>JBBMKD010000145.1:108524547-108546056 GCA_037834095.1 Argya squamiceps
TCCTTTTTTTTTGTTTGTGGGTCGTGTTTGCGTTTATATCCCACTTTCGTTTTGAGAAATGAAACCCAATATTTGCTGTGTTGTCTGTGCCCGTCTTTGTTCTCCTCCCTGCTAAAGAAGTTAATGCCTTAATAACAGGTGTGCTCCTCGGCGGGCTGGAAAGAAAGGGGAAAAAAGGGGGGAAACAAGGCTTTGAAATTCGGAGGCTTTTTTTTTTTTTTCCCTAAGCAATAAATTTGATGGTTCACACTTTTGATAATGTGTATTCCCGCTCCTCCCTCCCCGTCCCCACCAATTCAGGACATGGAAGCAACCTCGGGAGCTGTAAATCTCTTTTTCTGCTCGTCCCCTGTACGATGTGGGCGTTGCACAGCGCTCCGAAAGGCTCAGGCTTTAATTAAAAGTCCATAATGTAAACTATGATATATAAAAAGTAAATGGCCCTTGAATTATTAAGATGCAGCAGGGTTAAACAAACAAACAAACAAAAACAGAAAAGAAAGAGGAGGAGGGGGAGGAAAGGGGAAGGAATATTTAAGTTGTCCTTAATCGTGTTCATTTATGTCATGCAATAGATCTTGCAGATGTTGCCAAATTGCCACATTTTCAAAGGAAGAAATATAAAGCTTTATGGAATGCAAAGAAGTCTATGTGATATCTATGTTTTATAAGATAACAAAACCAGTATTGCACCCCATATGCTTCACACCTCCTTTTGTTTTATTAGACGACTATATAATTTGTAAGAATTTAATTTCCTTGCCGATTGGGGGAAATAATAATAACAACAATAATACTAATAACAACAACAATATAAAAAAAAATTTCCCTTCTCCCCTAGTGAATTAATATAAATGGAAATAACAGGGACTCCAGTTTGGAATGACATGATTTATGTACGCGATTCTTTAATATCCAGTCAATTTGAATAGTGATGTTTTTATATCCACAGTCAGTTGAAGATGCCAATAACAGCGGTATGAACTTATTGGACCAGTCTGTCATTAAAAAAGGTATGGATTATTCCAACAAGCTAGACAAACTTTTACTGCGTGGCGATATCTCCATGATATATTTTGACTTTGGGGCAGTGAATTTCTCCGGGAAGCAGGCGCCCGTGGCAGCGAGATGAATAGTTTGATCGGATCAGCAGAGATAGAGTGAAGGGATAAGACACGCGAAAGGAAAAGTTTATATCCCCGCCTCCCCGCCCTTCAAAGGGTTTAATTACACGAACGCTCTCTAATGGGGCACCCCGTGCTCCAGTGCAGCTTCCACCGCCCCCCTTCCCTCCCCCCGATAGTCTTCGGTGGGGACCCCTTGGCTTTTAATGGGGGAAGGAGTTGATTCCCTCTGGGGTTTAAATGCACTTCCCGGGCGAATCAGAGAGGGAGAGATGCCCATGGAAAGGCTCAGCCCCTTCCCCGCTCCCTCCAAGGTTCCCCCCTTCCCCCAAGATTCCCCCCTTCCCCCGTGCCCATTTTTTACATCTTTCTACATATGCGCCCATGATTTAGTGTAACTGCAGAATCACCCCATACTGTTAAAGCGAATGTGATATTAACAAATGTTTGCAGTCTCTCGTACAGCTGTAAGCAAAATAATTAACTAATTAAACTAATTAAATGTAATTACAATAACTCATTTTGGGCGTATTGCAGCTGCTTAATTTTTTTGCATTTCTCTGACAGTCACTCGAAGATGCTTGGCGATTAGTGTTGTGTTATGCTGATAGACATTAAACAGATCACACGCTGCAAATGGAGGGAAAGCTATCTTTAATTATCTAAGGAGTTTCTATTTCTAGATTCAATTTTAAGTACCAGAGATGAGGTTTAAAAGCGCTGTCCCTTATGCTTGCTATCAATGGCACTTATCTCCAGGACCTTATTATTCGTCAAATGAGCACAAATAGTTTAACAGCGATGATTTTCTAGGACGTAAAGCAAAATATCAGGGACGGTGTTTATCCAAAATATGTTGAAGGCAGCATGAGGTCTTTCCGTGTACTTATTGTTTGTTTTGTTGTTGGTTGTTTGGTTGTTTTGTGTTTGTGGTTTCTTTTTTTCTTTTTAATCTTTTATTTACTTATTTTTTAATTTAAATCACCGTGTACGGTCTTTCTTTCACACATATGATCAAGGTCTGGTTATTTGAGCGAGGACAAAAGAAAACTTGAAGGCTATTTGACAGCACCATTTATGACTATCTGTTCAAAGGTCGAAGGGTTTTGGGGTCTTTTTTAAGAAATAGAAAGTTATTTAACTTTAAAAAGGAAAAAAAAGAAAAAGTAGTATGTTTCTGCTGTTTTGGTTCAGTTTGAATGTTTGATGGGGTTTGTACTCAAGGTCTGTAACCTGATGGTTTCTGGTTGTATTTTTAACTTTTTTTTTTTCCTCACTCTCCTCCCTCTTCCCCACCCCCAATTGACACCTCACACTCTCCCTCTCGGGTATATTTGATTAATTGGTACTTGATTTGTGGTCGAGAGGCTCCTTTCTAAGGTTTTTCAGTGCTGGTCTTTCGCAGAATACACAATCCAAAATACTTTTTTTTTTCTTTTCTTTTTTTTTTTTTTAATACACACCCGCCCTCTTGTGTCTCTCTCTCCTTCAGCTGACGAGGACAGCGGAGACATTCCCTGTGCGTGCTGGGTGCTGCAATTAGACAGCGAGCACCACTAGAATGTGAATGCCTGCAATCATTACGTATTGGGTATAGGTTTTTATATGTATTAAGCATATATTTAGGTGAGCTTCGTGTGTGTGTGGGCATTGCAAGGGCCCCAGATGGAGCAGCTGCTGCCTAAAGAGACCCAGCTCCATCTAGGTGGGATTACTTGTGCCTATTTGCAGCCAGGAGAAGAGATACTCTGAGCTTATACATGATGAGCAGGAGACACATGCTCTTTGGAAATAAGGTTCCGAAAAAAGAGCCTGAGATGCATTTGCAACTGTTTAAAAGTCAGTGTAGCATCATTTTCTTCCTTAGAAGTAAGGCTGAGACCCCAGAAACTTTCCGGCATAAAGGAATATTGTATTTTTTTTTTTTTTTTTTTTTTGCTCAATGAGTTCCCTGGGTGCAGAGGAAGAGAAATGGGTAATAAATAGCAGGTCGCATTCGTGGCAGTCAATATTTAATCAGGATGAGGGAAGGAGCAACGCAGAGAGCTTTCAGTATCAATTTCGCTTTGTTCCCTGCAGTTTGCAGCTGTGAGGGTGCGCTTTGAAACAAGAACAAGTTACTTAAACTCTGCGAGTCGTTCTTGCAGGCAGATGGCACAGATAGATAGACAGACACGCAGGTATTGACAGATTTTTTGTGCAGTGGGACACTCCTGTGACTCACATTTGGTAGACAAGGGTCGCAGGGGGTCTGCTCCACCCAATCCTGGTTCAGTGCCTAAAATTCTTTAATTGCAAAGCAGTGAGAAAGGTATGATGGGGAGTTGAAGCCTAAACTTAATTATATCACCCAGGCTGTGTCTGCTCCTTTATGGCCTCTGAGGCCTGCAGAGGGAATTATCTCTCTATGCAAAAGGTTTGCCAAAATATTAAGGAAATGATGGAGGGATTCATACACGGCTATTGATTTATCTCACGTATCGATCCCACACCACAGATTACACATACCCAGGCTCTTGTTATGTTTGCTATCTGAGCTTACTTGACATTTCTGAAGTAATTTAGTTAAGAGGAAATGAGTTGTTCCCAGTAGAGAGAGCAAACGAGTGGAGTGAAGGTAGCCAGCGTGATAAATGACTCTTTCATTTGGAGATCTCCAGAGCTCGTTTAAGGCTAATTTTCTGTATTAGCCCCCTTTGAGCTATTAATGCAATAGGCAGGGACCGTGGCCCCTTGTCTCTGAGCTGCCCCATTAGAGCGAGCATTAAGCTACCAAGGCTGAACTCCACCGTGGTGGTGGTGGCGCTGAAATAATGAAAGGTGCTTTTTAAACTCCCCTAATCTAAACTGGCAGAGGGTGGTTAATACGATTTGAAGGGGGCTGGTCAATGAACAATCAATAAACTAATAATGAGAAGGATGCGGTACATTAGCAGTCTAAAAATCCAACGAGACATTAAAAAATCATCTTGAACTCCCACTTCCATTAAGATTTGGGTGGTGGGAGTGGGAGGGAGGGAGCCAGATAAATCATCACGATGATAATAATCACCAAGGACATTAATATCAGATTTAACTCAGCTTTCAGAGCTTACCGGCTGCACGATTTGAGGCCTTTCCCTCCATTTTTGCTGAAGTGAAGGGAAGGTTTGCCATGTGTCAGGAATAAAAGATCGGGTCCCCTTGTCAAATGCTCATCTGAAATTTCCTTGGCACTCTCTGTGGTGAAAGAAGTTGTCTTCCTGCAAAACCTTACATGGCCTGAGTCCCAAGTTAATTTTTTGTGACTCTGGGGCACAGTCAGTGACCTTAAAATTATTCTGATGTATTTATTTACTTTCAGCTCTTTCTGACCATCGTCTGCACACTCACATCTGATTTAGCATGAAAGGCCATTTTAACTCGAAGACCTTAATTCATGGTCCTGCAAACACGCTCCGTTGTTCCTCCTATTTTAAGGAAACACATGAAAGAAGGTGTCTTAACCTTTCGTTTCTAGCTGTTAATAATCCAGCACGAGTTTCCTCCCCACCCCGCGGAGCAGCTGATAAATGATTAACCGAGAACCACTCTGGCCTCAGCTTTTCAGGTGATGGATCTGGGGCTCCAGAGATGGTGCTTCAGCTTCGTGCTTATTCCTGGATTACCCGCTGAACCTGAGGATCCCCGTTAATTAAATGCAAAGCAGTTTCCAGGGAATACATTCCACCTTGAAATTTAGTCCCGGCTTTCAGGGGACAGGGTTTGCGGTAGAGGAGAGGACCAGGGGGACAGAAGGAAATGCGAGATGAACAAGCACTTCTTGTATTTGTTCCCTAAAATTAAGATAAAATCCGTGTCTCTTTAGTTTGTGTCTAAGACTCTGCTCCCGGACGTTTCAGGCTTGGCTACTGAGTCAGGCCGAATCACCACTTACAGCAAAGTCCTGTTGGTAGCATGGACAAAGGACTTTTTACTCATCTAAAACCCAACAGGCAGAGTGAAAAAAAAAAAAAAAAAATATATAAAGTAGTTTGATAATTCATTAGTAATTAAGTTGTCCACCACGTTTTTAGTAAGAAATACAAGAAATATTTCTTCTGATTATTTGACTGACTGTTGTACTGCGATATTATTCAGCAATCGTATCCATAGTTTAAACCCTTATTAAACAGCTGTTTGCAGGACGTAAATATATTATTTCTTTAGTTTTGCTGTCGTCAAAACAGCTTTTTTTTCACCCCGCTTCCACTTGTGCGTTCACATTTGTGCACATTTTCACACGTTTGTGGCGAGAAACGCACCAAAAAAAAAAAAAAAAAAAGCCTAAGACTTAATGTATGCACAGAAAATTGTAAACATGTAAAGAACTGAAAGCTTCACGCTGAGTTTCGCCATGCTCCATTTCCCCACCATTTCCTGCTGTCGTTCTAAAGCGATCTCACTCATCTAGAGATCCCGTTTGCAGGAACAGTATGCTTATAATTACTAACAAATCAAGCGGCTACTGTTGCTCTCCCGGTTTATTGATAAGCTGAAGAGAAATGGAAGGGGGAGAAATGACAAAGAGGCTGGGAGTAACCACAGGAGGAGAGAAAGGAAAGAAAAAAAAAAAAAAGAGGGAGGAAAAAGAGATAAAGGGATGAAAAAGGAGAGGGCAAAAAAAAAAAAAAGAGAGACAAAGGAGGTAAATAAAGAAGTATGAAAGGAGGGAGAAGATAGAGATTTTGAAAGGGGGGAAATATGTATTTGTGAGTGCTCAGACACACGCAGCAAGTAGAGTTTGGGGATGAAAGGAAATCGAAGAGTTTCTGCTGGGGATGACAAGAACTAAATGGGATGAGGTGAAAGCAGGAGCGGCGGGGACGCTGCGCGGATACGTGTGTGTCATTCCGTGTCATTTCAGCAGTTGTGGCAGTCCCTGCCCAACTGGGGAAGTTGACATTGGCTAAAAATACATTCTGCATTGGGGTTTATTTACATACGCGCAGGGATTTGACACACGCAGCTGCGCGCACGGACGTGGAGATCTCCTCACCCACAAAAGCTCCACGTTCTGTTATCTCCCCTGATCTCTGGGCTGTGTCTGCAAAGCCCCAGCCACGATAAACATATAGATATGATATAGATAGAGATAATTCATTCCATGGCGAACACTTCTTTTGAGGCAGCATTAGGTAATTTACAGGAGATGTAGAGCTCAGATAGAATAGATCTCTCCGAAGCTATGAAATTGCGATAGATATGCTTACACCGCCTGGCAAGCCTCTCCAACGGGCTCAGAGCTGATGGGTTTGTTCATCCCGTCCTTTTCAGGGAAACACTGCTAGGAAAAGAAAGCTGAGGAGCTCTCAGCATAGCAGGGAAGGGAGCCAGCCTGCTTCCCAAAAGCAATTTGCAAAAGGAAAAAAAAAAAAAAAGCTAACCACCGAGCACGTGAAAATCCATAATTCAAAGGTTAACTAATGTAATGAGTGCTCCAAAAGGCCAAAGCGAGCGTGGTGAGGTGCATTTAAGAATTGCACGGGTCCTTCTCTCTTTAGTGAGTTTGGACTAAGATCAGATGTTTGTGGAATTGCTGCCTCTTGTTTAATTTCTCAGTTCACTGGACAGTGACCTGATAAACTGGTCACTAAATATAGCCACGGTAAAGGTGTACTCGAACCACAGATCCCGTGTGTTTGTCCCAAGGAAAAAAAAAATGTCAGTCATAAAAATCTGTCTGGTGGCACTGCTTAAATCCAACTTTTTTTTTTTTAATTTCTATTTTTTTTTCCACTTGATGTTTCACTCAAACAGATCATTGTGCATGAAATAAGAGATATATTTATGTATAATGAGGGGGAAAATACAAATACAATTTTTTGGTCTACTGGTACTGCCTCTGATATACAAACGAGTCTTTTCCTATAGAATCAATGGCAAAAAAAAAATAATCCTAATAATAGCAACGAGAGCAGGAGTGGGCCTCTAACTCTTTTATAACTGTTTCTGAGCCCTTCTCAAACTATTTGAAACCGCCTTTATGAGCTGCATAAAGTGCCTAACTAAAAATAATAGAGAAATAAGAATCCATTTCACTTTCCGATTCCCTGAAGTCAAGCCACTCAAAATAATTTGTTTATACTGGAGACTGTATACAAGGCATACGAAGCAATATGTATATCTAAAATCGACATGCCTTTTGGTTTTTAGCTGTTATAGAGCTTTTATTGTGGGGGTCTGGTCTGGCAGTAGGAAATGATCTGCAATAAAAACAGTGAAACACGGTTGTGTCTATTCCATGCGCTGAGGTTATAAATTTGGCAATTGCCCAGTAGTTAGCACTTGGTAATATATTAGGATACCCGATCTTATTGTTTAGCAGCTCCAGACGACTTAAATATCCGCTCAACCCTAATGGTTTGATTCTCCAGATATGTTGCAAATAAACAGGGCTTTTATGACTTAACTGACATGTATTATAACTACCTAAATAGCTGGCATATGTGCATAATAGAACCTTATTATTTGCCGAATTGGTTTTGCAATTGATTGAGTGGAAACGGGAGATTGTGGAGCAGTATCTGCTTGAAGAGGGTGTGTAATCAATTAGTCTTCTCCTCTGGAACATGCCCGCTGGACTGCCAGGGCTCTCCCACCAGCAAAAGCCCCAGCTCCAGCGTGGATTTGCTATAAGGAAACGCGTGTTGCCGCGGATCCGAGAGGAAGCTGCAGTAGCAGCTGTCAGCTCTTATTAACTCCTGCATAAAACATACCTTAAGTATGGTTTGTTATCAATTACTTGCAGAAATGAAACAACTGGGAAAATGCAGCGAGGTTCCCTATAAATTAAAGTGATTGGGTGATTGATTAGAGCACCTGCTGTAAATCATAACAGTTACACACAATTATGAGGGAGCTATTTAAGTTCATTTGTAAACAAAATTCATGTCACGGGGGAATTGCTCTCAGTTTTAGTTTAACCAATTTTTTTTTTGTTGTTTATTTCTGAGTGTGTCTGGTTGCTATTATAGGAATTTGTTCCTTATAATCCCTTGGTTACTCTTAAAATAACCTCACTGGTTTCTCAGAGAAAAGAAATACTTCTTTTTATCTTGGAGAGAACAACATGATTTTATTTTGTTTCGTTTCACTTTATCATTCTCCTTTTACTTTTCCCTATAACTACCTTTAAATACGTGTTGCAGTAACTAAATCAGTTTAATTTAGGGGCAAGAGAATTCCTACTAATTCACGGACAGCACAATATGATCAGAGTGGACAGCACCATGGTTAGACCAGATTTTTTTTTTTTTCCTGGTGTTCATTTTTCTGAAGGAAAAGACTCATTTTATTTCATAAACCAGACTTAATAAAAACACAAAGCAATAACAGAGCTGTCTCCTCATTGCTGTATCCTCCAGCCTTGATACTTATTTAAGACAGCAACTCCCTTTGTGTAGTGAATTTATTCCTGGCTCAGCTTAGCAGTAATGGAAACATTAGCCAAAAAAAAGTAAATTTTCCTCTTTTTTTCCCCTCCAGAAAGGCGCTGTCCGTTGTACAAAAGGCATCGGGGGGCTCTGGGTGAGACACAGGCTCAAACCCGAAAGTTGCCAGGTGCTTGCCAATATGTATTTTATTTCCCAATGATCAAACCCTGCATAGAGGCTGTACTGTACCACCCTTCTCTCCATCCATCATTCATGGAGCACTTTCCTAGAGGTTGGGGGAGCAGCACCCTTTAGGTTGCTGGAGGTAGCCAGAGATTCAAAATTCCCTTTCATTTTGCTGTTCTGTGCATGTCAGGGAGACTGTGGTTATCCCGTGCTCCTTCGTGGCCTGATGGTTTCTCTCTCCCCTCCTCCCCTTTTCTTTCTCCAGTTCCGGTTCCTCCAAAATCTGTCACTTCTTTGATGATGAATAAAGATGGCTTCCTGGGTGGAATTTCGGTCAACACCGGAGAGGTGTTTTGCTCTGTACCTGGCCGCTTGTCTTTGCTTAGTTCAACTTCAAAGTACAAAGTAACTGTGGGAGAAGTTCAAAGACGCCTTTCCCCTCCAGAGTGTCTGAACGCGTCCCTCCTAGGAGGAGTTCTTAGAAGGTAAGAGGCTGGGGAAAATGTGTGAAAGGGTCTGGGCCTCCCTGCATGCACCAGAAACCCTTGGACAACAGATAATTTCAAATATGAGTTGATCCTACCGCCAGAGCTGGTGTGTGTAATGCTGGTGATCAGGCAGAAATGTGCTGGGTTCAAATATTGGGATGAATGTATGGGGAGAACAGAAAGATTGGCCTTGTTTAGCCTCAAATGAAGGAATTGAGACAGAAAGATTTTCTCTTCGCCCATGCACACATTTTCTATCTTTTCTTCCTCCTCACACTTCTCTCAGATAGTGGACGAGATAAAATGCCATGATGGGCATGTGTCAGGCCGAACTGGGAGAATTTCAGGACCTGATGTATTTCTAGGGATTTCCTAGATAAACCCAAGAGGCTTCCTCTATATGGCAATAACGATCAGGCAATTATGTCAATTACGACACGTGGTGTCACACGAGAAATTGGCAGGGATCTCACAGGCAAACTGTAAGGTAGGCAAGAACCTGACTGAAGAAAAGCCACCAACAGGTAGCTCTAAAAGTCAGAAACTTAGTGCCTCACACAGAGAGAAAGTTGCTACAGCTCACAGCTGGTTTCAAGGCCTTTGCTGCTTAATGTTTGTGTAAATCACCCACTAATGTCCTGGTGGATTTCGCTGAAGACCTCAAAATAGTTGTCATTGTTGGTACTGAAGAGAGTAGGGAGCAAGGGATAACCCTGAGGTCCGGTTTCCACTCCATCACAACAAGTGGGAGACTGTGCTTTTATGTAGAATTTAAGCTCTGAGGCCATTAGGTGGAAAGGCTACCAGGGAGAAAAGGGCTTTTTCTCCTTGACAATGCCTGAGGGGCCGTGAATTGTCTGCACGGCTGGTCTGTAAGAAAGGTGAGCTCAGGCTCTATCTCCAGCCACAACAGCGGAGAAGCCATCAAGTAACAGTGTGAAGTACCAGCTCACACACTCAGGCTGAGAGGGTACAAAATTTAATTTTCTGTGTGTGAGTTAGACACCAGACTGGAATAAAAATCATGACTTTTAGACAGGGAGAGATGGGTGCAAATTGACAATGAATAAACTTCAGATCATGTTTAAAAGTTGTTAATCTTAGAGGAGGAAATGTCTTGAAAACTCCTGGACCAGCAATTGGGATACCTTGGCTCTATGGAGCTTTATAATGAAGTTGATTTTGGGGTTTCCTCCTTGCCCCTCTTGTAAAAAAAAAAAATAATAAAATCTGTGATGACGTCAAGGACTCTGGAGACGAGGGGGAAAGTTCTGCTACACGCGGTCAGTCACCCAGATATCCACGTGAGAATCGGGGTCTCCTAAAATAGCTGCTGTTCCATGTGAATGTCCGTAATCATTGTTCAGCTGCCAGGGAGAGCAGCAGAGAATTTTACTTACAGATGCTAACCTGCCTGCTTCCTTCTGTACAACTACAAATGGAGCAGGGAGAATATCTGAGAGATGCTCTGTAGAAAATATAATTACCAAGGTCAAGAAGCATTATTATTGAACTTCAGCAGATTTCTGGACGTGGCCCAAGCCATAATTATTGGCGGCTGCTGACTTCAGTTCCTATCTGAATCTAAATTTTAAACAAGATTTTGGTTCAGAGCACATGGAATATAGAAAGCTGCTCTCTTGCAATTCTGCCATCCATCCCTATTTAGCTCGATAAAAAATAGTGGGAAGCCAGTCTGGCTTCTCTGTAGTTTCTGATTTCCTTTCTCTGAGTGTGACTTCTAACTCTTAAACATAGTTTAAGTAAGAATTAGGAGAGAGTTGGGATAGACTTCGTTCTTAGATGCCAAAACTCTCCCTGGCTTCGCAGGTGGCAAGATTTCATCCCCGGGGGTTTACATATGTATGGGCGTTCGAACAATAGCTCTGAATTTCCCACGTGTGGCTCACTCACTCTTTTATTGCCCTTATCAGTAACCTCCGACAGATATTCCAGTCTTCCCTCGGGCAATCCATTCCCTCTTTATAACGCGCCCTGCCTCAGGTGAGCTCTTCCTCTCAGCATCGCCTCCTGGCACAGGAGCACACTCACAGTCGGGAAACAGTTTTAAAAATATTTCCCTTCTTTTTCAATTTTTCCACAGGCGTGACCCCCCCGCCCCCATCCATTGGAATTTTTCAGATTTATTTGGTTTTTTTAACCCCTCGTCTTATTCCGTCTTTTTCCTGGAATAACAGAGGGTTCCAACCTCTGATGGGCCTTCCTGCCCATCCCTTTACTACATCTTAATACAAGTTGGTATCATACCCACTCGCTCTCTAGATCAGAACCTTTCCATTAATTATTGCTGTTTGGAGTTATTTGATTTCCCTGGATAGAATCGGGAGAAAAGTGGGTTCATCCCCACTTCTACCCCTGGGAGAAATTAAGAAAATCTCAGCAAACCCGAGCAGAAATCAACACCCCCAGAGTCCTTAACGTCGAGTGAAAACCCTCCCAGGCTTCGCTGACTGCACAGACTAAACGTTTCTTCCAGGAATACTGCGGGGTTAATCACGATGTTAATTTCTTTGCAATTCTAGAGCCAAATCGAAAAACGGGGGGAGATCTTTGCGAGAAAGGCTAGAAAAAATCGGTTTGAATTTACCAGCCGGCAGGCGTAAGGCCGCAAATGTCACTTTACTCACCTCCCTGGTGGAAGGTAAGCCGAGGATCGCAGCTCCCTTCACACCCCTGCCTGCTCTGAGCTCCTGTCTGACGTCCACAAAAAAAAACCAAAACAAAACAAAAAACCCAACAAAACAAAAACCCAAAAAAACCACCAACAAAACCCCCAACCCCTCCCCCACAAAAAAACCCCACAACCAAACAAAACCTTTCCCGTCCCCAAAAAAGCCCCCCCAAAAAACAACCCCACCACCAACTTTCAGAATCAGGTGGGAAAACCTTGTAGAGGTGAAAATTAGGGTGGGTTAAGAGGAACACATTAATGGTTAAGGATACCATTCCCAAAAATGAAGTCACCGGCTGGAGGGTCACTGATCCCTCTCGAGAAGAGTGAGGGAGTGTGTCTGTGTGTGTACGTGTGGATATATGCGTGAACATTTTGTGTGCGTGTGTAACTCTGCAGGGCAGCCCCATTCCTCGTGCTATTAATTTCCACCCTGTGATCTCCGACTCCAGGTCTACTCCATCCTCCCTCTGATTCTCTCCTCCTGAGCTGATTTATGGCCACTACAAGTGAGGAAAAATAATTCGAATTTCCTTTTTTTAAATTTTTTTTTTTTTGTAAGAAAGCAGAGCAATTTAAAAGTAGCAGATCTCTGTTTCCCTTAAAGTGTCTGGAGCTGTACAAAGAGACCAGCTACTCCTGAGGAAGGAGAGAGGGAAGGGCAGACTGAAGCTTCGTGTCATTTAAAGTCAACTTAATGTCATTTTGGTGGCCAGCGAGGGGTTTTTTTTTGATTTTGTGGTTAGTGTATCGACAAGGAAAAGTTAGAGCCAGTAATAAGTTTAGGGTTATGTGCGTGTTTATGCTGAGAAGTTGGACTCGTTCCAAAAATAACCTAACCGGAATAGTATGGCTGCAATTATGAATTATATGTATCTGCATTACACATACACAGACCGAGAGGCGTATAAATAATCCACTTATCTCTTCTGCGTATAGAGTGAGCATAAATATTTGTGCTAGATATTAACTTTTCCACTCTTTTGAGTGACTTATGTGAGCGACAGGACCTTGCCGCTTGCAGAGCTGAAGGAAAGCTCCCCAAAAAGAGGGGGGCTGAGGGGCGGGAGCTCCTCCTGGCACCCGCGTGTGGATGATACTGAGTGCAAGGCTCAGTGTGGGTTACGGGTACAGGGTCTCGCTATGGAAGGTGTGAAGCATTTCAGGGGACACAAGTGCCTTTGAGCGCCCTATGAATGCAGTTTCACCCCCAGGGTGTGTGTGGAACACCGCGCACTCCTCTCGCAGCAGCGCCAGCCCCTCCCCGGGGCCGGTGTGAGGTTCAGATGCTAAAATCTGTGTCAAATGTGCAGCAAGGTGTACATTCCCCTCCTCTCCCCTGGTTCCCTTACAAACCAACAGCTCGCCTCCAGAGAGTTCCCTCCTTTTGGAAGAAGCTGCACCTGATGGAGTTTTATCTCCTTTTTATTTTTTTAATTTTTTTTTTTTTTCCATCCATCCTGCCAGCAGCCAGGTTTAGCGTAGCTGCTCCTGTGTCGCCAGGGAGCAGGAACGCTCCGGTCGGTCCCGGCTCGCGTTGCCCAAACGCTGCCTTGGGAGGACCTTTCCCGGCTCGGGAACCACCGCTCCAGGCTCTGCCGGGTGCCCTGGCCTTCATTAACCGGTTTGATGATTAGCGAGAAGCATTGGAGAGCAGGAGATGACGTTGGAAAGCGACTCCCGATAGTTAAAAATAACGCGGTCCTGGAGTTATTAGACATACCTGCTTGTTGGAAATCTTCCCCCTGGTCCCTCGGGCGATGCTTTAAAGGGTTTAACGCTTTATTCTAGAGGGACTGAGCTATAATCTGGTGGAATCCCTCTAGAGTCTGAGGGGGTTTTTTCCTCCCTCCTCTTTTCCTCCTTTCTGCAGCTACTGTCTTCTTCTTGTGGCATGAAGTACATCAGTAGGAGTTGGATCACACAAACCTCTGTAGGCAAGAAACCTGAAACCAGGCAGGCAGGAAAAGTGAATTAGAATTAGAGTTAGAGTAATAATTATTTTGTTCACAGAAAAAAGTTGCCATTAGTTGTTATCTTTCCACCCGGCAGACAGGAGTTCTTGTTGCATGATGGTCAGTTAAAAATGCAGATTGTTAAAACGCCATCGGGCTAAATGCAGTTATCTCCATAGTTTTACAGATGGGGCAATAACTGTGATAATGATGCAAGTGCCTTGTGTGTGGATAACGTGTGTCTATAACGTCCCACAAAGAACTAACATTAATATTAATAATATATCCACATCTGTAAAATTTTGGACAGTGGTCTGAGGTATTGAAATAGGAATGGTTTCTCTGCTCTTTAGAGAAGTATGGGTCCTTAGTTTTTCAGGATTTGACCAGTTTCCCTCGAATTTTTTTTTTTTTGGTCCAGTTATTTTTAAAGTTGTGTGTGTGTGTGTGATGTGTGTGTGCGGTGGGTGTGTGTGTGTGCGGTGGCTGTCTGTGTGAACTCTTCCCTCCGTTCTGCACCAGCAGCTGATGGGTACAGACCGACACGAGTGCAGGGCAGCAAAGAGATCTCATCAGCTCAAAATCTGTCCCACCGACTCCTGTCCCCAAAATCGGGGTGGTGGGGAGGAAAACACACAACTGGAGCCTGTCCCTGAGGTGGAAGGGATGATGATGATGATTTCAAAGGAGCTGGTGTCCCCCAGGGAGCCGTGGGCTCCTCCCGATGTCCCGGCGGGTCGGGGCCAGCCCAGCCCGGGGCCGGCGGTGCCTGGAGGTGTTAATTCCCGTCTCGTTCCCTGCAGGTGAGGCCGTTCATTTAGCTCGGGATTTTGGGTACATCTGTGAAACGGAGTTCCCAGCCAAAGCTGTTTCGGAGTACCTGAACAGACAGCACACGGACCCCAGCGACCTCCACTCCAGGAAAAACATGCTGCTTGCTACAAAGTGAGTGCCAGGTTAACTCATCCCCTTCTGCCCTTCCCCGGAGAAAATCCTCCCTGTCCTCAAGCTCTTCCTCTGAGCCCGTTTGGAAAGCAGACGGAATTTCCAGACTCTAAATTCCAACAGCCCCGGGGGGAGGAAGGATGCCCGAATTGCCCAAAGGATCTCTTCATCCTTCGCAGTGGGGTTCCTGCCAACAGACTCTGCCCCTGTAGAGGTTGTAGGTGATGCTCCCCTAGCTGTTGTTCATCACTTCCAAACCATCCCCAGTTAAATAGGGGTTTTTTTATGTAAAGTGGACCAAAAATTTATATTTTGCTTCCACTGCGTGTTTGTCTGTCCCTCCTGCTGCTCGCACACACCTGTCTGTCTGCTACCAAATTGCAGTGCCTTTCCCGTGCGATTTAATTAAAAAGGTATAGATTAAAAAAAAAAAAAAAAAGGAAAAAAAGAAGAAAAAAAAATAATAAAAGCCCACCATCATGCAATGCTAATGATTCTCGATTTGGCCCCACCAACCCATCTCTCTCCCTTGGGATTTCCTCGGTGGGTGTGCTGTATGTGATGATTTACACCAGGCTGTGCCTCCCAGGCTGCTCCCTGGGTGCTTCATGGTTTGCTCGGGTACTGGGCAGTGGGTGCTGAGTGTTCACACTTCTTCGTCTGCCAGGAAAAAAAAAAAGGCGCAGAGGAGGGAAAAATAAAGAAAAGAAAGAAAAATCCCAGCCCAAACAGCTCTCATTTATTTCATGCTCTGGGAGGTGGCTTGCCTCCGATGACAGTGTAATTTAAAGAAATATATGGAGGGTTGAAAAATCATTTGCTCAAATTTGTCCAGATGTTTCTTAGACGTGATTGGAATTTGATTGCCCTTTTCCACAGGGTCAGAAGATATTAATGTCCCAGAACTTTAATTGCTCACAGACCCTGCTTTGCTCTTTGAAGATGTAAAATGTTGGACTCATTACTGTTTGTTCTCCAAATTCAAAGTTTCCTCTCTTGCACTTTCTTAATGGATAATGCACATAGAAGTAGACCTTTATCTTTCCCCACCCTCTGAAACCTTTAATCCACTGGGAATTTCAGAGAATTTCAGAGGATGAGAGCTGAATGTCTTTTTTAAGGGTTTCTTTTTTTCCTTTTTTTTAATCTCCAGTCCCTAGGTAGGCACCTGTCTTAAAAAAACTTATTCCTTTGGGTATCCTTAAAGAAACTATTCTTGTGGGAACCCCAGCAGCCTCCAGGGTTTCTGCATTGCCCAGACACCTGCTGACTGGAAGGTCTTTTGGACCAGAGTAATTCAAAAGAAAATGTTTGTGTGTGAATTCATTAGAAAAATCAAATCTGTTTTTTCAAAGGTGCAGGCAAACAACCAGGAGCCAGATATCAACTCTGATGTGTTAATAGGGGTGTCCTGCCCCCAGAATAAAATGGGAAGTGCTCACTTGACTTCTCATGACATGAATAAGCCAGCATGGAGTCCCAAAATCCTGATTTTTCTCAATAAGGTGGCCCAGCCTGAGCCGTCTCAGAGAGGCTCTGTTTTAGCCCTTCCCTGCACCAGGTCCCTGTGCCACCCAAGAGCTCTGAGTGCATGGCTGTGCTTTCCTTCAGGAAGAGTATTTCTGGGAGCTGCTTTGAGCCAGGGTCAGGCCTCCAGGAAGACTGGCTGCTTGGCAGATGCAGGACACATTTCCCTTTCAGCTTGGTTGTTTCTGAAGCCACCAGGGCAGGGCTGGGTTTTAACAGTGCTGGTGTCTGCTGGAGAGATTTCCATCTTCAGAACTGGGGTGTTATCCCCTAGTGTTATCATTGTTCTGAGCAGGGCTGGTCCTCAAGAACCACTGGGGGAAAGGATGGTGCCAAAAGGGTCTCAAACCATGTCATAGAAGCATCCTGATGGCTGCTGGAGAGATTTCCATCTCCAGAACTGGGGTGTTATCCCCTGCAGAGCATAGTTCTGAGCAGGGCTGGTCCCCAAGAACCACTGGGGGAAAAGATGGTGCCAAAAGGGTCCCAAACCATGTCATAGAAGTATCCAGGTGGCTGCTGGAGAAATTTCCATCTCCAGAACTGGGGTGTTATCATCGTTCTGAGCAGGGCTGGTCCCCAAGAACTGCTGGGGGAAAGGATGGTGCCAAAAGAGGCCCATCCCATGTCTTAGGGTCACTTTTGGCCTGAACCTGCCCCTTTGTTGTCACAGAGAATTGCTGGATGAGCCTAACAACCGCTTTCTTCTCCCTCTTTTTGCCTTTTTTTCTTTCCTGCAGGCAACTCTGTAAAGAATTCACAGATCTCCTGGCCCAGGACAGGACGCCCATTGGGAACAGCCGGCCCACCCCAATTTTGGAACCGGGCATTCAGAGCTGCTTGACTCACTTCAGCCTCATCACCCACGGCTTTGGGGCCCCCGCAATCTGCGCCGCCCTCACGGCCCTCCAAAACTACCTGACTGAAGCTCTCAAAGGCATGGACAAGATGTTCTTGAACAACAACACTGCTAACAGGCACACATCTGGCGAAGGACCAGGTAGTAAAACTGGAGACAAGGAAGAGAAACACAGAAAATGAGAGAGAGAGAGAGAGAGAGAGAGAGAGGAAAAAAAAATTAGAATGAAAGAAAGGAAAAGGAAAAAAAAAAGGTTAAATAAATAAAAGGAGAAGAGAGAGAGATAATCTTTTAAAAGAAAAAACGTCTTAATTTTAGCTTTAAAAATACTGGATTGGGCTTTGGAAGAATTCTATTAGGTAGGACAAAATAATAATAATAATAAAATTTAAAAAATAATAATAAAAGAAAGACAATAATTTAAGATCAGAGGAGCACAATGGCGCAAGACCAGTGGTTCAGAGTCTCTTGCCAGGAACATGTGAAGACAACTACCAGGATTTTTTTTCCCCACTTCTGTTCTTTCACATTTTTTAAATAATGATTGGGGAGGGGGGGGAGGGGACTATAATAATAATTAATAATAATAATAAAAGAAAGAAATGAATAACTTATTGGAAGAAATCGGAGAAACATTTTTGGTGTCAGTGCTTTGATTTCTTGAGCTGCACGGTCTGTCTTGCTATATATTTTTTCCCATTATTTTATTTTATTCTTTTCTTTTTTTGAACAATGTCCTGTCTCCACCTAGACTAAAACAACCTTCCAGAGTGTTCCTTTCTGAGCAACCCCACGGCCTCATTCCCCCTCAGCTCTCCCCACCTCATCTCACCACCCTGGTTCTGTCTAGACTAGGAAAGGAGGGGAGCTCCCAGACCCCTCACCAAGCCATCAACACCAGCTGCATCCACAGCAGCATCTTAACTTTAGGTGCCACCAGAAGGGACATTTGGGGTCAGCTGAATCTGCCAGCTCGATTTTTTAAGAACTATTTTGTGTGGGTTCTTTGGTTCTTTTTTTTTTTTTTTTTTTCCTGGTCTAGACAGACTCTCTCTGTTTAGATTGGCAGAGTTTACAGGTGTGTCTGGGTGCGTGTGTGCCTCTGTGTGTGCATCTGTGTATGTGCACACCCAGCTCCCTGAGGGGGCACGGGTATCCCGTGTATGTTTGTGGATATATATGTATATATGTGGATATATACATATATATATATTAAAATATTATGTGTGCGTAGCCACGCATATTAATGCATGCAAACATACCTTTGTAAATTTAGTAATTTTTTTGTCTTTGATGGTAAAATGCCTTGTCTATAATGGGTTGCAAAATTTTGGAAGTAAGGTCTGGTACAATGTCAGCTCTATCTGATTTCTTAATTTTTTCTGAGATCTCCTCTTTTTCTCTAAGGAGTTTTATATTCCTAACTATGCCAATGTTTCAGTCCTTAATTTCCTTGACTAGTGTGTGTGAGAGAGCTCTTCCCCCATTTTTAAAGAACTGTTAACAACAACAAAAAAATGAGTGATATGAGTATGTAATTCTTTCTCAGGAGTATGCACTATTTTATTTTCTTCTGTTTCCTAAAGCTTTGCCCGCTTGGCTTATGAGCTTCTTCAAAGAGGACTAGAGATCCCTACACAATATATCAGGTACAGAGAAAAAAAATCCACAATTCTGATATTCTGATACTTTTTATTTTTTGCTTTTTTTTGCTTTTTTCAAATCAAAGCCAGTTGTTACTGCATTCTGTAGGTGCACTTCTTTAAAGAAGCTCAAAGGGAATAATTTGAATGAGATAAAAAATATAAGTTGAAATCGAGGTGTACTGTTGCAAAGAGAATTAAGAGCTGTGTTGGATGTTACGGCACTTGCTTGGCACTAGGGTTTTGTACCCAGGGAGGAAAGAGTTGCCATGTGAGTTGGCTCCTCGTGATGGGAGTGGGGAGGGTTTGCCAGGGAATATCCTGATTTCTGAGCTCAGTCTGAGGAAATCTGTTTCTCTTAGAAAGCTTTCTTTTGGAAAAAAAAAAAAAAAAAGTCTTGTGACTCTTGCTTTAGAACAAGTCAGTGTGGTAAGGGGGGCAAAAACTTCTGAACTCCAATGTTTTTCTTGGTGGTTTGGTGTCTGACAGGATGTCTTTATACATATGATTTGGGGTGGTGGGGATGAAGGGGAAGTCTTATTTCTTTCCTCTCTCTCTTTTTTTTTTAATTTTTTCATACATTTCTCTGTCTTCTCTGGTAAAAAATAACTCTGAAGTGTAAGGATATGAATTTCTGTTTGGATTCTGCTGTGTCGGCTAATTGCATGTGTTTCTCAGTGGGGTAGGGCTCGTGCACTAACACATCTTTTTGCTTATGTCAGAACTGGGTGTGGGTAAAATCTCCTGGGGTCACTGGCAAAATTCCAGTGGGGTCAGGCCTCCCCCTAGGATCCCTGTGAAAGCTGCAGGACTCAGTCCCACCATCCCAAGCAGGCAGACCTGAACTCAAAACAGAGAGAGAAAGAAACCTTAGCCTTGCTTTAATTTCAAGATACCTTCCAAAGTGGATAGTGAGGGAGAAATAATTCAGCAACACTCTCAACATCCCTTGATGAAATGTTCTCAAAACAAAAAAGCAAACAATCCTCTTGTCTGCCTTAGTGCCCTTGGCTCTCTGATACGTGGTTACAGCTGAGGGTCTGCTCTGCTTTTCAAATCTCCACGCAGTCAGATCTCAGCTGCTGTTCCTTACTTGTGATTTGGGCACATGTGGCAGTAGAAATTCAGAGATCATCCAGCCCTGAGGAGCACTGGCCCCTCCTGAGCTGCTCCTCACTCCTGTACCTTTGGTTCTTCTGGAGCAGTGTGCTGTGGTGGCTGTCTTGTGAGAAAATGGGGGAACTGAGGCAGACAGCCTTCTCCATGGGCTGCTGGGATGGGTTGGAGGCAGCCTTAGACCCTGGCACATCCCTGCCAGAGGCTTTGGTTGTGGCAGGGATTGTCACATCCCTGTGGATGTCACCAGAGAAGGTGTGATGGTCAAACCATGGATCCCCCACCAGTAGGCTGGGGACCCTCAGACTGAAAAACAACATCCAGGCAGCCCTCGGTCTTCCAAATCCAAATCCTCCCTTGCCAACCACCCCAAAGCTCATCAGGCTTCTGGGGGAGGACAATCCAGGCTCCAGTGTAGGGCAAGGCCCAGCAGTGATGCAAGGGAAAGGGAAGGAGGGGACGTGGGGAGGAACAAATGGCCCCACCTGGCAGCATAGTTTCCTTCTCTGCCTGATGGAATATCCTGTTTATTGGAGCAGGGCACCACGTGTTGGATGTTGCCTTGCCTTTTTCCCCCAGGAAATAGGATTTGTGAGGAGCCTGTGAGTCCAGCCCTTCAGCATCACCCAGCCCAATGGGGCTTTTGGGTGTGGGGGCATCCCAAATCAGCTCTCAGTCTTCCATGTCCCCAGCTGCATGTGCAGGGCCATGGGAACCTGCCTTCTGCCACCCCAGAACTTCCAGCTGAAGGCTTTGGGGCCATGCTGGGAATGGTCTTTCCTTGTCTTTGGGGAATTGTAGGGGATTCCCCCTTTAACTGCAGAGGACAGTATCCCACCACCACTGCGGGTTCATGGGAGAGGGAACCCTTGGAACTTCTTGGGGAAAGACTTACAAGTGTGAGGGCCTGATCCTCCCCTAGACACAGGTTTGGTCATCTGGACCATGACCTAAACCTTGAGCAGGTTGAGGGAAGAGTTTCAGTCTGTCCCTTGTGCCTTCTAGCTGGAGGAGACAAACTGCAAACCAGACTGTGCAGTGCTCAGGCAAAATAAAGGCAATTCCCCACTGATTGCAGTGGGATGCCCTCCCCCCATTTGCTCCCCAAAGTGTGGGGACAAAACTCACGAGGTTTATGATTTGATGCAATCAGGCAGAAAACAGGAGAGGAGCACATCTCTCTGTCCTTCCTCCCAGCCTAGTGCTGGTCCCAAAGGGAACTATCCCTTGCTTAGTGGCTCCTGTCAGTGCTGAGTACAGAAGTTCTCCCCAAATTAAACTCAGCTTCCCTCTGGAAGGTATTTCCCTGCTCCCCTCCACTTTCCCAGCCCGACTACTTGTGTTGGCGGGGCACCTCAGACGTTTATCTGATAATTGAGTTATTAAAAGATTTGGTTTCCTCGGGATCATAAATCAATAAACAGGAGGATTAACACGGCAGCCTTGCTTTGTAACTCGAGGGAAAAGTTTGAGGAGAGACCATGAAAAGTTTGTTTTCAAACCAAACAGGTGGGTTGCTGTAAATTTTATTTCATTATTAGTCTCTTTTTTTTTTTTTTTTTTTTTTTTTTTTTTGTTTT
>JBBMKD010000145.1:108557668-108623122 GCA_037834095.1 Argya squamiceps
TTTTTTTTTTTTTTTTTGGTCCTGTTCATGCTCCCAGCACCTAATTTTTTTTTAATGTATGTTTACCTGTAAGTTTACTACAGGAAAAATTGCACAAACAAGGAATTTTCAACAAATGTTAGAGGATATTTGTGTCAGAGGTACTTGAAAATACTTTTTTTTTTCATGTGTAACATGTGTTTCTAAGCGCTGCATTAATCCAATCAAGGCAAAGAGCTAACACATCATAAACTATATGTAAAATCAAAACTAATTAGCACAGCTTGATTTTCATGTATCAAACACATGCAATCAACAGCTCATAGACCTGAGACTGAGATGCCTCCAAGAAATTATTTGGAATGTTAATTCAGATAATGACTATACTGCAACCTTAAAGACCATGTGTGAATCAAAAAAGAAGGTGCATTAATTCAATCCTTCTTTTCCCCTCCAAACTAGTTGTGCAGCTCCAGTTGTTTGTGTGCCAGAATGATTTAAAGTGATGCTACCAGCAACACACTCATTGCCTTTTACCAATATACGAAAGTTTCCTATTATTTTCACCTTCCTTTTAACAGCTTCTCATTGAGACAGGCACACACTTCTCTTCTCGTGCCTTAGGGCTTCTTGACACTTCAGAATTTACCAGAATAGCTATTCCAGAATTCTGGAATAAAACTGGCTACATGGGGGCTTTAATTAAGCAACTACTTGGGAACCATTATCCAGAAATAGTACATTTCCAGGAGTAGAAAACCTTTAGAGAAACAATGTGGCTGAGTGAGAGACATGGCATGAGAATGAGGATAAAATGCCATATTTTCTCAGCTCCACTGGAACAGCTGCTTTAACCCTCATTTTTAATGTTCATAAATGGGGATAGAGAGACATATTCTGGTTGTTTGCCAAGGATTAAATTTATTCTACCTAGATTTTACTTGACTATGAGAAGACACCTGTAAAAATTGCAAAGGTTCCCTCTACATGGATAGAAAGAACTTCCATTGGGTGCCTTGTGTCACCCTGACCTGAGTACCTGGGTTGGCTGGAAGAACATAATTTCTATATCTTTGTTTCTCAGTGGACTTTACAAACATCCAGAGGACTCAGGGAAGATGTTATGAATTGTTTTTTGTGCTTAGTGATGCCCCCAATAAACTAAGAGGCTATATCTGATAAGTTACTAAAACTAAAGAAGATGATTTTTGCTGCTTAATTTATGCTGAGAAGAATTTTGAGGTCTTCAGACATAAAAAGTTGCACTTCCCTAGCAGTCTAGTCACTAGTGCAGAATTTTCTCCTTCCTCGTGCTGTGCTTTATTGTGCAAGGGGATTTAACTTGTTTGACCTAGGAGGATTCACCTTTTGAGGCCTGATATGTAAGACCTGAGCTCAAGTTTCACAGCATCTTTAGAGCCACACTTTGTTCTGACACTGCTGCAGGTGCTCTGCTGCCACAGGAGGAGCACACAACGTCTACCAGCAGCACAGGGCCTCTGGATGTGGTCTCCACATTTAACACTTGCCACTGTTTGTAACACAAAGACAAGTCTAGGGGGCACAGTATCTGTCCAAAGGGAAATCAGACTCCCCCTGTTTGCTCACTCCTGGTTTCACAGTCACTTAATTGCAGCATGAAGGGATGAGATTTTTTTTCCTAAAGTGGCCTGGTGGCTTAAGGGGCTTTACTGGGAGACAAAGGCCCTGAAATCTTTCAAGTGGAGTAGGACACTAACCCTAAATCTCCTTTTTTTCTGGGGAAGCAGCTTTTAGTTCAGGTACACTTTGAATGGAAGTGGTTGTGGACTGGAAGTGGCACTACCTCTCATCTTTTAGGAGAGATAATGGTTTTAAACCCATTTGCCCTTGTCCTGTCATTATCTGCCCATGTGAAAATTCTCTCTCCCTCTTTTATAAGCCTCGTTGAAGTACTGAAATGAGGTCATCCCATGGTCTTCTCTAGGCTGAACAACCCCAGCTCTCCTAACCTGTCTCCATAGAGGTGCTCCAGCCTTTTGGTAGTTCTCTGATTTGTGATTAACATTCTTTGTTGTAGAGGCAACTCTTGGGTTGTGTTCCCAGCCCTCTCTGAGGCACGAGAGTCTGAGGAGATGGATTCAGGTCTGAGCTGTGGGCACTGAGTCACTGAGCTTGGTGCCTGCTCCAACACCCACCCATCACTGCCACAGCCTTTGGTGACATCAGTGGCCCAAGACTGGGGCCTTCAAGTGTAAATTTTCAGGAATGAATCAGTGCATGCTCCCATAAAGGTTCCTGCTGGTAATGACTTGATTAAAAATAACACACTTAGGAGAGGTGTTTCAGCTCCAGCCAGACCTCATTAACAGAATCACTCTTGATGTTCTCCTTGGCAAGCCTGGCTTTAGGTCTGCTTCGAACTTGTTTATGAGGTTGTTTGAGGTTTGTGCAGCACACAAGATCTCCAGTTGGAAAAGTGTCACTGCATGAGGCTGTAATCCTTGCTGTGGTCAACGTGTTGAGAGTTTTATATTTCCTGACCGCAGGATCTTTCCATAAAGTGGAGGGGGGGAGGGAGATTATTGTGATTAGCCAGCTGGTTTATTAAAACTTCTGGAAGCCATGGCGAAGCTTTAATGAGATTATTGCCTCCATAAACTGCAAAGTTTCTTCTGCTCTTTCTTATTATGGGGAAAAGAGAGGAACTGGCCAGGCCTTTGTCAGGCCATGTGAAAGGTTGTTAGGGAATATAACTCTGTGTGTGAATGGTGGCAGGGAGAGAGGGAGAGGCTTTCCTGATGCACTCACCAGCTGAAAATTTGTGGGGTGTTTTTTACCTTCCCCATGGTCTCTGGGGATGTAAAGAGCAGCAGGAGCTTCTGGCAGCCACACAAAAAATGGGGACAGGAGTCCCTCCTTCCCTCAAGTCTCCCTGGTTAACCTGCAGGCTGAAACGTGAGCAAGTTTTCCACAGGCTGGCTGTGATCCACGGTTTGAAACCATATATTGTATTTATAGACCTTGTTTTGGCAAACTCCTGAAGCACCTATGCAACAGTTTGTGCATGACTTCAGCCTGGTCTGGCTGTGTCCCCAGTCAGAGGCACACCAGGCTCCCTCTTCACCTTGTGAGATCGATGGAGCAGCAGTTTTCACATGGTAGCAACAACATTTAGCATTTGTATAGAACAACAACGTTTTGGCTTGCTTTTCAATGTCAGCTCGCTAATTGCTCTGCCAAGTAGCAGAATAACTCAATGCAATGCACAAGGAAGAGTTGGAGTGTGACCTGGATTTGAGGAAAAGCACCAGTAAGGTCAGCTGTAAGAATTACTTGACCTGTCTTGATTCCTCATTCTTTCCACTAACTTAAAATTAAAAGTGAAAAAATTACAGGTTCTTCTAATAATTTCTGAATCTTCTGGTTTTTAATTATGTTATTCCAGATCTTAATTTTCCTAATTTTCATTGTTCTTCCTTGTTTTTTTTTTAACCACTTAATTTTTTATTTACTTTCACATTCTATTTTTTTTTTTAAAGCAGGGTGGCATTTAGCCAACTGTCATTTTGCTTGAAGATGTGGAAAGAGCATCAGAAAAGCATCTCAAGAAAGGAGAAAAGCATGCCAGGCTTTGTCCATTCTGATGAGCCTTCCTGGACTTCAGAAAAAAGAAGAAAAAGATTCAAACAGTGGGAAACTCCAATATTTGTAACATAAGGAGTTACAAGTCCATCCTCCACAGCAGACAGCTTGGAGCTATCAGACCCCACTTCCTTGGCATCTGGCCCAAATGGCACAATCGAGTCATATCAGTATCCATATGGGGCAGATTATTCTTCATTTGGGTGACTTTGATGCAAAAATAGACAATATTACACCTTCTGGTGTCAGGCTGCAGCAGACAATGCATCCATAGCCAGCTCTTTGCAATCACACCAGTAAATGTATTTTTTTTGAACAAATCAGGAGGGGAAGTGGTGAGACCCTTCAGTAGATACCCTCTGCACATCCCAAGGTGCTCCAGGTCCCAGGAGCCACTCTAATAATTTTAAAACCCTGATTAAACATTTCTAAAAGAAACTAGTGTGTGGTCTGTTTTATAATGAATGCAATAAAAATTACTGGATCCAATTTTTCCTTAATAAATGCAGGGCCAGAGGAGAATCCTATTTTTCAGTTGTTACTGTAGCAAATATTTCTTTTTTTTTTTTTTTTTAGGCATCAGCTCAACAATTTCTGTTTATTTGTAGCATAAATGAAGGGGAAAGGATGTAGTTAAATGAGTAAGCCATATAAATACAGGCATTATAAAGACACAGGGTTGGCTATTAAAGTACTCAGGGAAGTAGTTATGAAGTCTCATTCAGCTTTTATTTCAATCAGGAGCAAAATTATAATTGATTCAGTAGAAAAAAGGCCTGGCCTTAATTTTTTTTTCAGTGCTGTCCACTGTAAAGTAATTGATCCACATTTTTGGCCTTTTTGATGCAACACAGAATATTCCTTAAATTTTCATAACAAAACACCCAGTTATGCCATTTGAGACAGGCTAGAACCAATGTGACACAGGATCTCCTTCAAGGATGTGATTTTATTATCCTTGTGTAAATAACTTTCCATGCAGTACACATATGGGGAAAAAAGCACAAATTTTGGAAGTATCCAAGTCAAATTCCGATGATTACCACACTGGCCCAATTTATTAGTAGGCAGAAACACCATCAGGGTAGACAGGGCCGGAAACAGGCACAGGTGGAGTTCCTGCAGTTAAGGAAAGCTGATGGGCAGGAGCATTTTATCTTCCCTGCTTTAATGTATTTGTACTGGACATGATCTTCAGCATCTTTACCCATTTCAGGAATAAACATACTTAGTCCTACACTGTGCAGCAGCCAAGAAACTGGAGATTTTCCCTGCCTCTTATCCAACCACACTCAGAGATCCAGCTTATTTCAAGGGGACTGGGACATAAAGTGATTGACTGCCAGCAGTGGTGACATGGCACTTCTACATCAGGGATCTCTCACAGAAACAGTGGATACTTTGGATTGTTCCTTTCAGCTGGCCTTGAGCTGACACAGAAGGGTAAATTTGCTCACCCTTTGACACTGAATCTCTGTGCAAACCTGGGATCCATGCCCTTGCACACATGTGATTTAGGAAAGTCACTCCAAGACATTAGTCATGTCATCTTAGGATGGTTTGGGTTGGAGGAGACTTTAAAGATCATCTCATTCCAACCCCCTGCCATGGGAAGGGACACCTTCCACTATCCCAGGTTGCTCCAAGCCTTGTCCAACCTGGCCTTGCACACTTCCAGGGATCCAGGCGCAGTCACAGCTTCTCTGGGCAACCTGTGCCAGGGCCTCACCACCCTCACAGCAAAGAATTTCTCCCTATATTTAATCTATCCCTGCCCTCTGTCAGTGGGAAGCCATGCCCCCTTGTCCTGTCATTCCAGGCCCTTGTCCAAAGTCCCCCTCCAGCTGTCTTGGAGCCCCTCCAGGCACTGGAAGGTGTTTTAAGTTCTCCCCAGACACCTTATAAATGGTCTACAAGAGGTTTGCAGTGGAGCTGTTTGCATGGCACAGAGGATAGGAAACATCCTGTCCTTGTGGCAGCGCTGTTTGTAACCTGCTGTAGACACAGCCATGCTTCAAGACTCTGCTCCTCATTCCTGAGCCTGGGAAGGGGTAAGGAGAGCTTACAGACTGTATGAGATAACCTCTTGCACTTCTGTTTGGCCAAGAGGCCATTAATCACAGGGAGCCCTGTGATTGTTGTTATACTCAGGGACATGCTCTGATCTTAAGGCGAGGAAAAACACACCCAAATTTTCACTTGCAAAAAACGCTGCAGAGGTTAGAATCATAGAATATCCTGAGTTGGAAGGCACTCACAAGGATTATCAAGTCCAGCTCCTAAGGTTTGTTTATTTAGAGAGTTACCACAGGACATATCTGATTCACAAATGGTAAATATATCACGAAGATGGAAAAGTTCTGCCCCCATCCCCTTCTCACCATGGCCTTCAGTAAATTCACCTGTAAATTCACCTGTAAATTCACCTGTAAAACACTTGAGCAAGTCTGTGTCCTACAAACAGGAATGGCATGTGGCAGAGCAGCAAATGAGTGGGTTGGAAATCTTCAGGAACAAGACAGGAATAACCTTGAATCACTAAATCCAATCTGCTGGTGAGGGACTGAGGAGTTTGAGGGGTTTTCAAAGGAAGTTTCCCAGCAGGAGTTGCAGATACCCAGAGTTCCATCTTCACCTCACTGTAATCTGGGCTCATCCAACACTGGAGGTTCTTGTTATTGCAGATTCTGAGGGTCAGATGGTGTTAAAGAAAAGGCTTTTCCCACCCCTGCAATCATCAGGCTTCCAGAGAAGTTCTGCATGTGGACACTAATTCCCTGCCAAAGACAATTATATCCTCTCCAAATTCTCCATGCATTTTTGGTGGGCAAATAAAGCCTGTGCCTCAGAGTGCCCGTAACATTTCATTGTTTTATTAAATCACCATGGAAGCAGTGGTTGTCTCACAACAGAAAACTTCTCCACCAGGAAAAGGTGTTTGGATCAATGTGTGCAGGGTGTGTGTACCCTCCAGTCAAAGGAATCGTTGGTCACTCTGTGGGACTGCCTGGTTTAGTCCAGGACTGTAGCTCTGCATACAATACATGTTAAAGCCCAAAAGCTCCATCCCTTCCTCCATCTCTAACAGCACAGAATTATTCCACAAGTTTCTATTTTTGCTAATTGGCTGCAGCTCTGTAATTATGAGATAACCGCTCCAAATGAAATATTTGGGATTGGGTTTGAAATATTGTCTCTTCCTGCCTGCCTGGGGGATTTATGCAAATGCAGGGAAAAAAAAATCTACCCTAAGTCAAAAGATTCTGTGGTCTTATCCACCTCTTCCAGGACTTTATGAACAGGAAGGAAGGTTAGGGCAGTTTTTCATTTCCTATGTGAATGTCAGAACTTGGAACAATAATGGAGTCTGGAATTGCTCTTAATAAAAAGTATGTTGGGATTATCAGTAGAATGGAAGGGAAATGCACCAGGTGAGATAGGAGATATAAAAATAATTTTCCTGTTACAAAGTAGTTTTCTCCCTTTAAATGGCATGAAGGGCTAATCTGTTTAGTATCCAAGCAAGCTATTTATCTGGTAATTTATTTTCCTGAAAAAAAAAAAAAAAAGTCCATTTGATATTATTAGGATATAAACAGACGGTGTATGTATTGGCTTTTGTTTGTTTGTTTGTTTGTTTTGTTTTTGTCTTTGTGTGGGTTTTGTTGTCGTTTTGGCTTTGTTTGTTTTTCTTTCTGACTTCAAATGATGACAAAAATTGATTATTTTAACTGTGCATCTGACAGCCACTGTCCACAGGTCAGAAGCACAAGCTATAGATTAGGACATTTATAAGACTCAACAGACAAGAAGTTAATTTTAAGTGTGAACTTTAAAAGCTTCAGCTGACTTTAATTTGGAAGAAGAGATGAGAGGTTCAAAATCTCACATGATTTAAGTAATCCCAGAACAAGCCAACTACAGCACCTGGGGGAAGGTGGTTTACAAATAACCCTCAAGCATATAAAATTAATAATAATTTGATAAGGCTTTTAATTTCCAGCAGTTTGCCCTGGTCAGAGCAACCTGTACAAGTGGATGGTGCCTCTGCCCATGGCAGGGGATTTGGAACTGAATGATCTTTAATGTCCTTTCCAACCAAAACCATTCCATGATTCCATGAGTAGTTAATACAAAAAGTATTCTATGCCTGGAATCCAGAGCAGAAATCTGGAGACTTTGTCAGATTTCCCTGTTCATATATAATCAAATTCCATAAAATGCAGATACAGTTAATTAATCTATATAGCCTGTATATACATACACATGCACAGATATGTGTGTTTAAACAGGGGAAGAGGAGAATGACAGTGAATCATTGTTGGGAAAATAGAGATACACTCAAAAATTGCTTCTGGGAAGCACAAATAGGAAAAAGCAGTATTTGTTACTGTAACAACACTCATTATGAGATTTTTAAAGGAATTCTAGATATCTGGGAGGGAGATGAGTCTCGTGGAATGTCACATATCTAGATGGCAGGTTCCTAATCCAAGCTGGTTGTCTAAGCTGTTGGTCATCTCTCAGTACTCCATGGAAGGAGACAAGATCCTCCAGAGAGCAGCTCATCTCACTCATACTGGGATGGATTAGGCCATTTCTAGGGGTTTGTATCTCTCTCCACTGGTTGTTAGAGGAACTGATTAGACAGTGTAGACAGATGTCTGACTTTCTGATGGTTAAAGTTAGATGAGGTGAATTGACCCTTCCTGTGGTTAATGCCTCCAATCCAAATAAATTTCTGCAATGTTTGAGATGCATTTTTTAGATTGCTGATCTAAGTATTAAGAAGCCAAAAGTTTTGACCTGTTCAAGCTCTGGTACACCTGAAGTTTTTAAGCATTACTTATATTGCTACAATATTGTCTATTATCTGTCCTTCATCTGTCCTTTTGCTGCCACTCTTAGGCAAAATCTTGGAGCAGGAGGCCACATTCCCACCACTTGGAAAACACCAAAATCCTTTGCTTGTATTTTGGAACTTCCAGATGAAGCCAAACATGCAAATACATGAAGTGTCACTCAGAGATAAAGGGAGGTGGGTTTCATTTAAGTGTATGTTTTCAGCATACAGGTACCTATGGCTCTCCAAGTATTAAATATTCTTCTGTGGGAAGTATGCTACTGTCAGTGGAGAAGAGAGAGATTGCCAGCTCACACTTATATTTAATTTTAATCAGAAACCCCAGAAGTTCAAGATGAGAGGTCAAAAGTAGGTTATTTTGTCCTGACCCTGCACTCACTGCTGTAGCCAAGTTTGTGAAGCTCCTCCCACCTGCCCACCTCTCATTTATCCCTAAATTGTACCTGGGGCTGTGTGTGTCCCTGCTGAGTCAGTTGCTGTTGTGCCTGATCCATGGTGTCAGGTGCCCAACCCAGGCTTGCACAGGCTGTTCCTAACTCTGCCAGAAGGAGTTTCAGCTAAAACATCGTGGTCCTTGATGTGGTCCACATGGTTTGCCTTGCCCAGAAGGCATCTTCCACATCAAAATTTAGTCTCTAGCAGGAGATTTGGGGCAAAGGAGGACAATGAAGGAAATAGGGACTTATCCTTCATTCCTAATACCAGGCACAGGCTGTTCTGCAGGGAGGAACGCAAATATTATGGGACCGGGGAAAAAGAGGGAAAATTGTTTTGCAGCTGCCTTGTGTGCTGGGATGGAAGACTCCTGCTCCTGTCATCATGTATGCACTGTTAATTGGAAAGTCACAGGGTAAAACATGCACTTAGTCCCTGGAGAGCTCTTTGCCAGCCAGCTGACTCAACAGGGAGCTGAAATGTCATAATTTGGGTTATTCCATTGAGTGAGTACCTGCTGCTTTCTGTGGTGCCTCTTTTGGGTGTTTGCAATAAATGGACTGGATAACATTCTAAGATGTCACTCCAAGTACAGAGGAGCACAGGCTCCATCAACCCTTTACAGGCCTTGATGTAAGTGCTTCATCCTTTTTAATAACAGAATAATTAAGAGACTTCAAAAAGATCCACCTAAACTTTATTTATTCTTGTTCAGAAGTAGCTAAACCAAAATCAGAAATGTGGCACTGGTATGACATCAAGGTCAGAAAGAATCACAACATCTGATTTTGGGCTCCACTAAGCCTTTATGATAATTCCCATGCAAATCATCCAGGATGCCTCACTCCTATCAGGCATTTGCTGAAGCTGTAACATTTTGCAGTGTGCTCCTCCCAGGCCCTGGATTTTCTGGCTGTGCACACACTCACTGTTAATGAAAGCAAATGGCTACAGGGGATTCCAAGTCTTAAATTTAATAATGGGTAAGATTTAAAGTAAACAGTGACTTTGCATCAGTGCAAAGGCTCTGGCATGGAGATGCCAATGGTGAGCTGGCTCAGCACAGACTTGGGCAGTATCTGGTCAGTTCCTGTAAAGGTAGAGAAGAGAAAACACATTTTCTCCTCATCCTCTCTTCTTCCTCCCTTAAATCTCACCCTCATTGCACCTGTGAAGTCTCAGACTGAGTTTCCTCCTTCTTTTTTTTCTTTCTTCTCTTTTCAACTCTCCAGCTGCTGCTGAAAAGGGAATTTCCAAAGCATCCAGGATCCCAAGAGTAGTGTGCTAGGAATAAATAGCACAAAGACAAGTCATTCCATGGAAATACCACTCAGTAGGAAGCAGGAAAGCTGAAGCAGTAAGTATGCCAGTCATTCTAATCAATATGCCCTCTTTGCATGTCAGGCTACAAATGCAGAACAAAGTTGGTTAAAATGCACGTCCTGGGACATTTTAACATCTGGAACTTTTTATGTATTCATGAAGATTGTGAGTCAGATTCAAAAAGCTGTTTAAAAAAGTGTGTTGATACACATAAGGTTTACTGTATATATAGAAAAAAAGCAGCATTGTTAACATGGTTTTTTGTATCCCTGCCAAGCTCCTGCCAACTGGGGATGGAGTGTAGGTTGTTGGCATGGATTCCTAAATCTCTCATTGGAATGGAAACTTCCCAGTGCTGGTTCAAATGTTAGCTGGTTGTTTGATTTAAGCCAAAGAGCCTTAGAAATACAGGGATTTATTTTTTCATCGAAACGAGCTTTTATGTTGGTAATTTTCACATTTGGTTTTGGTTGTTACTGGAGATATTTATTTGGGCTTGAAACAAGTGGTCTGGTTGACTTGGTACTAAAAGAGCCTGATTTAATTTGGGTAAGACTTGCATTATAGCAGTAGCTGATTGTTTTTGAAGGGATTAAGCCCTCCTCATGCTGGTTGTGTACAGATTAGACTCCTGGTCCTGGTTAATCAGCAAGAAACCTGCTTTAGGATGGAGTGAATCACTGTCTGGAGGTTCCTACTTCTTTAGTATTAAATCCACACACAGAAACTGGAAGAATGGCTTGGTCCATGTGCTTAACACTGACTTTAGTGTCACCTTTAATAGGTGTTAGTGGGATGAGTGTCCCTCAGAGATAGGAACACCTCAAACCTATTGAGAAATCTCCAGTTGTTTAGGAAATGAAATTTGTTTCCAAATCCCTTTTGGCTTTAATAACTGGGAATGAAGTATCACTTTATTTTAAAACAATGTGGTTGGTGGAGTGTGAAGCTGCTCTTCATTTCATGAACCGTTCCACCAGCAGTTTCAGATATTCACAGGTAACTGGTCAAAAAGGTTGGGATGAAAACCTATAGCCTGACCACTGTGATGCACTATGAAAGTGTCTTCCTGGGGGCAAAGCAGGAGGCAAAAGATTTCCTTTTTCCCCTCACTTCTTCACCAACCTTAAGGGACTTTGTATTTTGGGGAACCCACCAGGTAGTGTTCTATCCAAGAGAATGAGTTTGATCTATAAGTAATTAATTAATCACTATAAAGCACTCTGAGATTTTACAAGAATTCAGGGCAAAATACTAATACTTAGGTATATGGCAACCATAAATATAATGCACATCTAGAAAGAAATAACATTTTATGAATGTGTTTACAGTATCCTCACTTAATACCCATTTGGTTTGATCGCTCTTAAAAAACCCTCATGAGTCAAAATGTTATGTTGTGTTGGCTCCTTGTAGACCCATAAAACTTTCAATATAACTCATTCATTCTTAAATTTATTTTGTTTCAAAAAAATAGTTTTCTATGAACAAATATCTTATTGTAAATATCCTGTCAGAAGATGCTTGCAGCCAGGTTTCTAGTTAGAGTTAAGGTGTTAAATTATGCCTCAGTGGTTTTTTTCAGATGGCATGTAGGTGTTTATAGTTTCAAAGTCTAAATTTAAGGAACTTGTCGCAGATTCCCTTTGCATGCAGTGGGGAAAGCAGGTAATTCTGAGATCAATAGAAGTAAAATATGAATTTAACATAGCTGAGATGAAAAACCTCTTGAAGAAAAGAAAACTTTCTTAGCTGGGAAACTTACAATTTTAATTGCAAGTAGTCACTCTGCCTTTAGGTGTGTTAGCATGACTAAAGTAATAAAAACTTTAAACATACTCAGCTAAGATGAATCCCACCTATGGCTTCCATTTTTTAAAATGAGACAATGCAATGGATTTCTCTATTTGACCATGTTTGAGTCACAGTAGTTGCTTAAGTCTTCTCACCACAGAAGCTGAACAATCTTCAGTGAAGTTAACTTCACGACTGGATGAGGCCACTAAGTCCATTAAGCTCCATGGAAATTAAAGTATACTAAGAGTTTTGACCCAACATCCAATTCGATACCACAAAGAAAGACAATGATACAGGAGTGGGATGGATTTCAGTCTGTTCTTAACTCAAGATACATTCCCACCCCTGAGGGTGGGTTCAAGGCCAGGTTGGATGGGGCTTTGAGTTTGAAGAGAGCATAAAGACCATGTTTCCAGCCCCTTATAAGGCAGGGCACCTTCACTATACTGGGTTTAACTTGTTTTCAGCTGGGTATCTAAAATCAAGGTACACTGATGGCTTGGGTTAGTGACTCATGTGTTGGTCTTCATCCCTTAAAGATGCTCCAGGATATTTCCAATGACTATGGAGCTGTTGGATGTGCCCCAAAATATATTTTAAACAGAGTTCTTTTGGAGTGGAGGCTGCATACACCTGTTTCTTGAAGTCTTGGGCTTGAATTGCGCAAAAAAAAGTTGAAATTTCTGTGAGAAGTTCATCTCTTCAGAGATTTCTTCAACATCTGCTTCTCATCCCATCACAAATGCTGCCCATCTTTGGGACGCTTTGGCATTTCCACTTCCAGTCTCAACCAGCAGTAAAAGAACAGAGGAGCTTGATGAAGTCTGGTTTGAGTTTAGGTGTAAAAATGATGGAGGCTCATCTGCTTTCTATCTTGCATGAATTGCTGGCTAGTCCTTCTCAGTCAAGATGTTCAAGTGAAGATTATTACATTTTTAAGGAGATTGTTTAGGGGCCTAGAATAGGGGCTGGGTTAAAAGAACCAGGAGATCCTTCCCTCTGTGTCTCCTCTATAAATCTCTCATTATCAAAATAATGTCTCGTTTGTGGTCTTGGATGGCTCTGCCTTGAATGAGTCATATTTCTTTTGATACAGATGATTCATATCACTCGTACAGCCCAGGCTTGATCTGCAGAAAAGCTTAGCAATAGAAAAGCTATAGCAAACAGACTCTGCACATGCTCCAAGTTTCTGATAATCAGGCTTTATTTAATTAAGCTTCATATCTGTCTTGTGAGGTAATTATTATTATTTTACAAGTTGTACTTGATTATAAAAAATAAAAAAACCCCAAAGATATTGAGATGGATGAAAATGATGGGAGGTGTTATTGTAAAGCTCTGGATTCAGAAGTGTCTCCCTTACAATTGCTCCTAAACAGACAAAGCCTAATGCAAGCTGTAGATAAAAATTCAACACAGACAAGTGTCTGTCTGCTCTCAGACTACATGGCCATGGTTTCTTAGGCTGCTTCCTTCAAAGGATAATAATCCCTCTCTTCCTCTGCCAGTGAACAGGATTGTCCAGCACTTAAAGTGGGAGGAAAGGGATGTTTTTCAATTTAGACTTTGTGGTTTCTGCACTCTTGCAGCACACAACTAAGATCAAGTATGGTTTCTGCATGTGGAGGAGCTACCAATGGTGCAATTTAACAGGATTCAGCCTCCAAAAGCTGTAAATATGGGGTGAAAAAGCTGTGAATGAAACCCAGATGAGGGAATGTGTAGTTAAGGAGTGATTTGAGACAGTTTGCCTATTGTGCCCTCTTTGGTTCTCCCTCAGCAACACGATCTCCACAGCTGAACCTGGCAAGTAAAGATGTGTGTTCCCTTGATCTTTTGTCTTTCACACTGGACCTGAAATCGAACAGTTTTGCCTTAAAAAAACACAAAACAATAAGAAAAAATATAACTAATCACATGTTAATTGTATCACTTGTGCAAAAACAGTCAAAATCATAAGCACCCGTGAAAGTCCTGCACCTTCCCACATTAGAAAATAATGTATTTTTGTTTTCTTTTCCAAGTGTTTTTTTACATCATTAAAACAAAGATAAATCAGCCCGCAAAGCCTAACAGCATTGGATTTCTTAACAATTGCTCTGATGTACCTGCAGATATGATCCAATATTAGATTTCACCCTATTCATTATGACACCTTCAAAGGTCAAAGTAGAAAATAAATCATTTTAAAATAAGAACATAAATAAGATACTTAAATGATATTTGATAATATCACAGAAAGAGAAAAGAGCTTATTGAAAACTAAGCTGCCCTGTCTATTCAGACACCCAAGCTGGTTTGTACCTATGGTTATTTTCCTGAAAGAACTTAGAAAAGATGCCTGATTTCCCATGCCATTATTTCCATATCTGTCTAAGTGAGCATTTGAAAATGAATGGTGAGATGACACATCAGATCCTTTCTATCAAATATAACAATGCTAACCAAGTAAACAAAAATATATATTTGATAAAGAGCAGAAGTAAAGACTCACAAACCCTTATTTCACATGGGGCTTCTGTTCTAAAATGCTACATTTAATGCAGTGCACTATTAGCTCATAGAAACATAGAATTGTTTAGGTTGGAAAAGACTTCTAAGGTCATTGAGTCCAAGCCTTCCCTCAGCACTGCCAAGTTCACCACATGTTCCCAAGTGCCACATCTGTGCATCTTAAAGGGATCAAACCCCTTCCAGGGATGGTGACTCCACCACTGCCCTGGACAGCCTGTTCTAGACCTTGAATAGTTTTCCTGCTGCTGTTGGTTTTGGGTGGGAACCATTCACAGACAATGATCTCAGGTAGATCCCCAAACTGGGAAAGCAGCTGATCTTGTAATAACTGGATGTCCATATAAACAGGAAGTTGGTGCTTGGATTGGATAGCATTGAAATTAAATTTTCTTTAGAGCTGTGACCACCTGCTTAATCACATGGACTAAATTGACTTTCCCAATGCACATCTTGCTTCTAGCTTGCTTACCAACAGGCACATCACAGACACAGTCATTGGCCTTCATCACATCATGAATATAGAGTCACATCAATTCTAGTGAAATAGATGCAAAGCCCTTTTTCTTCTAGCTGTAGGTTCACAGAAATATCTCAGAAGAGGCTGGCAGACTGGCAGTTTGCAGGGATATTTTGTCACTTTGCATGGATAAGCAGAGATTAATTTTCCAGGTTACCATACTTTTGCAAAACATAAAATTTTTGTTGAAAAGAAAAAAAAAAGGCAAGAAAAGTACAAACCTAAAACTTCAGGGGATCTTGAAACAAAACCTCATTGTTTTGTCAAGAAAAGCAAGCCCTAATATCAAGCTATAAGCTAAATATCTAGAGAGAGATCCAGCTGTAATTAATTCAGTGATAATGAGACAATCAATACATTGACACTTTCTGATTTAACGAGGATGGTAACTGCACCACCATTTATCTCCCAGTTCCCCAATAGTCAATGCCTTTAATGAAAAGTCTCCTTTGACTCTTTCCCACTTGATGTCTTCAGCTTGTTTGAACTATTAGCTCCACTTTTGTCAGGCTGGAACGTTAGAGAGCAGGGCTGCTGGGATACTGCAAGATTCATGGGTTTTGGATATTGTACCACAGTAAAACAGCTGCAGGGGAGGGGAGAACCGGTATGGTGAGTAATGGCAAATGCATCCATCACAACAAAGAAACTTCTATCATCCCCACTGGCAAAACTGTGAGTTACTGAACTATCAAGGATCTGAGGCTGAGGTTTTTGAATGATAGCTATATATACTTTCCCCTTAGAGGAGTGATCTTGGTTTGGACTGATGATGTTTGCTGCTCTCAATGATGACAATGAACATCTGTGCTCGGTGGTAGCTGCTTGTAATTTCTTTGCCAAACACATCCACTCACAGGACAAATAGATGCATCTTGAAATTAGCAATAAATAAGAACAAAAAAACCAAGCAGGATGTGGTACTGTCCAGCCACCTTTGCAGGAATTAGGTTTTTTTACTGACCAAGTTGCACTACTGAGTCTATTTATACCATCTCCTACATTTTATCATAAAGCTTTTTAGCACTGGGGTACAATATTCCCATGGGGCAAAAGAGCTACCAAGCTATGAGCTCAGTTTGTCACAGAATAGTTGCCTTTCTTCAAAGCTGTATCAGTGCTTGTACAAAAAGCACCAGGGAAGAAAATGTGGGACAATTGATGTTAATGGTGAAAGTCTCTTTGACTTCAAAAAGGACAAGAGTTCATGCATGGAGCACAGCTCTGAGGCTGTCTCCAATTTTGGTATGCATTTGTGAATGGTTTTTGCAATAGTGAATAGAATTGAAGCACCTAAACCCAGTCAGCTTGGTGTTAAAAAGCTTAATTACCTTAGGGTGGAGTATGAGTTGAAATTTTGAACCAGTTTTAGTTCCCAACCCTTCACCTTGGTCTAATAATTTTGTTTTCATCATTACATTGCTTAATAGGTCTGGGGAAGATTATCATAAAAGATCATGTTGCATAACTTTCAGATGTATGAGTAAAGTCAGACTGGATAATTGTAAGGATTTTTTTATTGTCTTAACTGTCTCTTTGTTTAAGTATGTAATTCACAACCATACCCTTTTTTTTTTCCCCTTCCTGTCCCAGTTTCTTAAATGTGAACTAAAAAGTCTGCAGAATGAGGGAAAGACAGAAACATAAGGCAAGCAGCAATGAGCACATCTCAGAACTCAGAAAAAATATTTAAGGACATACACCAAAGAGAGTGCCCAGAGACTGTTTCATGCTTCAACACCAGTGTCAGGGGAGCAGTCAAAACATACCACCCAAAGTGGAGCCATAATTGTGAGAAGTGAGCTAATAATGGGTAAGTATATAAAAACAAAGACTGGGAAGAGACAGTCAAAATAAACTAGGGAATGAGGCCACTTAAAGCATCGAGGCTGAACTCAAAGATAGAAATGGCACAGGCCCCTAGTAACTGAGGTAAGTTTATGAGGGACAACTGAACTTTTGTTCCACCACTCAGGACCCTTGAAATCTTTTCCCTCTGGGCTTTTGCAGTGAGAAGAGTTTTCAACTCAAAGTTTTAAACACCTGAATCAGGTTTGCATTTAAAATGCCTTAACATTATATCATGGGTTTGAAGTAGCCACAGTCTGTATCCAAAATGAGCATCCAGTGATGCAGGGGAAGGATGCCTGCCCTCTAAGTGGGGTCAAAGCTGATGCCTAGAATTATTTAGATTTTATGCACCTTTGGTTCTTGACTTTATTCTTTAATATCCACTGGTTTCACATGTACAAGATGAATAGAAACATATTTAGACATTGTTTTGTGTGGGAATAAGCAAGAGAAAGAGATGGACATGTTCAAATAGATGCTTGTGGGTCTCTACTCTGACTATGACAACACATCAACTTAAAATAGTGAGGAGTTGATTTAGATAGTTAGTAGACCTGAAGGATCAAGCCCTACTCAGTGTAGTAAAAGGAGAGAAATGTTTAGTGTTGAATTTCTCACTCCAGCAAAGCCTCCGTTGCAAGTTTAACTGCATCAGGAGCTAGTGTCCCTTCATTGCCATGTTCTTTAGGTGGTAGAGGGAACGGTGAGTTCAGGAATTCTAGTGTGGGATTCTCTTTCTGAACAATAATAAAAAAAAAAAAATTCTAGATAACTAAATTCCAAACCAAGCTTTACTGGGTCATCTGAGTCCATGATGCTGCTGGTTTTCTGGTTACATCCCAGTCGAGTTATCAGACACTGAGCAACCTGCTCTAGTGGAAGGTGTCCCTGTCCAGGGCAGGGGGAGTGGAACTGGGTGGTCTTTAAGGTGCCTCCCAACCCCAACCAGGGGTCACATTATAAGTCTGTGATCCTATAATGTGACACAGGACACATATGAGACCTGGACTCTTTTGATTAAATACCCTACACATTATCATAAGTGGCACTAGACACCTGTGGCTGAGCACTTGAGCCCAACTCTTGGTTAATGCAGTCAGTGGAGCTTGGAGAACATTCATCTTCCTTTAAGGCAGATATCTAAACAACATCTACTCTAGGAAACAAAACAGTGCCAGGACTCAAGGGTGGAAATGGTTTTGGCTGAATTAGCACAGACCAAGGAGCCTCCCAAACAGAATTTAATCTGCCCATCTCATTTTGGAGGCTGGGAGAGTTTGAATCACACTCTGGCTAAACTGCATCTGTTGGCAAGATGACCCTGGCACGACTTCACTGACTGTACTGTTTATATCTCCACTGCTGATAGGAGCAGAAACAACTCTTGCCTGCTTAGACACTGCTTGTAGACATCAAAGTTGAGTCTCTTATCTTGAGCTGAATCCCACCTCTGGAGAGGGATGGGGGCAGTCTGCCACCCACCCAAAGGGTGTCAGGCACCTCTTTGGGGCTGGAATATGAGCCCATGAACTGGAGTCAGGGTCAGGATCAGGTCCAGTGAATGTAGACACAGCCAGGCAGGCCCAAGCTCAGGTCTGCAAGTGCTTCAGCTCCTGTCAAGGGTAAAACAGCACTTTTATTGACCTGCTCAGTCTGGCAGATGATTGAATAAGATATTCTTTTGTCGGCGCTGAGATCTCACAGTTGCTCTTAACTGACTAAACTGCTTTCTGTATTGCAATATGAAGGACCATCCACATGAAGCCACACATCTCCTGCTTCTCTTTTATGCTGTTTGGTTGGTTTGGTTTGTGTTCTTTTGTTGTGATTGTTGTTTTTCACTGAGCAATCACCCAAATTATTTCCCTGAACTTACACTGTCTCCCTTTCTTCACCTTCTTTAGCAAGATGGTTTGGGGATCCAGCTCAGAGTGAGGCTCCACAGTTTAGGGGTCCAGCTCAGGGTGGAATTCCATAGTCCTAAAGGATAACAGCAAGGGAAGGGGCAGAAGAGCCTTGGGTGACACGGCCAATATTTATGGGCAAATGTGCTTGGAGTGGCTCAAAGCAATGCTGAGCCCCAGAGTGTGGATGCAGGATGCTCACTGTGGAGGAATATAGCTGAGTCTCTGAGTATTCAACAGGGCTTTTACTATTGCTGGTATTAAGGAATTATTCAGGAAGGATAAGGAAAAAAGAAAAAATAAAATCTAAAATAATTCCTCCAAAGCCAGTGCACATTTTCTAGGTAACAGTGAGGAAAATAATAGAAGTCTAATAATATAATTTAAGCTTTGTTGATGGGAATAACCTCTATTTGTAATTATCTCAGCAATACATTCTCGCTCTCATTTTCTTTTTCTATTTACCCATTACCTTTTAATGTTAAATAGCATCAGCAATAAACAGGAAGAAAAATGAAAATATTTTCTATCTACAGTCACTAGCTGAGTAGAAGTGCAAATAAGCAGCTCGCTTTAGATTTTGAACCTGGGATGTAATTGAATTTCATACTTCAAATCTGCATCTGAATTTCAGTGGTAGGTCTAAGACAGGGTTTGACTCTAGCTGGTGTCAGAACTTTTAGTTTAGACCCTATGAAGAAACAGTGGAAAGTATCAACTCCAAAACTCATACCCAGTCATAATTAATGTTTAAGATATGTTAATAATCTGCTGTCAGGATTACAAAATAAATGGAATTGTTATTCTTTTTACCTTTACGCTGAAAAAAAGAAGTTTTGATCCCTCCTCTGAGCACTAATCTGGATTGGGTGGGACAGGCAGACCATGCACTGCTGTAACTGGGATCCCATGCCAATCCATTCATTTCACTGCCACTGCTCCTGATTCACATTGGCAGCAAATGTTTTTCCACATCACTAAGAGATACACTTCTATTTAAGAGAGATTTATTTCATGGGAAAGGAAAATGAAGTCCTCCTATGAATACTATATATATTTAGAAAAAAAAAAAAAAGCTTTGCCTCCTTTCCCTTCTACCCCCTGCCCCCTCTCCTTTTTGTAATGCTGAAGGTAATGAAGCAAAATTTGTTGCTTCAGATCTAAACATGACAATTCGGCAATTTTTATTTCCTTAGTTCAGCTGAATTTGTTATTCTTACACAGCTCTGTAATTGCCTTTTTTTTTTTTCCCCAGCTATCGAGTTCACACAGGTAGAAGAAAGACTGCTTTAGATCTGAACTTGATGCTGGAGGTCGTTGGGAAGATTATGTAATACAACTCAAAAAAGCTTTACAAACTGTTCAAATAGCAGAACATTTCTAGTACAGTGCAGGAACATAAAAGTGAAACCAAACATAACCCAAACCATTCTGCAATTACTGACAAAACCGTGCACTGGCAGAAAATGTGAAAGCATAGCAGGAGTGGAGAAGGTTTGGTTTTTTGTTTTTTTTTTTTTTTCTCTCTTTCTTTTTTGTCCTTTTTTTCCCCCTTCCTTTTTTCTTTCCTAGCTAAAAATAAAGCAAATGCATTTCAGTTCATGAAACAACCTGCATACACATCCACCTCCCCTCCCTCAACACTTTCCATTGTATCTCTAGCACCAGGAAAAGATAAAATAACATTAGCTACACCAGTAAATTAAATGATGGATGTTACAGTTCCCTTTTTCCAAATCTAACTCTTTAAGCCTTAGTTTAGAAGCTTAAATGTGGAATGAGAGACTATGTCCTGTTTCTCCCTGCTGGGTTCATTTAGGATAAAACCCAGGCTGTCCTGCATTTTAGTTGGAGACTTGCACACAGTGGGGGTGATTGGACTTTCTCTGCCCAAGGCACAACATATGCTACTTCCCATCACTTTAATAGGCATTAGTTCCGCAGACAGCACTGGTCAAATGTACATTATTCACAATCACTTTAATGCAAATATGCAAGGATGAGAGAGAAAATATGTCACAAAGGAAGAATCGGCCATTTCCATTCTTTTTTTGATTTTCTTCTTTTATCACAGCATCTCCTCTTTCAACACACCTGTCTACATAGACGTGCAATCATTGTATTTTTTAGGAGGAATTTGTTTATTTTTTGTGGAAGGTCTCAACATTGTTGGTTGAAAGGGTTTAGATGTAAAATATCAATGCTACATTTTTATTAAAGGTGCTGTCTATTGTCATTTTTAACACTCACCAGAGAAAACTTTCTTTTTCATTGTCAGTCTCTTCTGTTTTGGAAGGCTTATTCTAATCATTATTTTTATTATTTTTGGTCTGCTGAATCCTTTTGTGCACCAAAAGAATGACCCACGTCTGTAACAAATAAAGCTTCCTAATTAAATTATTATCACCAGAAATGCATTAATATACTTTTGCTTAGATGAGAAATAGTTCCATGTTTTCTGCATTTACACCATGATTTCTTCACATTTATATTTTAGCTGTGTAAATTACATCTAGGGCTCTGCACTCTGCCACTATGCTATAAATCCCATTGTGGTACTGTGCTAAAAAGGAGACTACAAAGATATTCTCAGTATCTATCTCTCTGTTTGCCTGCCCATCTTTATTTCCTTATGATGTGTCCTGAATCCTCCTTCTGTGAGTATCTCAGAAACCCCTAAAAATGTAAGTGTAATTCAGCAACTTATTCAGAATATGACATTGCAAGTCATAATATGTAAGAATTTACCAGCTTTTTTTTTATTCTCCTTTTTTTTTTTCTCCTCTCATTTCCTTGCCAAGAGCAACACTTCACTCCCACCCTGCCCATCCATTCCTGCAGGTGTCAAAGTTTTTCTAATCTGTCACACTTATGGTTGTTTCTTTCCAACCAACTTCCTACACAAATCCAATGGATGTTGGGACTGAGCACCAAGAGTGAATCCAAGCTTATCAGGCCTTTGATAAAGTGGAAAGATGTTGCTGTATGGCAGCCAAAATCAATCTAACCTTTGGCTGCCACAGTGTTCCTTAAGAGAGAGGAATTGTTCCTCTCCACCTAATAACCAAGGCCAGTGGTAAAACCTTGGCCAGACCCCAAATGGAGTAAATCAGTCCATGAACTGTATCAGCACAACCCAAATTGCCTCTCCAGGGAGGTTTCATGCCACACTGGAAGGCTCTTTATTGTGACAAAGAGACAGAGGCCTTAGATCCAGAGATCTTGTGGTTGAATAAATTGAAATCCTAGTTTTCAAGCCAAAAGCTCACTGGATCCATCAGGGTAACTTTCCAGGGGAAGCAGTTGCTTCTAAACATTTTATTTCTTTAGGGTTGTTTATCTTTTCTAAGAAGTTATTTGGCTGAAATTATGTGTTCTCTGTGAGAAATTAATTATAAATAACCAGAATAATTTTGTTGGATGCTCACCTGTGAAATCAAAAAGCATATTTTTAAATGGTTACATTCCCATGAGACATTTTCGTTCAGATAATGTAGTATTTTCTGAACAGACACTTCCCCTCTCTTGCACACCAGGTATGCCCACAATGTTAATTTTGCTCATTTCATTAGTGTCAAGCGATTAGGCATTAATTGCAAAATGTAACATTGCAACCAGTTTGCTTTCTAATAGGTGACTTCGAATGGCACAGTGCTGTGCCAACGACCTCTAATTAATGCTCAATGATGCCCTTTTAAGGATGGAAGGAAAGACAAAACAATAGGTGTGTGAGTATATTTTAAAACACAGATAAAAGCTTTTGACAGCGCATTTATAGAACTCCTCAGAGAAACAGGACTCGGTGCAGAGAGGATTAAATGATGGCAACATGATGGACAAAACTTGGTTCTTTTGATTATCCACTGGTACTTTATTGTAACCCCACTAGAATCAATCTGGGTTTACATGACCAGAGAGGAGAAAACAATTCTGCTTTTGTCTTTTGTGTGCCATCATATTGTGGAGTTACATAGATCATAATCCAGACTGGCCCAGTGCCAAGTACCAGAGAGTCTTGGCCAGTGATCTCTGTGTTTTCCTGGCCTAGTGAGATAAATTGCATCAATTTTGTGAGGAGCAGCAACAAGGAGCAAAGCAGCAAGCATTGCATCTGGTCACCTTTAACTTCTCAGCCTAAATGAGCTCATGCCCAGTTACATCTGGATTAGCTAAGAGGTTTTTGTATCATTCCTAGTAATCTTTGTCCTCTCTGTGTGTAAAACAAGGTGTTTTATTGGATCTGTCACTACCTCATAGAACAAAATAAAGGCCAATAAAATAACAATTGAAATTACTATGCTCCTACTCCTCCTTCTTTCTCTGCAGCTATTTGCTTTATTTATGTTTTTACCAATACCAGAGGATTTATACGAGTTTTAAAAAATGGTTTGGAACTAGCCAAGCATTGCTTCCCCTTGAAGCAATCACTTCATGGACCACTTTATTTACTATACAGTTCAGATGTCAGATATTTACATGGTAGGGGTTTTATTATTAATAGATTTTTGAATTGGGAAAGCCTGTGTTCTCTGAACTTTGTAGGACTTTATCTTTTCTTACAGGCGATGAGTGATATATGTGGACAGCTCCCATTAATGTTAATGGAAAGCAAATGTAAATCTCTCCACAGTAGATAGATAGCAATCTTAAAAGAGTGGTCCAAGCAAAGCTTGTCTTTGTATGGGTCTAACTAGCAATTAGCATAAAAGATTGACATCAGCCCTAACTCAGTATTTACACAAGTACTGTTAATCTAAATACAGAATCAAATTAATCCCTCGTGTAACTCCAGCGCCTGCTCTGGAATTTCAGCACTGAAGGTTGTGACTTGCTCTGTGTAAGTTAAATCTGAATGCACAGGTTTTAAGGACTAGATTCTGATAGATACCGTCTTCAGTCAGGGCAGAACACTGTAAATTAAGCCAACCTGTATAACTCCTGCAAAACCATTTGAAAATTGAGATTTATAAAGGAGGCTGATAGAATTACATGCTTTCTGGGGTTAGAAATCTAAAATACCATCAGGAGGGTAAAATACCACCTTTCAGCAAAGTCCTTGGAGAACTGAGACAGAAAAAGCATGATTTGAAAAGGCCTTTCTGTGCAATTCTTGTAGGAAAAGGAGCCAAGACTTGGGCAGGAAAATGAAAAATATCAGAACAAAGGGACAAGATTTTAATAAAAAAGTCATAAAGGTTTTACAGTTGGATTGTTTTTGCTGAGAAGTGTTTTCTTTAAAAAATACCGGAAAAAAAATAGAATTGCTTAGGTTGGAAGGGACATTAAAGCTCTTCTCATACTAACCTTCCTGCCATGGGCAGAGACACCTCCCACCTGGCCAGGTTGTTCCAAGCCCTGTCCAACCTGGCCTTGAGCACTTCCAAGGATGGAGAATCCAAAACTTCCCAGAGAAATCTGTTCCAGTTTCTCACCACCTTTCCTTCAGAAAGGAAGAATTTCTTCCTAATATCTAATCTAAATCTCCCTTCTTTCAGTTTAAAGCCATTCCCCCTCATCCTGTCAGCCCAAGTCCTTGTCCAAAGATCCTCTACGTCTCTCTTGGAGCTCCTTTAGTTATTAGAAGGGGTTGTAAATGTTCTCTGAAACCTTCTGCTCTTGAAATACCATTGTGCCTGATTTCTTCCTGGAGCAACAGTTTATGTGCAACTGAGAAACCATTTCACAACATTAAGGAATGGTAAATAATGGCCAGGGTGATACTGAAAGAGAAAATCTGGCTCATGGGTGAGTTCTGCACAGCAGGACCTTGGTGTGTCCCCTTCATCACTGCCTGGATCTCAAGTTTAGACCAGACTCAAGATGTAGCTATGGGACATAATAAAATATGAACTCATAAAATTCCCTGTAACTTCTAACACAGAGGAATAGAATGGGGATTATCTAGGTTGGAGAAGAGAAGGTTCCTGGGTGAGGGCAAATAAGACAGAAGCAGACCCTTCTCAGAAGCTGACTGGACACAGCACTGAGCAACCTGTTCAAGGTGACCATGCTCTGTGCAAAGGGGATGGGCTGGATGATGTGGAGACATCCCTTCCAAACTCTGCTGTTCTGTGATTTTGGGAACCCTCTGGCCCAGTTCAGTTGCCCAGACACAGGGCCAGCATCTTTTCAGATAAATAAGGTATCAGTATCCTGCCTAGTTTGCATTTGCTTTTACGGATAAGACTTAGGTTGTGTTTTCCAACGCCAGAGAGATTCCTTACTTTTACCCATAAATCAATGAAACTACAAAAAGAGCAGCTGGCCTAGCATCTGTTTTTAGTTACATCCTGGAGCCCATGCCAAGACAAACCAACATGCTGATGTTGAGTCCAGAAGCAACTTCATCCTGTGACTCATGACTTCTGCACTCAAAGTCTTGCCTTGGATGTGGAATTCCAATGTGTCCCACTACTGCTCTCGACTAGAACCATCTAGTTTTTGTGTGCTTCTCATAATATGCAGCCTGCTGTAGGTGACTGCTTGAACAGAGGTATGGGACAAGATGATCTGCAGATGTTCCAATCTCAATAATTCTGTGATTCTGTATCCTCAGATTTTCTTATCTAAGAGTGGCTGGAAGCCAAGCTCATGCTTTTATATAAGGATAGTAGGTGGAACCATATTTTAGAATATGGTTGGTAGACCAGTTTTATTGGTGTTTGTAGGCTCAGGAATACTGAAAATAAAAATCTGCTCAAAGAAATTTCTCTCAAGAATCTCCATCTACTTAAACATCTCCAGAATCCAGAAGCAGTGCTGTGAGATGAAGGACTTAAGTTTTCCATTCCATCCTGACTGGCAATCTTTTCAGGACAACAAAAGGCATCAGGGAAACATCAGTTGTCTCAGCCATAGCTGCCATTACTCAAAATCAGGTAAGGAAATATTCTCAAGGAACATGAGGAAAATAGCTCAGTATGGGATGAATGCAAAGTGGGTCTGCTGGTCAAATGTCCTGTGTTTGACTGAACTCAACAAAGGGTGCATAAGCGCTTGTATCAAGCACATGGCACTCATTCCTAGGTCGTTCTTCCTGCTTCTGGTGATCCATGGCTCAGGAATCTCCAGAGTATTATTATTTATTAGTTTTTGGTAGAATTTTCTACCTTTTCCTACCTGTCTCAACATACTTCAGAGTATGAACTACATACTACATAGAGAAGAAAATTACTACAGAGAAGAAAATTTACTTGAAGCAGTGATTATATTCTATATTTACAGTTGTATTTCAGACTGTCTTCTACCTAAAAAATAATTAATCAAATAAATATAAGCAGAACTAAAGAATAGTATAAAGATAAGTTATCCTTTTTAGTGCTCCAGTTCTCTGCATGGTCTGCAGATGCCATTTTATACCCACTGTAGTAGTAGTGGTCGTCTCTGGAATCTGGCAAGTTGTGCTTTCAAATGTCATCAGAGTGATCCTTAGACATTATTATGCTTTGATGCACTTCGTACTCCTTTTTTTGAAAAAAACAAAACAAGTAATTCCAGAAGTACAAAGACAAAGAAAAGCATTGTTTCTGTTTTTATTCTGACTTGACTGACATTATAATTGAATTGGCTGGATAGTTTCTTTCATCTCTTTATATACCTGTAGAAATGATGCTGCCACAAAGTAGTTGAACAATGGCAAGCAGGATGTCATAGCTGACATCCAACTGTACAAACCAGATTCAAGAAGCTTTCAGGATGAGTTTATCTCTTTTCTCCTAAACCATCTTCTAACATGAAATTTATAAAGCACAGAATTAGTTATGAAAGAATTGCGAGTGTATCAAATAAGGTAGAATCAATCCAGGGAAAGTTGCATGGCAGGTGAGATTCCTCCCCTGCTGCAGTTGTCTAATTCTGATAATTGTAGCATGAGAACTTGTGTGTGTACTTGGTGCCCAAGCCCTCATTGCTGTCACTGAAAATCGAGAGCTCAAATCTGACTTGACAGAGATTTTTGGTGCCCACCTGAGACATTCAAGGGCCTGTGAGACACTCACATGGGATTGATAGATATAACCCTGGACTTAGAGAAGAGCCACACTCTTCTAGAGAGACAGCTGGATGCAGGATGAGGCTTGGGGGCATCTCGGGCAGCACTGGATAGCTGTGTGTGTGTGGTTAACCAAGCACTTATCAGTGTTGTCAGTGGGAGTCTGGAGAGCAGTTACAAACACCTGAAGGCAGACGCCTACTCCTATGTAGGTCTGCAGTCAAGAGTCTGAAATTTGGATGTGTTCATCTGCTCTGGCTGTTTAACCCATCATGATTAGTGGAGATCCTGCCCAGACAAGTCAATGGAGCCTGGAAAGCAATTCAGCTCACACAAGAAATACCTACCTGCGTTTGGTCAGGTCAATTGCTCTCTGGACTCCAGTGATGGTATCAACTAAATTTTCATCTTCTCTGATTCAAATCAGGGACAGCACAAACACAGATATGCCCTTTTGAGACCCTTAAATGTGGTGTCTGGCTGTGAATCCCACTTAGAGTTCACTGGAACAAAGTGATCGTGTTTGAACCTTTCATACCAAATTAATTTGAGAAGCCTCATAAGAAGAAATGAAGGAGACTGCTAGGACTCATCACATTCCCACATGGAGATACTAATTCTACTTTTGAATCACATTTATCTGCTATTTCCCTCACCCCTACTCACACTGTGACAACTTATGCTGTTGAATATAATCCTCAAGTCCCTCCCCATCTCATGCTTGAACATAACAAAATTAATTAATTTAAGATACTAAAAAGTCCCTGGTCTTAATTTTTTTTTTACAGGAGCCTGTGCTTATTCTATTAAAAATTAATCTGCTAGGATGTCTTTAATCACCCAAGTCACACAAAGACAAAATAATGACATAGTAACTTTAGGGAATCTTGACTTCAAGCCGCCTTTTATAAGTATGGAAGGTAGAATTAAAAAAAAAAATCAAAAGCAGTAAAAACTTGTATTATTTCTGTCAGTAGCTCCTTTTCAGAAAATGTTGTGAAAACAATCTCTGTGTGGAGGAAGCAACATACTGAGCAACAAGCCTCAATCACAGGAAGTTCATTTTTTTCCTTGGCGTGTCGCCCAGTGCCATCAGAACTAATTAAAAACAGAGCCACGCTGGTAGGAAGCTCAGTGTTTGGGTTTTACAATAACAGAGTAGCAAACCAGGGGGACGTCTAATGAGAATAGTTCCCGAGTTTGTTTTCTAGCATTGGGCAACTATGTCAATTACTGGGAGTACAGCTCAGGGCCAGCAACCATGCTGAGCCACCAAAGAGGGTTATTTGCCGTACAGATTGAGCTGCTACTTTGATGCATGTGTTCTGCATGCCACTTGCAGGCTGGTGCAGCTCCTTGGCTCATGACTAAATAGGAAGAGGCTGATGCCACCTTGCTCTTCTTGTCTGAGGCTGCATCAAATGCTACGAGACAGGGCTTTCCCCCCGGATCGTTAGATATGCTCCAGTTAAAAAATGAAATATGTCCTCTTCTAAGGATTCTGCTTGCAAAGAAGGATCTGACTTGCAAAGGGAATTATCAGCCAGGGGCTTAACCCTTTGAGAGTTGGAGGAAAAGACAGGTTGACCTGGATATTTTTAAAGCAAGCTCCATAACTCAAACAATTCCAAATGAAAATTAAAAATATACGTTTAAAGCAAGAACACGACTTCAAAATCTCACATATGCAAGTTTTACTCTTGCAAATAACCTGCTTATTATAAAGCCAATGGAATCAGTGTGTATATTGCATATTTTATACTTTTATTATTTATATTACATATTTTATTATTTATATTACATTATTATTTATAATACTTTATTTTAGGATTTCTTTTAATTTTATGAGTAAAGAAAATAGAAACGAGAGAGGGAAGCAGACTGCAGCCAAGGAAAAGTTTGTTGCAAAAATGAAGGAAATTCTCTCTATATCCGCTGAGGACAGAATGGGAATCAGTGGGCTTAAATCTTAGCAAGGAAGATTGAGGTTACTCATTAGGTAAACTTTCTAAGTGTAGACTAGCTCTGCCTGGGCAGGTGGTGGAATCTCTACCAGTAAAAGATTTTAAGAGCAGATTAAACAAACATAAACTCACGGAATGGTTTGTGTTGGAAGAGACCTTAAAGCTCATCTTGTTCCACCCCCCTGCCATGGGCAGGGTCACCTTCCACTATCCCAGGTTGTTCCAAGCCCTGTTTAGCTCAGCCTTGGACACTTCCAGGGATGGGATATAGACAGATTCTCTGGGCAACATGTTTCAGTGCCTCACCACCTTTTGAGTAAAGTACTTCTTCCTAACATCTAATATAAATCTCTCATCTTTTTGGAGAAATAATTGTTTTAAACCCATTCCACCTTCTCCTGTCACTATATGTCCATGTGAAAAGTCTCTCTTCAAGAGAGACTTGAAGCCCTGTTCAAGTACTGGAAGGCCACAATGAGGTCACCCCAAAATCCTGTCCAGGCTGAACAACTCTCCCAGTCTGTCTCCACAGAAGTGCTCCAGCCTTCTGATAGTTCTCTGATTTGTGATTAACTTCCTTCTCTGTGGTAGAGGCGAGCTCTCAGATCATGTCCCCAGCCTTCTCTGAAGTATGAGAGCCTGAGGACATGGATTGAGAGATTCTCAACTTTATATAAAGATCTGTCATCCTTAATCCTCAATGGTCATGGTAACTGGGATTAATAGGCTTACTACCCATTGTAAATTTACTACCTACTATAAATTAGTATCCCCAACCATCTAACTTTTGAATGAGTTCAATTCACTTTATTCAGTCTTGACAAAAATTTTGCTATTTCGCAGTAAATATAAGTTTGGTACATTCTGAAAGCTTCTTTATTGCAGGTTTTTTTTGTGTCATTGTTGCTTTCATGTGTTGCATGATTGTTATTTCCTTCATGTTGCCCCTTCTGGTATCTTAGACTGTGATCCAGAAATGTGGGTGAGATACTGAATAACAGAATAATGATGTAGGTTCACTGCTGTAAGATTGGTTTATAATGTATTTACATCATAGTTATTGGTCATTGGTGGCTTTCTCTTGACTCTGTGGGTCACCCCCTGCATTGCCCTCCAAAGTCCTCCTGTTTGCAGGTTGTCTTCCATTTGTGCTACAGGCAATACACAAATCTCTTTGCTGTGGAGAATTGCTATCAGGATGGTAATTGCTTTTACTAATTATACAGTCTCCATTGACTAAAGAGAGAGCCTTAGTTTAAACAAGCTGTTTAAACTAGTTTCCTAACTAGGCACTCAACTTAGACAATGTGAATCCTGGCTGATGCCCTGTTGTGCTCCTAAGCAGTGTAATAATATGAGTAAACGAGATCCTGGGACCATGAGATCAAGTTATATCCAGCTGGTGGGACTTCTCCTTATTTTCTGTCTATGTGATATGACTCCTGCTATTTTAGATGTGAGTGGTGAGGCAAAGCTGTGGACACTGTCAGAGCTTCCCAAACGTGACAGCGACTGTGGGACAAATTGTGCTCTTCTCATAAGCCAACGGGGGCTTTCAGTTCTACTAACGAATACCTTCAGAAGGAATTATATGTAATGGTACAAGAAACTCATTAGTATCAGACTCATTTTGTCTTTTAATGCAAATACTTGATGTTATCTTGAAGGTAACAGCCTCATTTTTTTTCACCTTACTTCTGTTACAGCATAAGGTAAGTTAAAAAAGATTTCCCTGTGTTTACATAAGGTGAAAATATATAGTTATTTATCATGACTGCTGAAATAATGTGCCCCTAAACCTCTGTGACTTGCTGATACACCCCAATGATTATTCTTTCACTGACTGGTTAGCTGTTTTGCTGACACTTTCACCTATGCCAAGAACTTTGAGCAAAGCCACAGCTTTGGTCTCCTGCCTGTATGTTTGACTGACCTTTTATTACTTCAGTAAAGGTCTGGGTCCCAATTCACCATGAAAGTAAACAGATACAATTGTGTTGACTTCAGTGGAATTGCACACACTTAAGCCAACGGTGAATTTGGACTTCAGTAACTACATTTCCTTTTATAAGGCTGGTGGATGAGTGCTTGGGGAACAGTTAGCTTGTCAAATAAAGGCAATAGCTTTATCTTTCTACACTGTATTTATAGTGCACTCTTTCTACCAGACTTTGCCCTGCTGAAGCCAATTGTTCCAGGTTTTATTTCAGTCAGATCAGGGAAAAAAATAACTATGGGTGAAATAGGAGGCAAGATAAGAATTATGTTACTCACTGATTGCAATATGATGGTCTTGGCATAAAACAATTTAAAATGTATCTGAAGCCCTCCTATGTTCCCTGGTTATGTTTCCTTTTTTCAAATTGTGCTGGTTAATGTGGTTAAGCCAAGCTGACTTTTATTTTTTTCCTTTCTTCTATGACTGATTGCAGACAAAAGGGGAGTTTGACTAAGCCACACACACACACAAAAAGGTTTTGGACTAAATTAAAAATTAAGTATCAGGTCCAAAATCTTTAAATAAAAGCAGTAGCTCATTTCTTTGAGTGAATCTATGGTAGCAGATTAAACAGTCCTCAAACTCAGATTCAGGCACCAGAACTCATTTTGAGCCCCACTGCAGTTTTTTTTTAATGGAAAATCATAACAGTGTAAACAATTCCTGGACACAGTTGATGTGCTGGGGTGGGCCTGACAGTATTCCTAACAAGCAGGTTGCATGCAGCCACCTTGGTTTTAGACCATGAGGGTCTCATGGTATGGAAGTGACCAGCTGATGTAGTTGGCCAGAAAGCAGCACCTGAAATGATTTAGTTCACTGGTGTCTATGTACACCTTCTGGCTGAGTCAGGATATTTGGGCAAGTTTTGGGCTTGATCCTCCCATCTTTTTATGAAAGAAGAAGATTTTAGCCTCTCAGGACAGAAGTCTAATTGTGGAGGGGTGGTTTATCTTTGAATCATAGAACCATCAGTGTTGAAAAAGATCTCCAAGATCATCAAGTCCAACCTCAGCCCAGAGCACTGAGTGCCACATTCAGTCCTTCCTTGGACACCTCCAAGGATGGGGACTCCACCACCTCCCTGGGCAGCCCATTCCAATCCCTGACCATCCTTTCCATGAAGAAATTCTTCCTGATGTCCAACCTGGACCTCCTCCTGTGCAGCTTGAGGCCATTTCCTCTTGTCCTGTTCTTGTTGCCTGGGAGAAGAGCGTGACACCCACCTGGCTACAAACTCATCTCAGGGAGTTGAAGAGAGAGATAATGAGAAGTTTAAAGTCAGGAAAGGTGGTAAACTTGGAAATGGGGTCCAAGAAAGAAAGTAATAGAGACAAGAGAAGCAATTTCTTGTCAGAGTTTCACTAGTTTAGGGGAAAATAAGCCATGTAAATCACCAACACATAAAAATCCTGTCTAGGCAGGGCCAGACTGGTTGAGCAAAGCAGATTGGTTCTGTCATACTTTTTCCCTGCTTCACAAAGTGGCAAGACAGTGAAACAATCTGGCTACTTCTAGATATAAAACTAATTCAAATAAAAATGATAAATAACACCCCCCTCACATAGCCAGCAAAAAACCTGGTCTTCCCTCCCTTTGCTAAACTGAGACTCTTGCTTAATAGCAGAAGAGGGATTCAGGGAAAAATGGCAGCAGCTAGAATTGTTTGTTTTCCACTGTAATTTTAACCAAATGTTTCTTTCAGGCAAGGTATTTCTCCAAGGACATTGCTAGAACTTCAGACTATTTTCAGGAAAGTTAAAAATAGTCAAAACTGAAATGTAAAGAAGAGAGAGATGAATACAAATACATTTGGGCTGGCTTTGCTCAGTGGCAGTTCCTCTCACAGCTGGCCCAGAGTTTTCTTCTGCAGCCCAACAATTTCCTCAGGTTGCACTGTGAGTATTTGAGCTTCTCCAGTTAAAATTCAATGAAAAGGGGTGTACTGACTTCCCTTTATGTCTTTCTATTACCACGTTAACCTGCAGGTAAGTGATGTGATAGCAATTCTCTTCAATTGCAGAGGTTCACACTCTGTTCGGTGTGGATGGAGTCAAAGCATTGAGGTTAAAATACCAAACAAAACTATGCCAAGTTTCTAAGAGTGTCTCAGTAAAACTTGGCCTTTGCTTTTATGGCATGATATTGGTCTTTGAAAATAGAATGAATTTTGTCTTGCTAGGAGTCATGAATTTACCTAAGGGCGTAAACCAAGGGAGAATGTGCCCAAATAGTTGCTTGGGACATTTGAACAGATCAATGGCTCATGTTTAGTGTGACATTCAGCTAAGTGTAGATGCCTACAATTCAGATGTCTACAATGCAAATGTCTGTTGGGTTTGATTAGATCCCCTCTAAAGGAAGCAGAGAGGACACCACTCTGGTATGGGATTGTTTGCATCCTTATAAAGTCAATAATGTAATCACACTCTTAAAACTATTTTTTTCCCATTGAAAGGAAAGGGAATGTACAGGAAGAAATTTGGAAGTGCAATGCAGACAACAAAAAAGTAGGTGAAATGTGTTTGGGTGTCTTTCCTGAGATTAGCAAGTTTGGAATATCCTAGAGGCAAAGTCAAATCTGTCTGGAAATTTGCTTTCCTCTTTTTTTTTTCTTTTTGTGTTTGTTTAGTTTCTTCCTGGGGACAGCTTTGAAAAACTGTAGGGAACAGGAGGATATTAATAAGCATGACTGGGAATGTGTTTGTGGAAGGGTTGAAAATACACAGGTGGAGCAGGGAAGTCACTGAGGGTTACTGAAAGATGCAGCAGAGCAACCAGGGGACACCAGCATCCCATGTGCCAATTCTTTCCAGTGGGAGTGAGAAGTTTATCCTGCAGCAGAAGAAAGAGTGGCTGAAGATGTCATCTAAAATTACTTCCCATAAGAGGAAGACAGTGAGGAGAGAGGAAAATAGAGCATATCGAAGATAGAGTTGGGAAAAAGTAAGAAATTAGGATACATTGATAAAATGACAAAGACAACTGGAAAAATTACTTTCGTATGACCAAAGCCTTGTTCAGGTTCATAATTTCAGGATAAACATATGTGCACTATCCATAGCTTGTGATGAAGCCACCTTTTATTCCTAAAGGATATAAAAGAAAATTTGAATCTCCCTTACTTTTCCTCCTGAATATTACAGTCAAAGCTCTGCTCAAAGATAACTTTCTCCGAAGTTCCCAGTGTGAAAAAGGAAATGTGGAGATGTAAGCTTTGCTGTAAGACTCCAAAATTTTTCAGTCCTGTAGTAGCCCCTCGTAAATACCACCAACACAAGACAGAGATGAAAATCCATCTCATGTCTGGGGTCTTCAGCTTGGAGATGTACTTTCCCTTTTATCTGTTTTTGTTTGTTTGTTGTTTGTTTGTTTTTGTTTTGTTTTTTGGGGTTTTTTTTGTTTGTTTTTTCTGTGTTTAAGGTTGTTAGGCAACTAAGAGTCTCTTTTTTTTCCAGCATTCAGAGGTACCTCTGTGATTCCTACGGAAGCAATTCACCCTGTGAGTCCTGCAGCAGTGTGTGCACGCCTGCTTATGCCTGGGATTTTATTCCTTTGCCTTGGGTATAAATACACAGCTCAGCGTACACAAATTTACAGAAGTAATCCACATAATAATCCAAATTCTTTCAGATTAATGCGACAGGCACTCTCTTACTTTTCAGCATTGGTAATCCTATCTTTTCACTTCCCAAACCATTATGATTGTTCAGCAAGATAAGGGTTAGCGGGAAAAGATATATTCTCTTTTAAGTGCTGTTCCCAAGTTAATCTCATTGCAAAGCTCTCCATAATTTATTTACTGAAGATGATTTGAAAAATCAGATCAGGGGAGGGCAACGGCGATGCTAACTTGTGTGCATGGAATAAATAAGCATTCTTATTTTAGTATCTTCTGGACAAAAGTTGATATGACAAAAATAATCCCTGTGACTGGGAATATGAGGGGCCCTTTCTGGCACACCCATCTACAAAGCCAAAGACTGAATGAGGATATGAGGGCAAGGAACTGAGATATTCTTTGATCCTAAGCACCAGGATATAAGTGTAATATTTTGGACAATGTGGGAAAGATGATTGTAATTGCTTCCCATGTTCTGTGATTAAATAAGGGCATCAGTCTCACAGGCAGACAGTTTTATACCTTTCTTTAGTTCTGGGGTGGTTGTGTAAAGCAGAAAAAATATATTTGTTTCATGGCCATGAAACATATATTGAGTGAATGTATTCATTACTGGTTCATGGAAGATAATTGTTGGGCTCACTTAAACAGCTGGGTAGGATGATGTGCCAAAGAGCACATTGAAAGCAGTGAATGAAAGTTTCCAGAAATGCTCAGTGTTATCCTTTTCTGACTGACCTTTTTACCACTGATTTGACTGGGAATAGATTGGTATCTCTCTCAGATATTTTTGTGAATCACACCCACAAGACCAAACTTACCATCTTCTATGTCAACTCTGGACATGGCTTCATCTCAGGGAATTACTTTTAATATTACCATTACAAAAAAAAAGGAAATTTTTACAGTTTCTCAGGAGGTATTTGATGATTTTTCAGAACAAGGTTTGACATGTTATATACTATTTCCTTGTTCTCAATGAGTTTCCCACGTTTGCAAATGTAAATGATCGTGCTATTTTGAGGGATGCTCCATATTTATCATTTTAATGAGAAAGAGCATAAAAAAGAAAGGCGACTGTTGAGGCTACTTTTCTACCATGTTGATGAGAGTGAGAAAGCAGCTAATAGCCAGTCAGAGGTGTTGAAGTTGCAGGATAAGATCTGTGCAGTCACCCTCTTTACAGCCTGTTGAAAAGGATAGAAAATGATTCATCCTGGATCTTGAGTCTCCTTCAAAACAACACTAAAAAACATAAAGAAGGTAAATTCAAAACTGTGTTACACAGGTAGAAGTTTTCAAGTGATAGTTTTGGAAATGAGAAAGTGTTGCCCTACTGAATTGTCTGGTAGAGGAGATATTTACCATGGTTGTTTGATTCTTTTTGGCATTTTCTTTTAAATTTCCGCTTTAAAACCTTTTAGGTGGCTTGTAAAAAAGTACTTATTTGTATTTATTTTGTAGTATCTAGACCATTTGGAGGGAAGGTCATGTGCTATTATTAGCACATGTTTTACTGATGTTGCCTCTACATCTCCTTCTCCTTTTTTTCTGTCCCCATCCTTTCAGATATAAATATAAACCTGTGAGAACAAAATGCTGCAATCCAAATCCAGAAGTTTTTTCTCAGAAAAATCACATTCTCAATATTTAAATAAATGAGATAGGCAATAATAATAGAGACAGGATGATTATAGGTGAGTAGCTAAAACAGAGCAATGAATTATTCTGTCAAAGAGGCTCATGGAGCACAGACGAATTATTCCAACTTGGACTTCATTGGGCTTTCCTGTTTTTTGAAAGAAATTAATCAAAATAAATCAGAAAAGGAAAAACTGACCCATGTGACTGTGAAGACCATAATTGTCACAATTTTCACATTTCAGGTTAGATAATATTTTCTCCAAATAAAACTGGATGTTTCTAGGACTGTCCTGGCTTACCCATGAAAATTGCTGGGGCACTGTCTGGTAGAATAGGAGTTGGCAGAGGTCACATCCATGCAAGGGAGTGTCATAATAATTAATCAGCATAGAAAAAAAAGGACCCTGGCTTAGGCCATGCCCAAACCTTGTTGAGTTTATCAGTCCAGACAGAGCTGAAAAAAAAAATCTTAGAGCTTCACAGATTTCTGTTATGAAAATAAGAGCCTCAAACCTTTATAATGCTTTGCCTGGGTCAAGTTCCATCTCTTCAGGAAGGAGTAAAAATACCCAAAGCAATTTGGTTGAAGACAGAGTTACTCAAACTGTTTTTTTGGTTTAGTACCATGCCTTAATCCTAGGAAGACGTAAAAGGACCTAGCCTAGCCTTTGTGGGGTTCTGGAAACAGCCTTTATATCTCCATAAAGCAGGACCTTTTAAAACTTGCCCATGCCCACAAGAACATTCCCCCATCCATCCTGAGAAATACAAAATCACCTGCTGTCTGTAAAGCCAAAACATTTTTTTTATGCAACCAGTAATGCTGCAGAACAAGAGTGGGCGACGCAGTCTCAGCTCTTTGTTGCAGACAGGCTGGAGCTGTGTTGCTCCAGGAGATGAGCACAGGGAGGAGATGAAGACCAGGAGCCTCCATCTCTGTCACTGTCTGAAGGCAGGCAGCAGTTTGTTGTATCACTGGAGCATTTCTGCATTATTAAGGTTTTCCACTTGGTAGAGGTTCCTAGAAGGAGCCACTGTTTGATCTGACTCCTATCCCTTCATTCTTCTGCTCTGTTCCCATGACTTGGGGATCCCTGGCAAGGGGTGATTGTGCTATTTTGGTCATGGGTTTGTGCAGACAACTTGCAGTACTTGCTTGCTAAGCACTAAGCAAGCTGTATCCCATAATAACATTGTTCTATCGCCTTTGTCTAAATGTGTGTTTAGAGGAGGAGTTGTTTGATTTTTGGAGGAAGAATAAGGAAGAGAGAGAAAATGCCTACAGCATAATTAAAAAGTTGTTGCTCTAATTTTTCTCCTCACTTTAGAATCCTCTGTTGGCTTTAATTAAGTGCTTGAATTGCTTGAATTAAGATCGTAAGGCAAACACCATTTGATGTGTTTTTTTCTTTCTTATTTTTTTCCATTAAATGAATGCAAGCTCACTCACCAGGTGGGTTTCTCCTCAGGTGCTTGCTGCTCTAATATAGAAAATCCACATGGGCATCTCTGCAGGCAGTGTGCTTTCTTCCTGAGTGCTCGGGGGCTCCAAAGAGGTGCCTGTCCCCACTGTCCCCAACTGTGTTGTGGGAAGATGTTGGCAGCTCTGCCAGCATTTGAAGGATGTGTGCAGCGAGGAGGGACAGGGGATCCTTGAGGGTGGCTCACAGATTCATAACTGGGGGCAACAAGATGAAATTGAGCAAAATGAGGTTGGATATCTCGACAAACTTCCTAAGTGTCTTTTAGATCATTTGTGAGGGAGAGTCCCAGAGGTACCCACAGATGCTCTGTTGGTTGAGTCATTTAAAAGTATCTCTCTAGGTCATCACATGCTCCTTGTTGCTGCAGCAATCACAGAGGCTTAGGAAATTGGGCCAGGAGGGACTTGGGGAGGTCATTTTGGCCTCAAGAGATGAATGATTCCACTTGAAACGTCCCCCAAAAGACGTCTTTCAAACAATAATGAGAGACACAACCCCTCACGGGGAAAAGAGCTATTATTTTTCCCATCATAAATATGAAAAAATCAAAAATAAAGGGATGGCAAAAGTTTTAACCAAGTCACACAGAAATTATAGGGTAGAGGTGGGAATATTGGAGTCAAAGCCTTGCAGAGTAAATGTAGCACCAAAAGAACACTCTTCTTTGGTCTAACTGGTCTGTATGAAACAGCTTTTTTCATGCAGAACTGTTTTATTCTGTACTTTTGACTAGGCATGTGGACTTCTGGTTTTCCACAGGCCCCACAGAATTTCTTATTTTCTCATAAATTCTTAAAAACAAAAGGATAATGGATCATTATTGGTAACTTGCCAATTTTAACAAAAATGTAATTTATTGCAAACATAATAAGTGATTTGTGCTTGTGATCTTTTAGACTTTATCACTTTAAATTTCTTCCTAAGGATTTGGATGTGGGCCTGGCATTGCTGGTTTGCTGGCTGGACACAATGATCTTAGAGGTCTTTTCTAATCTTAATGATTCTGTTATTCTATGAATTGCCACCTACCATTTTTTCCCTGACAGCTGAACACTCTTCAATCCACAAGAAGGAAAATATTCCCATGCAAAACTGGGAACCTGGGAACTGGTATTTATTGCCTGATCTTATCCATCTCTTGTTCCTATTCTACTCTATCCATGACTAGGAAGAAAATCAAAAACACTGGACAATTTCTAAATGGAATTTTGTTCTTGGTGGGATCTTTTCCAGATCATTTTGTGCTACAACAACAGTGAAGTGTTACAAACATTTCCCAAGGATGACGAAGAGTAAACTCCTGTTGATGGACAATCTAGCCAAAGAGGGAAAAGAAATCAGAATTATCTTTTCACTGTAAATTGCTTGCTGAGACATCTTTTGGAAATTTAGACAAAACATTTGAATATTTAAAACCTTACTGAGACTTACCAGTAATTGGAACCTGGAATACCAGATTTGCCAACAGTCCAAGAGCCAACACCTGTTTCATCAGTGGAACTATTCAAGTTATTCTGTATTTACACCAATGACATGAGCTGATGATATAAGCTATGGCTTTTGAAAACCTGTATTTGAAAACCAGTTACTTTTGGTGCCTTTGGTTTCGGGTAACAATTTTGCTTTACTTGCTTTGGTGTGGGTTAACACATGTGGTCATAATTTTATGCAAATCGAGCACCTGTTTCATGCTTGGCACTCAAAATATCACGAGGCCAAAGTGATTCCAAATCTGGATTCCCCAGGCTGCCAGCTTGTAACGTGATCTGTGGGGTGATAATATGCATCCACTGATTGCAGCAGGACAGGAATGAACCACTCAGTCTGTAGGCTGACAGAGGGAAGGTGCAGAAGCTACTCAGGCTGGGAGACTTGACTGGCTTTCCTTTACCCTGCCTGTTAATCTAGCTTGAATTAAACAATTAGACTTTTTTTTTTTTTTTAAGATTCATCTCATCCAAATTTACATGTCAAAAAATTAGATTTCCATGAAATAGTCACCCCAGACTGTTTAAAACTGATGGAAGGGGATCTTTGGAAAACACATTTGGTGACTTGTCTACTACTGAGAAAGGAAACCTCTCAGCAGAAATTGCTTATTTTCATGTGTTGATTCCAAACAAAGTGCTCTAGACTAGACAGAAACAATTAGCTTTTAGAGCCCTAGCTCTGTACAATGTAATATGCCTGATTTTAGGAATCTGTTTGACTCTTTTTTGAGTTACAGATGACAGTTTTGAAAACACTATTTCTCAGTGAATGAGTTGAGCAGCTCTAATAAAAATACAAGAATAATCCTTGCCATCCTCAAAGGCACTCAGAAAATGCAAGCGTGTCTGGTCCTGACTTGTTAACAACCATAAAGACAGCACTTGGAAGTATTTAATACAGCTGTATGAACCATGCACTCTCAAAGAGCTTCATCTGCTGTATTTCCTCCCAGTGGCAAATAAAAAAAAATCCAGTATAATTAGGGCATAATTCTGTTAAATTTGTGCAATAAAAGCATTATTAAAAGAAAGAAAAGATTGCCCTTATAGGCTGTGCTGCAGTGGAATCAAGCATAGCTTGTTAGAGTTATTTTTGTTATTATTGCATTACTTGGCTATTGTGTTACCCCTGAAATGCTGTAAAGGAAGGAAAAGGCTGTGTAGATGGAATTTCAAAGTGATTCCTTTATTCAATATTAAAATTTCATTGGCTACATATGTGCAGAGTGAGGTCTTGGAGGAGTTTTTTGCCATGTGTGTTATTGAAGCTCAGCTCCTTGAGACCAAATTTCCCATGGACACAACCTGCCCACAGACCCCATCAGGACCTGAAATCTGAAAAATCCAAAAAAACCTGTTTCAGCTAGGTTAGTGATTCTTTGAGGGAGTTAAAGCAATCTCAAATCTGCCCCAAGTATAGTCTTTGCAGATGTACAGACACAGACATCCTGCCTGTTAAGGGCAGAGATAGAAAGCTTTGAAAGGCACTGATGTTCAGCAGGATGTGACATTTCCTGGGGAGAATAACATTTTATCAGGCTACAGAGAATGTCTACACAGCTCTTCTCACCCCTTCTCCCAGAGAAACACCTTCAGTCTGCTGTAGATACACTGAAGAAATGCCTCACGTGGACCCAAGTGACAACATTTACTACAGGAGAATTAAGTGGGATATGCAGAGTCTGCTAGAGAGGAGAGCTCTGCTGAACCCTAAAGGTGCAGATTTGCCCCTCCCCTCTGTTCTTGAGAGACCCCAGCATCCAGCTTTGGGGTCCCCAGCACAGAGAACACATCGGGTCAAAGAGTCAAAGAGATGATTAAAGGGATGGAGAATCTCTCCTATGAGGAAAGACAAAAAAGAATTGGGATTATTCTGCTTGGAGAACAGGAGGCTTGGGGGTGACCTAATTTTGGCCTCCCAGTACCTGAAGGGAGATGACAAGAAAGATGGAGAGAGATGTTTTACAAGGGCCTGGGCTGACAGGACAAGGGGGAATGATTTCAAATGGACAGAGAGTAAGTTTAGGAAACTCTTCCCTGTGATGGTGCTGAGGCCCTGGCACAGGTGGCCCAGAGAAATTTTGGATACCCCATCTCTGGAAGTGCTCAAAAAGAAGTTGGGTGGGGCCTGAAGCACCCTGGTCTAGTGGAAGGTGTCTTGGCCCATGGCAGGGGGTTGGAATTGGATGATCTTTCAGATCCCTTCCAATCCAAGCCATTCTATGAGTCTGCAACAGAGCCCAAAGAGAAATCCCCCTCTGAATTGACCAAATATTCCATCCCTTTCAATGTTATTTATGTGTGAGTGCCTGAGAGACCAGTGGGAATAGCGGGGACTTTACAGCAGAGATGCTCACTCCTAAACTCTGAAGAGGAGATTCGTCCAGCAAACACTGAGCTTCAATTCAGCTTCAGAACCACATCTGTCAAAGCAGGGCCTTTACATGAGCTGGGAACTGATGCTTCCATTAAGTCAAGGGAGATCTTATCAATACATCCAATAGAGCTGGGGCAGGTAGCAATCTCATCTTGGAGCAGACACCTCTGTCTGCCCAGGGAGGTTTTGAATCCTCCCTCTCTGGAGATACTCAAAACCTGCCTGCATGTGTTCCCAATGTATCTTGCTTTAGGTGACCCTGCCTTGGCAGGGAGGTTGGACTGCATGATCTCCAGATGTTCTGTCCAACCCTAATTATTCTGTGATTCTGTGATCTGATCATCTGGACAGTCAAGCAGACTGTTGGCTATGTTGACTAGATAAAAGATTCATTTCGCTACACGCATTGTGCCACTTCTGGCACTGTAAGTTTTTTCCATTTGGCCTCCAGTTTCTGCTCCAGACCTTGTGGGTCTCCTGTAAGGCTTCTGCCACATCTGCCAGTGTTGTGCAGATGTCTCAGGAATGTTGGAGCATCTCAAACGTCACTAGGAGCCTGTGTTTAATAACAGAATCTGGAGCTTTGTCTAAACCAGAAGCTGAATCCTATTAGAGTAGCAGAATTCAGTTGCCTTAACACAAGGCTTCTCATGCCATTGGAGGCACTTTGGATATCCAAGACATCTGCACAGCACTGACAGATATGACACGGGACTGATGGGAACCAGCAGCCTTCTGGAGTGGCAGCTGGAGGCCAGGGGGGAAACCTATGAGGTCTCAGATGGCACAAGCTGCTTGTGAGTGAGTGAACAGATCCATAAGAGCTGTGTTGGAACCTGTTTCCTTCAGTCCCCCTTTTAGTCAAAGGAGAGAAGCAAGGGGCACAACTTATTTTCCTAAATTTAAGATTGTTCTCCCCCGAGAACAGGGGAGAACACTTTTCTGATAGAGAGGACTTGCATTAGTAAGTCCCAAAAATAGAGACCTGCACTTCCATTCTGAAAGGAAAAACCTTTGAAAGTTTTTCTTGTATCAAAGCCAGACAGTCCTGAAATTTGATTTGAAATGTAATAATTCTTACAATAATAATAATAATAATAATAATAATAATAATAATAATAATCTGCAATGCTAATTTTAATTTTACGTTAGCAATTCAAATTGCATGCTCTGTTTTGAAAAGGGTATATTGCATTATATAGTAATTATGGTGTATTAATTAAATAGTAATTATGTTAATCTTTTAATTCATCATGAATTTAAAAGGAAAAGTAACATGGTCAATAGGGATTTTTCACTTGAAGACTCTTGATCTAAATGCAATGTAACTTTTTTCCAGTTTTAAAATTGGACTTGTTTTCCACTGTTGACCTGTGTAAACTAAAGCAGGCACATTTTGCACTTTTTTTTAGGATTTTCCACCATGATTCTTTGTGGCTTGGCTTGTATATCCTTCACTTCCAAAGCTGTTTCATGGCCCTGCTTCTATTTACAGATCCAAGAGTGAGCCAGACCTTGCTGGCTGCCCTGTGATGTGATTTTTGTTTCAGACAGGGAAGAAGGACTGCACCTGAGCCAGGTCAATGAAATCACATCCTCCCCTTGTACCAGTGGTTCACAGTGATCTCCTTTATCATGTGCTGGATTCCCAGCTGGCAAAAATCAGCTCAGTTCTCTCCTCTCCCAGTTTTCACCAACCCTGTGCAAGCAGGGAGGATGGCAGAGCAGATTCCCGGAGCTGGACAGCTTGGCCAAGAGTTTTAAAGTGTAATTCAATGTTTTTTTTCTCTCTCTCTCGTTGCATCTGCCAGTTCTCATGGTGCAGGCTTTTGTTGTGTTACCCAGGCTGAGAAGTGTCCACAGCTATCAGCTTTCACCAAATTGCTGAAGGGTGAAATTTCACCATTTCTGCCAGAAAAAAACAGATTTTTTTTTCTTTTTTCCTTCCCTCACCACCCCTTCATCAAAGCAAATAGTGTCATTTCCCTAGAGAATCAGATCCTCTGTAAAAACAGAAGGACTTTTAAATTCTTTTACCTCAAATGGAAATTTGTTTTACCCTCTCCTGCTTTTCTTCCCTGATACACCCAGGCTATTCAGTAAAAAAGCAAATCTTCTCTGAAGCCAGGATATATCAGCATAAGCACAAGATTGGAGCCAAAAGATGTTACCAAGAGGCTAAAACTCAACCCTGAGAATCAGGACACCTGGTTTCTCTCCATGGCTCTGCCTCTGTGTCCCAGCCAGATATTTGTCCTCTGTGAATGTTTATTTACCTTTCTGCATTTGTATTTAATTATAAGAATTTAATTTAGAATTTTCCAGGCATGAATTAACATTAAGAAGTCATTGGATGACTCAGACAAAAAAATGATCTGTGTTGTAAAATGGAAAAATATTAATGGAAGTTATTAATATTGATGCAATGTGTTACATTTAATCCATTATTGCAGATTTCTTTGCAGGCTTGTTGCTGACCTATCATTTAATTTTTCCCAGCTCCCCAATAGTATGAGGCTGCTTTCTTTCTTAATCCACAGCTTTTATCCAGCACAAAAAAGTGATTTTTCCCTTTAAGCCCCCTTCCCAGTACATTACATTTCAAACTATATTACATGGGTTACATTATGGGTTGCTGCACATGCAGGCCACGATGTAATTCAGCATGACACATGACAAGCAAAGATGTGTTGAAATACCTGAGACTATTAGATCCAAACAACCCTCTGTTAAAGTTTTTTATTACCACATAAATATTCTCCTGGCTGACCAGTGTCTCAGAGGAATAAATACCCCATTAAAGGAAAACCAAAAGCCCAGGTATTGCCCAAGTATGAGGTTGTTAAGAAAAAAAAAAAAAGAAAAACCTGTTTTTGTAGATGTTCTTCTCATGTTGGAAATAAAAAAACTCAGTAATAATGCAAAAAAAAAAAAAATTGCACATGCCATCTAATCATACTGATAATAGGAAATAGAAGATTCAGAGAGTAGAGGACATTGAAGACATATAAGAATTTTTCACAAGGAAAAGGTTGATGAAGAAATGAAGGGAACTTGTTGAGGGAGTGTTGGAAGACTGACAGGATTTTTGGAATCAAGCTCAACGTACAAAAGAAAGACAAGGTGATAGTAAAATAGGATTTTTCATTTTTCTGGTATTACACTGTAGAAATAATCTGATTTAATATGAAATCAAGTCAAGTGGAAGGACTGGGGTAAAAGCAGTGCAGCAGGTCATAGGCAAGGAATGCGATGGTGGTGGAAAGCCTTGTGCTAACCAAAGGTGTGGAGAATCTCTGTGAAAGTTGAAGGGATGGGAAGGTGTCAGAAAACAAAGAGGAAAAATAAGTTATAGGGAAAGTAAATCTTGTTTTTAGCTTTGGAGCTGATAAATGTATCAGCTAATGAACAATTATGAGAGAGAGCTGAGCTGACAGGAAAAGTGCTATGTGGAAAATTGCTTTTGTGGGAAGGTTGCAGTAAGTTAGAGGTTGGTCATCAAAAAGAGACTGGAAAAGACACTAAGAAGCAAATTATTTGAGCAAACAGACCTTTCCACATGAAGAAATAAGATAGGGAAGATGCTTGCCTAGAGCTTGGGATGTGTAAGTAGCTCCACACTCCTAACTGTGTTAGAAGCACTAAGTTGGTTGGAGATAACAATAAACTATAAGATGTTTAAACTGGATTTCTCTGTTCACAGACCTGCAAGTACTGCAGATGACCAGGATGATAAACCCTGTCTGTTCTAGGCCAGAAGGACCTGTGGAGTAAAAAATTTTAGAAAAAAATTGATTTTTTTCTGTCTGTGCTGCTCATGAATTGGAAGCAAAATGGTGAAGGCTGGATGGTTCCAGAAACTTTTGCAAGATAAGGTGCTCTTTCTAGCAGATGAGAATGGGTGATTGAAAATGCAGGAAAGTATGAACAGATTTGTTCGGTTCTGTCAGGAACTAAACACAATCTCAGCCATGAAAAATCTAGGAACAATTCACAGCATTTGTGGTGTGCTTCAGTTTGCCAGGGAAAGAAGCCACAATAGCATCATGAATGTTATCTTCAGGCTGCAGTACAAACTCCCAGGTCTTTTAGAAAATGTTTCTCTTGTGTGTTCTGGAGTAAATTTATGCCATTTTAGATTTACAGTTTCTGGAAATACTGATGTGTATTACTACACCAATTCTGTCTTCCTTTCTCCTCTCTATCTACTGTTTTTTTCCCGTCCCTTATGATCTCAAGTGACAGACAAAAATAAACCAAGAATAACAGTGAGCCATGTTTATTATGCACAGTGAGCATAGGTCTATGACAGGAGACTTGGGCCAGATGTTGGTCTTTGCTGAGGCTGTTTTTCAGCTGGAAAACCAGCTTAACCATCTCCTTGATAATTTCTTCTGTGCAGGTTAATTCCAGATGGTGAAGAGCAAGCTTAGCAGTTCCTGGATACACCACTCTGGTGGCAAGAGTGAAAGCAAAATGACGCTATTTGGGACGTTCCTTCAAGCCACACTTTCCTTGTCACTAGAACAAGTTCCTTGTTGTACAATCAGGAAAATTAGGGTAGCTTTGGGGATACTCAGATTCAGGGCATGAACAGGTGAGATCCTTGGTGACATGAGGCATTTGAGACTATTCAAACAAGGAGTCAGGAAAAAAGTTTTATAACTATTCTGTTCTTAAACCAGGCAAGTATCAGACTGGGAAACACAGTGTTCTGAACTGTGCAGGTATCCCTGGAAGTTCATGTTTTACTGGCTGTGCTACCTAAACAAAATATGGTGATGGCAGTTCAGAAAACAATGCAAAACCAGTGGCCTGTGTCTTCCATTCTTGAGCAATGGTTCTCTTTCTGCGTGTGTGTATTTGTGGCTGTGTGTCCTTAAGATGAAAATCAAGTGATGCCATTGTCCAGTTGATCCTATGTGAAATGTGGTTGCCAATGGAAAAGTTAAAAAAAATCACCTAAAATTTTGTTGGAATGAAGTAAAGGGTAACTAAAAAAATATGATTAAACTAGTGATGTAGGATCCTGTTTTAGCACTCTTAGTGATGCCTTAAGTTTTAGCTTTCATATTTTTCAGATTCTGTGCTGCCTAGGGGTGTAGCTCTGAGCCTCATATTAAGTGTTAGTCAGCTCTCTTCACATGGTAGGTAGATAAATCCTTTTCCTGCTGGAGACCAAGGACAAGTGTTGCAAGCTTCAGGCCCAAAAGCACAAACAGCAGAGGGCTGAGGGGAGAGAACAAGAAGGATGGGACTTCATAATCTGAAACTGTAATGGGACAATTAACCCCAATGCAAATGGACCAAAACTTATAAAAGTGTGAGACCTCATGACTGGTTGTCCATTTTGTGACCATTTTGGGTCCATCTTGGGTGTAGCCCTGGCCAGGCTTTTGTCCTGCCCAAGGTGCATCCTTTAAGGCCTTTTAATAAATACCTTTATTTTTTTAGCTACTACTTTATTTTTTTAGCTCTGTCTAGTCTCTATTCCAGGTCAGCCTTCTCAAGGCATCACTAGTGGAGAAAAAAACAAAAACAAAAGCTCTGATTGTGCAAAAGGTTTTTACTTGATACAAGAACCATTTGATAAAAAAGCTGTTGTGAAACACTGGAATGATTTTCTTTGTATTTTATATTACTTAGGGCTAGTCCATCCTATAGAGTTGGAGAGCTGACAGTAGTCCTTGTTAACAGAGGTGGAAAGGAAGCTTTTTTTTAAATTTAATTATTTAATCTTAATTTTTAATTCTGATTAATTGGTTAGTTTAGCAATCAAAGATCAGCTTCAGATTTCCGGAATGGTGAGTTCATATTGTTCTTAGTAAGGACAGCCACAGGCTGCAAAATTTTTGGGCCACAGGCCGCAAAATATCTGGAGTAGCCCTGTTATACCTGAGGTCAGACTGTAATGGGCCCTCCTAGCTCAGAAAATCCATGTGGCAACAAAACATTACACATTTCTCTGCATTCAGCAATAACATTCCAGAAGGTCTAACAGGGAATGAACAAATCTTGCAACCTTATTAAAATACGCAGCTGTTTTGAACCTGATTTATTGAGATACTTAGGATGCGCTGTCTAGTTGCTAATCCCTATAATTCTGTGTTTTTAATGTCAATTTTAGCATATTTTAATGGCATTTATATTTATTTTCAGAATCACGGAATTGTTGAGAAACCAAATTAATCTACAACAGCTTTTATTTACTTTTTATTCCTCTATGAAACCTATGGGGTTTTTTTTAATATTTATTATCCTTTTTTTGTTCTGTTGAATGCCTGCTTTCTTGTTATGGAATTTCCTTAAAGTTCTTGGTGAGCCTTTTTTTGGTTTGTTTTAGAATATGTGACAGCAATTTTAAATGCCTTCCAAAATATTAGGTTACCTACAGTCTATCAAATGATCTTGTAATCTCATCACAGAATCACACAGTCAATCACTGATAGTAATTTTTAACAATATTGGCATAACAAAGAAATTCTAGAAAAGGAAAATATGCTGGTATCATATCAGTATATTTAAAAAGGGAGATAAATGAACTGACAAGAAGGATAGACTGATTGCTTTGAAGTTGACCCTACAAAAAATACTAGAAAAGTTGCCACAAGACTAATTTAATAATGACTTTTAAAATTACAGGATATAGAGCATTCCTCAGTGTATAAATTCTTTGAGGATGCAAATTGTTCAAGCCTTATTAGATAAACAGAAACGTATGGAGACCTGACCCTTCACTGTAGGGTTTAAACAGTTTTGCTTTTTCCATTTCTAAGTGGTCTTATGTTATTTGTAGGATTTAGTTTGTTCCTAATTATTCCTAAAAATTAAGTTCATTGTCATTAATCCTACTAACCATGGGATTTTCTTTGATGTCTTTAGCTTCCCTTATCAATTTTCTACACTTTATAATGTTTAATTTATATTGCTGTGTGTGTTCGGATCTCTTTCTTTCCAGTTGTCACATGTTGCATTCTTATTTCTAATTAGTGCATTTCTTTTGCCTTTGAACAAAGTTTCACTTTCACACAACTCAGTCTCACAGCTTCATAAACTTGTCTTAAAAAATTCCCAATGATCATTCTCATTTTTCTTTTTTTTTTTCCCTATCTTTTAAAACTCTTTGTAATTTCCCAGTTTTGAGAAATGAATTACTTTGGTGAGTCAAGTGTATTTATTACTGGTTTGTCCTGTCCTCTCTCTGTATGCAGTGCAATCTAATAATAACAGTTGGTCCCTAGGCTACAACCAACTGCCAGCCCATAATTAATTCATCTCTATATTTTTTCTTAAATTTGAAGAGAAGTTTACTGCTGGTTGCATATGTCTCCCAAATTGAAGCCTCCCATTAAAAAGATATTTCCTTCTGTTTGTTTTTTTTTTTTTTTTTTTCATTATGGATAGTTGGTCAGGAAGTAACTCAGACTGTTTGAGTCACTGATCTGTGACATCTCCTGCTTTCTCAAATACCTCAGCCAGGCTTCATAAGGGGACAGATAAACATACACAGACATAAAAAATTTGCATAATCAATAGTCAGGTGAGATCCCCAATCCCTAAACTTCCAGAAATACCAAATAAAAACCTTCCAAATGGAACAGAACCATTGAAGCCCTCACCCTGTCCCCTCATATCTCCAAGAACATGGTCCCACCTCCCACGTGGCCCCTGGCCAGTATGTCTGGTCCCTTCCCTGGCCACTGTCCCCTCCACATGGCAATCCCAGCTTGATCCCAGTACCTGATCCTTGTTATTCTTCAGTTTTTCTGGCAGCTCAACCAGTATTTGCTGAATTTGGCTTGAGTTGGGAATACTTTACGTGACTGCCATGTTGAGAGGAGTTTTCTCTTATTTTTCTCCTCTTGCTAGCTCTTGATTCAGATATAAGAATTGTAATTAGTAATAATAATAATTAAGGGTTCCATAAACTGTTGATGGAAGTGAGGACTAATAGACAGGTGACACATATGGGGCTGTTGTGTGAACCACATCTCCTCATGTACTTCCCTGTAGGAATGTATTCAATAAGGAAGACACTGTCATGTACCCATAATACCTTCCCTTGTTTACTTGCCACTTCCTAAAGTGGTTACAACAAGAAATTTTAATACACAAAAGATACAATAAGAATTTAGAGCAAGAGATTTTAATTCATGTGCAGTGCTGCAATCAGTGGGAACTGTTGGCACCTTACCTGAATTCCTTCTACAGATACTATGTAAAAAAATAAACTCTGGCTCTTTATATTATCACACACTTTGCCTAAACACTTGAGTTTGTTATCAGGGGAATAAAGTTTGATATATCTCAAGTCAGTCTTTCTCACATCTTCTTCTTGCCAATATTACTCTTGCTTTAACTACCTCTTGGCTGTTCCAAAAAAACCTCCTGAATAAAAGTTAGCTTTATTCCTGACATCTGTTATCATCCTCCTAAAATTATATCCTCTTTTATATACAAATGTAATCCTGTTGTGATAGAGCCCAGGCTTCCACGAATGCCAGATCTCAAACCCAACCTGTTGTTCACCTCCTGCTGTTTCTGTCTCCAGCCCGAGGCATGAGGAATCCTGAAGTGAAGTCTGGACAGCTACTGATGCGAATCAAGCCCAGCCTTTGCAAAAATGAGCTAAAGAAAGATTCCGAGCAACCCTGGGGCAATGAAGCTTTCCTGTGTGAAATATAGGTGAAATCCTACAACCTCGATGACATTGGGTGTGCTTTCCTAGGAGTCTTTGGCATGGCTCTCAGACAAAAAATGGAGAGAGTGAAAAGCTGTTAAAAACAAAAAGGCAAAAGGGCTCCTCTTTCAGGTTTGTAGCATATCCATGTGCATTGCTACATTAGGAAGAACTCTGGAATAACTGTAATTTGGACCAAAGTCAGCATTGGCTGTCTGCTCCTTCACAGATCTATAGCCCAAATAATTTTATCCTTTGCTTCCCTGTGGACGAATCCTTTTGGACTGATTTGAAAACCTTTGGAAGTTCAGCAATTGTTTACATATGTTTTCCCTTTCAGACTCATCTCTTGACTAATCTAAGTTCACTGGAGGTGGCCTGAGCAGTGAATTAGCCTGTAAATCATGTATTAACCTCACACTGAGATCTACTCATATGGTTTTGATAGCTGGGAGTTTGTATAACTGCAGTGAATCCCTTCTTCTCATCTATTTTATATTTTGATTTACTGTCAGAAAATCATGGATGCAGGGACAAAATCTAGTGGAGCAGCTCAGCTTACATTGTGGTGGATGTAGTCCAAAGTTTCCATTAATGCATTTGAAAGAAGGATAAATAATGATGTACATAAATGTGATTGTAATAGGACCTCTTACACACTCCTGGTGTCCAGCCACACTACTGTCAGGTTTTGATCTTAGAGTTCTCAGGGAAAGAAATTATGGGAGATCTCCAGAGAATAATTTAGGATGGTACAGTGTGTCTCTGGGTGTGTTTCCTGTCCAAATCAGTACCCAAAACACTTCCCAGTGCAACATTAATAAACTCAGTGATCTCTTTGCTATTGGAAAAAAATGTGGTTTTTATGTAGGAGACATAACCCCAAAACTGCAGCTATTTGTGCTGATATGCCAAACTCTGTGTGTTTTTATTAATTTGGTATATGTCTGTTTTACTATTCTGTTTTATGCTTTAAACACTGGGTACTCATGAGACCTTTACTCAAGTCTGCAATACCCTAGACTCATGAGGCTGTTTCCAGCAGATCAGAGAATTTCTCCAGTTCTCTTTTTCCCTTCCTTTTCCTGTTGCCTTAGTTTCTGTGCAGGTGGGGGATTGGAAGATAAACACTATATTGTGCATGCACAGCACAGTGGGGCTCTGATTTCATTCAGATCCAAGCAGGACAGTGATGAACAATAAATAATAATATTGTACTGTTTGACACCTCAGTTTTAACTGAGGCTTTCTGTGCCTTCTCTTCTCTCTCTGGTGGCCAAAAATAGGACCCAAGGGAAGGGCTGGAGCTGTGTCAGGGGAGGTTTATGTTGGATATCAGGGAAAGGTTCTTCCCCCAGAGGGTGGCTGGGCACTGAACAGGCTCTCCAGGGAATGGGCACAGCCCCAAGCTTGACAGAGCTCAAGAGGTGTTTGGACAGCACTGTCAGGCTCATGTGATGTGATTTTTGGGATTCAGGAGTGGGAGAGATGATCCTTGTCAGTCCCTTCCAATTCAGGATATTCTGTGATTCCGTGGTTCTATCTCAGAACTGGAACAATCACAGCAGTGCTACCAAAGGGGGCAAAGTAAACCTCAGGGGCAAGACTGGGGAGTTCCCAATAGCTTTCACCCTGTTTATTAAAGATCTGCACTAAATCCTGTTCACTGGTATTTTGCTCTTTCACCTGGAGGCAGAGACTGCAGGCAGATTGTAATTTATTACGTCGTTGTACTTGCCATGTCTTTTCTTGAGAAAGTCTGAGATGCCTCCTGCCTTCTCTGTCTTGAGAGCCTGTGGCCCCGAATTCTGCACAAGAGATTTTAACAGTTATTATTCATTCCAAATTTCTCCTTTAAATACATTGAGATTAAATAAACAAAATAAAATAAATGGAGTTCTTACATACAGTTTTCCTCTTCCTCTCCAGTTTTTGTGGCGTTTTTTTAATCTTTTATTTTCTTTTTACAGAGCTGTTCTCAGCTCTGAGCTTCCTTTTTTTCTTGAATTCTGCTGGTTTAATTCAGTCATTTTATTATGGTGAGCAGTGGAGAGAATAGGAGCAGGAATCAGGTTTGTGCTGTTGGATTGATAAACAGATGCTAAGCCGATGTGACACAGATGCTACTGCTGAGCCAGGAAAAGCAGGTCAAGGTTATTAGGAGAAAGTGCAGCACTGTCTCATAGCTGTAAGCAAAAAGGCCCTGCATGGAGCCAGCTCTTTCTCTTTTCCTGTCTCTCTCTCTTTCTCACTCTTGATTATCTGGTGGCAGTGCATGTTTCAGGAACTTTTTTTTTAAATTAATTTCTATGAAAGCAGGAATTAACACTTCCATTTCATTATATTTACAGTAACCCTCACAAAAACACAGGACACATGAGACTAGCTCCTTTTTTTTTTTTTTTTTTTTTAGGGACACTGAGTTTCTCTTGTAGAACACAGTACTGGGGCAATAATTTCCTAATGCCATCCTGAAAAATTTGAAGGTTCTGTGGCAATATTGGGTGAAAGCCTTTGGAGAAATCCTTCTGCCAGGCAGGATTTCAGGTAAAAAATAGAACAATGCATTTGAACTGTATAAATTGATTTTTTTTTTTTTAAAGAAACAACATTTCATATAGATAAGGTTTAAAAACATCTCCTGCATCACAAAAGGGGCAAGATGGAATTATCCAGGAACTCTAACAATGGATTGTTTCCATTTCTGTACAACTACTCTTCAGGTAAAACATTGAATATTGGGCTGGATGTGAAAATTCACTGTAGGTTGCTGTCTGGTTAATAACAGAGTCCCAGAATGGTTTGTGTTGGATGAGACTTAAAGATAATCTAGTTCCACCCCCTGCCATGGGCAGGGACACCTTCCACTATCCCAGGATGCTCCAAGCCCTGTCCAGCCTGGCCTTGGACACTTCCAGGGGTTCAGGGACAGCCACAGCTTCTCTGGGCAACCTGTGCCAGGGCCTCACCACCTCACAGGGAACAATTTCCTCTGGATATCCAATATAAATCTGCCCTCCCTTGATTTAAAGCCATTTCCCCTTGTCCTGCTCCTCCATCTCTTGTCCCCAGTCCCTCTCCAGCTCTCCTGGAGCCCCTTTAGGCTCTGGAAGGGGCTCTGAGGTCTCCCTGGATCCTTCTCTTCTCCATGTGAACACCCCCATCTCTCCCCGCCTGGCTCCAGAGGGGAGGCCTGGAGGAGTGGAGCCCTCAGAGCAATTTATATATTTGTATAAGAAACAAAAGTTGATATAAAGTGTAAGAATTATGTCAATCTGTCCTGCATGTGTCTACATCTGTCTTATAGAATTTAATGCAACACTTATATTATCAGTCTTGTTGGAACAAAAAATTCCTGGAATGATATGTACCTCGGTGCCCATTTTTCTGGAAACATTAAGTGGTTACATTTGGCAAGAAAAGCAGCTACACAATAGATTGAGCAGGGATCATTACAGACATCTGTATTATTTCAGCAACAGATTTGTCCCAGACATTATTCATAAATTCAAAAGCTTTAACCTGGAAGAGTCCATTAGATAATTCAGTTTCTCCTCCTTCATTCTACAGGCCATTGCATTTTGTCTACTTTTGCCTGTGTCAATACCAGTAATTTGTATTTGGCTGAATTAGTTCACATTGAGAGACAATTGGACCTAATCTGAAGACATCAAGAACTGGAGGCTCCATGAGTTGTCCTGGTTGTTTATTTTGGTGCTCAAAAGTCATGACTGCTTTTTGATTTCCATTTGTCTGTCTTTAACTTACAGTCAGTCTTGTTATGTCTTTCTCTGCTGGCTCAGTTTGATTCATTTTCTCTGTGCTTCAAAATACCTAAAAGTGTGTTTGTGTTTTTCTTTTTTCTCTGGGGTCCTTTTCATTCTTGATTTTTTTTTAATTATTGTACAGCAGAAAATGATGTGACAATTCAATATGGAGAATCCATACTTGAACCACAATATCACAGAATTTTTAGGGCTGGAAATGAACTCTGGAGAACATCCAGTTCAAACCCCTTGCCAAGGTAGGGTCACCTGGAGCAGGTGACACAGGCATGCATCCAAGTGTGTTTGGAATGTCTCCAGAGAGGGAACTCCACAATTTCTCTGAGCAGCTGTTCCAATGCTCTGCCACCCTCAACATAAAGAATTTCTTCTTCACATTGAGGTGGAACTTGATGTGTTTTAGTTTGTGGCCATTGCTCCTTGTCCTTCACTGGCACTTCTGAGCAGAGTCTGGCACCATCCTCTCAACACCCACCTTGGAGATATTTATAAACATTAATTAAATCCCCTCTCAGTCTTCCCTTCTCTAGGCTGAACAGGTCCAGCTCCTCTCCATCCTGGAGAACAGGATTGACACTGAGGAGTAATTTAGCTGGAGGGACGAGCTGGCAAGGACTTCCAGGAATTAAACAAACACACACTCAGACGTCTGCACTCAGGACAGAGAGATTCCATGAAATTTTACAGGCTGGGGATTTAAGGATTCTGTGGCAGTGCTGTGGAAAGGGAAGCTTGAAGAGCAACAAGCCAAAGATGAGTGAGCAGTGCAGCCTTACAGTGATAGAGGCTGACTATATACAGGGTACATTAAGAAAAATGTAAAAGTAGATTTAAGTGATTATTCCCCAGTGTTTGCTTACAGGAAGCCCTATATTGTGAGACTGGAGTGTGTCCAGTGGAGGCTTTTAGGGGAGCTGGAGAGTAAAGCACATTTTGTGGAAGGCTGAAGGGATTAGCTCTGTTCCACCTTGAGAAAGGAAGAACAATGGGAAATATAATGGCTGTCTTCAGCCTCCCAAGAGGAGTTTGCAGAGGTGGTGGCAGCAGACTGCCATCTGAGATGCACAAAGAGAAGACAGAAGGCTAACATTACAATAAATGCAATTATAATTAGATATTTGAAAAATAATGTTTTAAAGAGAGAATTATCGGGCAGAAGAACTTCACCTTTAGAGATACAAAAATCAAACTGGACAAGACCTTGGTCATCTTCATGAAGTGTTGAAGTTCGTCCTCATTTGAGTTGATATTGCACTATAGCCCTCCAGATATCCATTGCAAACAAAATACTTCAATTATTTTGTTGTTTTAATTTTAACTTCCTTTTCCTTTGGTGAAATAAAAGGGAAAAATAAAGCTTAAGTAGTCACTGTGAATCTGCTCCCCATTTTTATGGACTACACCTGAAAAAGTGAATTGACATATTTAGCGTTATCTATGTTATCTATGTAGTCTATGGTTGTGTGACCTTTCCAGGGATTTTTCTTTTCTTAGTAGAATTGACTGGAAAATGGAAAAAGAATAGAGTTAATTTTTTAGACTATTAGTCAAAACCTGGATGAAAATCAGCTTATTTCAACTGAGAAACACTGTAGTAATGCTCTGTGTGATCTGTGGAAGAGAGGCTCTTCTCTCAAAGTAAGGGGCAGTGGGCATGTCCTGGGGTCCTACATCTTAGAGCACCAAGAGAGATTCAATGTGACTGGAAATCCAAATCTTGCTGGAGGAAGGTATAAAAACCAGAAGCTGCAACCCCCAACAGGGCCCCACAGGCATTTTCGGAGTGGAATTGTTACGGGAGGGTTGGTTTTGCTGCTTGTTTTTTTTTCTGCAAAGCCCCCCCCAACTTTTCACACTGATTTCTTGATTCAGAATTTTCAGTCAGCCCATCTTTTAAGAGCCTGGTCTGTTCAATTTGTTAGAGATGAGTTTAATACATAAAATCCACTTGCAGAATTCTTTCTGGGATGTCTGAGAAACAGAATTGTTGTTCATGATGACAAATTTAACTCAGTACCTGTTTACCACCAAGATGTAACTAAGCTTTACTGACATCAAGTCCATCACCAGACTAAAATCAGTAGGATTTGCAGGGATCTATTGGCTCAGGGAGATACATGTGCAGTAAAGCCATAAAATTCCCAGTTCTTAGGTAAGATAATGCTATCTTAAAGTGGCAAGATTTAAACTCAGAATGAGGGAGGATTTTAGAAAAACAGAGCATAAAAGAAAAATAAACTCCCACATCTTCTAGCCACCCCTACGTCAGATTTCCACTAACTCTTTTGAAAAGTGATGTTTGCAGTTTTTCCAGACCCCTTTCATCAAGCCTCCTGTATTGTATTGTTGTGGCACTAATGTGATAGTTAACTGTTTTGAGTTAATTGTTAATCCAGCCCAGAACAGTCTCTTCTAAACAGAGTCATTAAATGGAGGTGGAAGAAAAAGAGAGAGAGAGAAAGAAAGTGAACGAGAAAAAGAAATATTGAAAAACGAAAGAACAAGAAAAGAATCAACATAAAGGCAACTTAATTGCCTTTATTATGAAAAAGAGAAATTAAAGAGGATTTTATTTTTAATGATTGGAGTAGGCTCAAAGGCAAAACTGTAAGAACAAACGATGTCTTTTCAGACATTTCTCTCTTTCACCTATTAAAAGAGAAGTGGATCGTGGATCCACAACATAAACCCGCCCCCTCCGTGTGGATTCAAGGCTTTAACTCTTGCACCAGCATGTTTCCAAGGACACTCACTGGTTTCTCAGCTGAGCCATTTAACCAACAAATTATCAAACCAGTTAGATGAAAACACAATAGTAGTTAATCAGCTTTTACAAGCTCACACATTGAACCCCAACTGTAAAAACACTTCATTAGTAGCTTCTCATTTGTGTGGCTTTTCTCCACATCTCCTGTGTTCCACTTGGAATATTTCTACGAGATACAAACCAGTCAATAAATGCTTGAACTCCTCCGTGTCTTTACTGAGGGACCCCTCTAGAGCCTATTAACACCCATTTTATGGAAAACAGAGCAGGTAGCTACCTCCACCATGTGTTGGCACTCTCTAAAAGGCTGTTAATGCTTTGTGTTTCAGGGCATAACAAACTGAGGCATTCCCAGGGAGGAGGAAAAAAAAAAAAAGAGCAAGCCCAGTGGGTAAAAAGTAAATATGTGAAGATATCTGTCCTGCAGAATTGAGCTGAAGAGAAACTGGAGCATGTGAGACAGTCGTTTTGTCAGGACACCAAGAAAAAATAGTTGTCTTTTTGTTGATTTAGCTTCTATAAGTTGGTGTAGCTTCTATAGTCCTCAAAGGAAGGAATTGCACCAAAAGGAGAGGAACTGTACCAAAAATAAAGTATGAGTTGCCTTTGTAAGAACACACCCATTGTAAAAATTTTACCAGATTTCACAGTGGAGAGGAAACATATGATTAGTCTAATTTTAAGGGAATATGTCCTGCCCTGCAGTATGTTCAGATCCTCTTCCTCCCTCATCTCATTTTCCAACATGTGGGTTGATTTTAAGCACATTTGTCTGAGAGGAATAGATGTCTCAGAGATATGATGTCCTGACAAGTTTTGTGGAAGCTGGAAGCTGGGGAAAGGAAAGATAACCAACAGTGCCCTCACCATGGGAAAGAGAGTTTAAATCCCTTCTCTGCTTATTCCAAGGAGAAAGCAGCCTGCTGGCCCATCAGCACATGCAACAGCTTGTCCAAACACACAGAAGTAGGAGAAAGTGCAAAAGACCATGTACGGAAGGGTGAGCAAATGGGAAAAAACAAAGTGAAAGTAGGCAAAGACAGAGCCCAAGTTTAATTCTTGGGTCTAGAAGATACTTTACTTGTAAGCAGTTGTGATTTTTATAGCAAAACTGTGTCATATATTCTTTATCTTTCAGGATAAAGACAAGGACTGTGTTTCCACATCTGAAGTGGCTTGTGAAGGGTATTTGGAGCTACTGGAGGTACATAAAATCAGGTCTGCAGCTTGGAGAAATAAAATATAAGCTTCCCAGGGTGAAATTCATGTGCCCTAAGTTAAATAACTGCGAGCGAGTTGCTTAAACCTGAATCTGCCACCCTACGGCTCAGTTTATAGTCAGAGAAGAGCAACAAGTTCCTCTTAAGGTGATTCATGTATCCTGAGATAAATCGAATGAATCTGTCTCAGAAGGCTTCCCTCCATTGACTCTGGCAGGAGCCTGGGGTAAGGAGCTCAGATGAGGTGTCTGACTTCTCCCTGTCTAAAGTGAAGAGATGCAAATCTTAGCCCTGATGACACAAATGGGTTTTGGTTCACTCCCTAAGTCAACTTGTGGTGCAATGAAACTGACTTCAAACAGGCTGGGAGAAAATAGTTCCAATTTACTGCAGAGGAGAAAATAACTGTTAATTTCTTGTTTCAGAGCTACCTATTGTGCAATGTTTCACTTATTGAAGGAAATAGAAACTTGTTAAAGACTTGACTGTTAACAGAATTACACTTCTGCCTAAATGGAGTTTGGTTTTTGCCTTTAATTTCTATGCGTTTGTGATCAGTGTTTAGAAAGAAACACACCTCTCCCTTCAAAATATCCATTTGAATAAAAAATAATAACTAATGAATAACCTAAGAGAAATTACCTTCTCTTTTCTCACAGGAACCTGAATTCTTGAGGAACCTGAATTCTTGAGGAACTTGAATCCTTGAGCATTTATAGGGTCATGCAGGAGAAATGAGTTTAAACCGACAGTGGTCCAAAATTGAGGGCTGGTGAATTTTGAAATGATCTCTCATTGCAATATCTGCCCTTTTGGAGCTGTTGGTTACATACATCAGATATTCAGCCAGGAAATAGCAACACCACTGCACAATCTACAACGAGCTGCAATCACAGATCATTTCAATTACACAAATGCTGATGATACTTTCAGTTTCTGTTATGGATGCCAGCCAAATGCTGGAAGGGTACATAGAAAGATGTGCCAGGGGAGGTTTGGGGTGGATGTTAGGAAAAGGCTCTTCATCCTGCAGGTGGTTGGGCACTGGAACTGACAGGATCTTGTGTAGTTTTAACCAGGGAGAAATTAAGAGTCCAACCTAAGCTAATCGTTTTGATGTGCTCTGGAAGTCAGCAGGAAAAGAGGTAGGTGTCATCTGGCTCTTGTGGGCAGTCCAAAGATGGACTAAATAGCTTTATGGAGGTGCTGGTCTGAATTCACTAGCCTAAGCATGGGTTTTTAACAACCAAGATTAAAGAGAAATTAATTCTACCCTGCAAATGAACTTTCCTAATCTCTCTTATTACAAAAATTATTTTTATACCGGAAGGGAGGGTGCAAATGGGACTGAGACAGGCTCTATGCCAGGCCCCAGTGGCAGGACCAGAGGCCAACAGCACACAGGGAAACACAGGAGGCTTCTCTGAACATCAGGAACCAATTGTTATTGTGAGGGTGCCTGAGAACTGGCACAGGTTGCCCAAAAAAAAGTTGGATGTCCCATCACTGGAAGTGTTCAAGGTCAGGTTGGAGGAGGCTTTGAGTAACCCCTATGATTCTATGAAATAATCCTCCAATCTACCAAAACCAGGTTTTCAGTAAAGGGCTTATTCAGAACTTTGTGTAACCGAACAACCTGGTCTGTGATAGGCAAAATCTGACACAGGAAAATAAAACCAGAAAGGGTGACTATTTATTAAATAAAGATTTTCTACAAAATACGTCTAAATGGCTTTTTTCCCATCTGCTGCAAGACCTCTACATTCCAATCCAGTGCAGCTTTCTGGCTGGGTATGATGCTGGCTGCTCACATTCCCTCCCTCTTCTAGCAGGGAAGCTGGAGAGGAATGACCTGGAATTTGTAAATGACTTCTCTGAAAAGGATTTGCACAGACAAAAGCTACCTAGGCAAAGCAAGGCAGAATTCTCTGAAGACAGGGAACAAGGAAAATAACTGTATACCTTAATAGTTAAGTTAAAAATCTAGAATTTTTAATATAGGCCATGTAAGAAAAATTGGTTGATTAATCAATTTCTTTGTTTAGATTTTCCCTGGTTTTAATCAGCACTGATCTGATTACAGCCATAAAGACATTAATTCTACAGAACCATGCCTAAAAAGAAGCAAACTTCCCAAAACAATGGGAAAGTATTTCTAAAATGTCCTTTTATTACTTTAACATCTCAAGAACTCTCTGAAGAGTTGTTCTGAGATGTTCAGGGACTCCCAGGGATTAGTGTTGGGAAATTTAGGGTTGATCTAAGATATTGCCACTCTGGTTTTCCATTTTGTTCCCCCATCAGATGTAAATCAGCTCTCTTGCAGGGCTGGTGGAGTATGTTTCCAGCTGTCTCCACTGCTTGTTTGCAGTCTGGCGAATTAGCTGCTAATGAAGAAAGGTTTCAAAGGTACCTGACCAAACTTCAGTGGATAATTACACTCATAACTTCTGTTCTGCAGTTTTCAGTCTAGAGCTCTAATAGGATTAGTAACTTCTGGTAACAAGGTGGCAATAAAAACCTGGGAGATGTCAGCAACTCTTTACAGCTATTTGCCCAACTGATGTGATGGAAGCCTTCAACACATGAATCTAAATCCCTGTGTGGACTGGAATGGCTATAATTCAATTTGGCTTAATTTACTTTGAAAGTTAATTCAGTTAAATTGAATTAAGTCTCTTTAATTTCTAACAAGGGTGTCCACATTTGAGTTTAAAGTAGTTTAATTAATCCACTTAAAAACGCTAATTCAGATTAATTTTGGTGAGGATTGTTATGTGGATAGGCCTGTAGGTTCAGTTAAGTAACATCAATTAAGGTTTGCTTTCAAGAAACATATTCCTCCTGAGCAAAGTTGGGTGAGCACAGCTTGGATAAGTTCTAAGATGGAGCAGAAATGGAGAGGAAATTGTGGAGGAGTAAAAATTTCTCCCAGGGAGAAGTCCACACTTTGTTCTGCTTGGTGTGGACTTGCTGGCTGAGAGCAGAAAGATGAAAAAGCTGATTCAGTTCAAGAGTCATCATCACCAGTTCTGTAAGAAATAATAAGGACTCAGGGAATAAAGAGCTGAAACAGACCTCAGAAATACTCTGCTTTCCAGGAGCTTTTAGTGACAACACACTTAATCTGTGAAGTCATGTCAGTAATTTAAAACCACCCCTGACTACAGTGCAGTTCCCTAAACAAGTGTACAAATAACCATAGCCTATAACCACCCCAGTTCTGGGACTCATGGAATGGTTTGGGTGGGAAGGGATCTGCCAGATGACTTTGTTGCAACCCTGTGCCATGGGTAGGGACACCTTCAACCAGATCAGGTTTCTCAGAGCCCCATCCAACCTGGCCTTGGACACTTCCAGGGATGTGGCAGCCACAGCTCCTCTGGTTTTCCTCAGACCCACGCCAGTGTTGCTGTTTTATGGAATAATCTTTAACCTCAGCTCAATCCAACTGTCCCAGGAGGAGGGAGGACAGCATCCTTTGGCTGTTACCTTATCAATGTCTTTACACCTGAAGCTCAACAGTGTGGCTGTGGATTAGCAAGACAATTTGCTGCTCTTCTACATGACTTGCCCTCCTTCCTCATCACCTTTCTCAGTGGAGCTGCAGCCACAGGTCCCTGAGGGGAGAGAAGGGCACACGCACAAGATGGTTTTCATTGAGCACTTTAAAGGTCCCTTCAGGCTTCACAAGTGGAGGATTTTTACATTTCCTCCCCTCTGGGGGTGTGAACACCGGGCCAGACTCAGAAGTGTGATGTGGGAAGCTGGGGTGGGAGACAGGTCAGCCAGTGAATGGAAAGTGGTGTAAGGGGCTGCAGCTCAGTGGAATTCAGTGTTCACCTCAGTAGGGAAAGGTCTGGAGTCGATGCCACCAGTCTGAGAGGGAGTAACACCTTTTCCCAGCTCACTCAGCATGTGAACTCCTCGGGGCTGCCTTTCACCTGCTGAACATTCTCACAAATGAGTAACTCAGCCACTGAATGCATCATCTCCAGTCTCTTGTCCTTTTTTCTTCTGTGCCTCTGCTTACAGACATCTGCACACTCACATGCCCATTGACTTAAAGTAAAATTATGTTCCTTCATCTTTTCCCTCTCTAACAGTCAAACCCTGGTGATCTTGTGAATGTAAATCAGCTGCATTTCTGGCTTAGCTGAAATCTCTGCTGTATAGCTGAGGTCTGTTTGATGTTCTTTAAGTGGTGGAATTGAAAGAACATTTCACTGCTAACTGGAAGAGCTACTAGTTTATTAAATCCTTCATTGGAAATCTTGCTGTCAAAGAAAACACAGTCAGCTGGTGCTGTGAAAGGATTGCATTGTCAGTTCTTGCTGAGCCTTAAAACTGGCATCAAGCATAAAATAAAGTGACATTAAATGAACTGACAATCTGAGGTTTTGAGTGTAAACCTCCAGGAAATAATAACTTGGCTTTTCAATGTAAAAAAAAGAGAGCTTATGGTTAAAAATAAAATAAAGGAAAATAATAAAAAATATAATAAATTGTTATAAAGCAAAGCCCAGAATACTATTTTACAGGTTCTTTTTCTTCCCCTTCCACCTCTTTTCAATTCAATGTTAGCAAAGCAGAGGTGACAGAAAAGATTTATGAGAAACATTTTTAAAGGTGGGTTCACTGTGTGTGTAGAGCAGACAGTGTCTGAAGGGCCTGTAGCATTTGCACTTTATAGAAAATGACAAAAAGTGACTATTGCAGCAACAACCAGCACGGCAGAGGTGGAAATTGATTGCACTGAGGGAAATCTGTAAGAGTGGTGTGTGATAGGCAGCTACTGGGCTTTAACGTCCAGCTCTGAAAAGTTCAGAGGTGAATTAGCAACTTGAATGATTTTATTCTGGGTTGAATTTAATGAGTTTGAACTGGAACAGGTCGTTTTGTGGGTTAGATGCAGTCTGGGGTGGGGAGAGAGGTGAGAAAATGCCATTGCGGAACAGAAGCCAGATGGAAATCTTGCCACTGGACAAGCTGTGTGGTTGTGACAAGGATCCAGACTGGGACTGTTCATCCTGGAAAAAAGAATGTTTTGGGGACACCTCGTTTTGGCCTTCCAGTGAGGAGGGGAGGCTTATGAAAGAGAGACAGAATGATTATTCACATGGGCAGATAGTGACAGAACAAGGGGTAACCATTTCATTTCATCTCATTTCATTTCATATGAGATTTAAATTACATGTTAGGGAGAAATTCTTCTCTGTGAGGGTAGAGAGGACCTGGCACAGGTTGCCCAGAGAAGCTGTGCCTGCCCTTGGATCCCTGGAAGTGTTCAAGGCCAGGCTGGACAGGGCTTGGAGTATCCTGGGATAATGGAAGATGCCTCTGCCTAAGGCAAGGGAGGAACTAGATGATCTTTAAGGTCTTTTCCAACCCAAAACAACCTGCCATTTTCTGATTCTTCTGGTTTATCTTTCCAGGGTCTACATAGGATGTCATTAAGTTAAGTCTGGGTATAAGGAAGGAGTAGGACGGAAGGCATTTTCAGTTTTTTTGGTTCTACTGTGTAATCTATTGGCAGTAAATTAAATTAATCTTTCTCAAATTGAGCCTGTTCCATCTGCGAAGGTGATTGGTGAGAGTTCTTCCTGTTCTCATCTTGACCCACCAGCTCCTCTATCATATTTTCCCCCTCTGTCCTGTGGATGGAATCATAGAATCCAAATTGTTTTGGGTTGGAAAGGACCTTAAAGCTCATCTCATCCCAACCTCCTGCCAAGGGCAGGGACACCTTCCACTACACCAGGCTACTCAGGAGCCACCCAAGGTCAACACATCACATTATGGATGTGCTACTTATTTATTAAATATTCTTCTGAATCTTGTCTTTTTTTATTTCCTCTTTTCTGATGTTCAAGTAAGTTACACTTTTGTAAAGTGGAGGGAAGGTACTTGCTATTTCAATAAAAGCATTCCAGATGAAATCCCAAGGAATATTCCATAGGAACTAAATGCTGTTATTATTCTGAACAAGATGAAAGTGTGAGTTTTCTTTTTTTTACAATAGCTTTTCCTAAATATGATTTCAAGTCCTTTTCAATTTAAGGTCAAATTGTCAGGAAATATAAAAAAAGTGCCAGTTACCTCCTCCAGAAAACACATCTCCTGCCTACTAGCATTTTAACTTGTAATGAAGGTCCATTCCTTCTTGAAAATGTCCTTCAAGACTGTCAAGTTCTTTTAGACCAAAGAAACACATGCCTGAAATAGGCTGTGGTGTTTCAGAGGCAGCAGGACAGGCTGTGTGTAGGCATTCAGAGCACTCAGCTCTGTTTCAGCTTTGTAAAATTCACTTTTCATATGTTTTTTTTTTGTCAAGGCTAACTACTTCTCTTGTACATTCAAAGATAAAATAATGGCTACTTGTGGATATGGAAAGAGCCTGTCTGAGAGCTCTACCTTTGCAACCAGGAGAGAGAACAAATGGATGGAAGTGTTCAAGGCCAGGTTGGACGGGGCTTGGAGCAACTTGGGATAGTGGAAGGTTTCCCCACCCACGGCAGGGAGTTGGAAGAAGATGATCTTGAGGGTCCTTTACAACCTACACTATTCTACAGCTGGGGGATGGGGCAATCACAACTTCTCTGAGCAACCTGTGCCACCCCCCCAGCACCCTCACAGTCAGGGATTTCTTCCCAATATATTCCATCTAACCCTGTGTGGAACCTTTGTGAGGAAAAGTATGAGCAAAAAATCTGTTTCTGTGGTGGGATTTGAAGGGTTCGTGGAAAAGGGACATTACGTGGATCTGCCAGACCTGATACTTCCTTCTATTTCTGAACTCCTATAAAGTGCTGGAATTAAGAGGGTGAATCAGAGATTTGGGATTTCCTGCACTTCTGTTTTTAATGCAGCATAAAATGCTTTCAGGCTCGGCATAAGCTGCATGGTGATCCCTCCTGTCCCAGTCAGAATATAATCCTTGTTTGAATGTGCTATGTCTGTGTCTAACCAGCCCTGAGTTACTAAAGACACCCAACTTAGTCTCATTTGCATTTTCATTTGTCATGCAGGTCAAAGACTGCACATTACTGTTTGACCATCTCAATGAGAGCATTCGAGCCAAGAAGTCCAACGGGAACTCAAGTACACTGTATAACTGGATTTTGAGTTGTATTTTGTCTCATCTGAGTGTCTCAGAAGTGTTTATGTGAAAATAAGTCAGAATACACTGGCCAGGTAGTTCTGTGGGGATATAAACCTTTTCTCAAAACTAACTCTATATTTGGATCTTACCTTAGATGAAAATGTAAATGTTACTTTTCATTATAAATTGCTCATTTCATTCCTCATGACTATTCTGTCCCTGAACTGTAAGTACCTGAGCTCTCAAGCATCTTAAATACACTTTTATTTTGCATTAGCTCCAGATTTAAATTAAACTACATGAAGAGGAAAAGAAGTGATTTCTGGTAAGATGAGTGGAATTAGGCCAATTTACATTTGATGAGAACCTTTTGTCTCTCCCTTAATTACTCTTTTCTCCCTGGTTATATATAGAAACTCTCCATCAAGGCAGTTATCAATTTTAGGGAAAGGAAGGGAAAGGAAGGGAAGGGAAGGGAAGGGAAGGGAAGGGAAGGGAAGGGAAGGGAAGGGAAGGGAA
>JBBMKD010000145.1:108623357-108644781 GCA_037834095.1 Argya squamiceps
AGGGAAGGGAAGGGAAGGGAAGGGAAGGGAAGGGAAGGGAAGGGAAGGGAAGGGAAGGGAAGGGAAGGGAAGAACATCTTTAGTCAGCTGTGTCTGAACCCCTGTCTTGTTTGAATCTTTAAATAAAAGATAAAGCAGTAGTTAGGACGTGCTCCTGAGAGTCAGCTTGTAGGGAGGAAAGCTACATTTAACATATTGCTCTTATTTAATTCAGCCAGCTTTCCTACCCTGACTTCAAAACAAGCAGGCTTGATGGATGTAAGAGGGGAGTGATTTATTGTGAACCTACTGCTCTGAAACAGGAGCACTGATAAACTTGGCAGTGGTTCTGAAAGTAATTTTGATTAATACTTTGGGCTAGAGGATAAAGCAATGGATAATTTCACAGAAATTCAACAGCTGAAGGAAAATTGCAGTTAGTCAGAGGCAAACACTCTCATTAGTATTTCTATTTGTATAACAGAGTGTGCACCAGTGAATTGAAACATAAAGGCTTACACACAATAGAAAAGCAACCATTGTTTATGAAGCTGATTTATATATTTTGCCCTTCTCTGGTGTTAAGATTCCTCAGAATATTGCACTATCTCCCCCAAATTCTGTGATAGCTAACAGTAATTTTTCTGCAGTAATGGAAAGTGCTTTTATTTTGATTTGCATGGTTAAATCTGTAGTATTTATTTACATCTGTTTCTCTCTACTACTTCAAGTTCATTTCTCAGTTTACAGCATTCCTGGTTTCTAAGTGGACAATCATATTTCAAAAGTCAGATTATTCATAGAATTAGGGAATGGTTTGGGTGGGAAAGGACTTTTGAATCTCATTGTGTTCCAATCCTGCTGCCATAGGCAGGAACACCTTCCACTAGACCAGGTTGCTCAGAGCCCTGAATCACTGTGGCCATCTCTGTTGTCAATAAGGAAAGATAACAGAGAAGGGTTTATCTCAAGTGAAATATCTAAAACGCCATCAGAATTGGAAATGTCTGGTGAGGAAAGGTCACAGCTGAGGCTCCTGTGAGGCTCCTGACATCCTTGTATCTCAAAGGAAGAAGGGCTCTGTAATACCAGTTTTGAGCCAGACTCAGGTGTTCTTTGAAAAACACAGCTCTCTCTGCATGGAACATCCCTGAGCCTTTTGGAAATGGTTCTTTCAACAAATACACTAAAGAAATATTTAACTGAGCAATGTGCAAATAAGGCTTCAGCTGTATTTTCACCAACAGAAATTTGTGCTTTGGATATGGTCTCTGTTTTCTTCAGAAAACAGATGGAAAAAGATATGATGCTAAAAAAATGAGTTCATGCCCAAACATAACATCTACAGATGCTAAGTACATGTTTTTACATGTAGATATCATAAATCTTACTTGAGGCAAATTTTAATCTTTTTTTTTAAGGTGAAAGAAAAACTAGATTTATTGCATTAATTAATTAATTATCCATTAAGAATTCCTTTGTTTGATCAGTTCAGAGTCTGTTTTGGGAGATCAGCAGTCTGCTGGCTTGTGCTCTGCATTGGGCCATGGAAGAAGTTCTAAGAGAAGGTGGAAAAGCCTGATGATGGCTACAGAAATGTTATAGCACAACCTCTTTGTGCTGCCTCTTAATAAACTATTTTTGAAGACAAACATAATGTCACACGTTTCCAGAAAACATGGACAACAGTGAAGACTTGATTCTGTCTTTATAGAATCATAGAACAATGACATGGTTTGGGTTGGAAAGGACCTTAAAGACAATTTGGTTCCAACCCCTGTGCCATGTGCAGGACACTTTCCACTAGATCAGGTTCCTCAAAGCCTCATCCATTTATATTTTTAAAATCCATTTTTTGTCAATTTTTTTTTTTTTTTTTGCTCAAGAAGCGTAATGAAATCTGAAGGTTACAGACAGGTACTTGTATGAAAATCAGATAGTCTTAGAGTTCACTTTGAAATATGCAAACAACAGCTGGCCCAATATCAAAGGCTATAGACAAGGCAGCACATTTTTCTAATACCTCTTTAGGGAAACTTTGCCCTACACTGCTATTAGGTGCTATCATTCAGAGGCATAATTTTAGCTAACACTGTTATGCTGATTATAGTCAGGTTTATGTTTCGATCTCAGCTGACCCTAGGGAATTAATTTCTGGTTCAATTAAATGACTAGGTGACATTCAGTCTGAATTTTTACCTGAAATTAAACTCTGACAAAGCACAGTTCATCTCAGATTGCAGCCATCTACCTCCTGAACTATGCTGCAATACCTTAATGAGAACTTTATAAAGCTGGACATCCAGGTTTCCAACCTTGACATTGTCATTGCCATGAGCTGTTCCTTGGGAGGTTGGAGGGTGACATCCCAGATTTCCCAGAGGAGCTGAGGCTGCCCCTGGATCCCTGGGAGTGTCCAAGGCCAGGTTGGACAGGGTTTGGAGCAACCTGGGATAGTGGAAGGTGTCCCAGCCCATGGCAGGCACTTGGAATTGGATGTCCTTTAAGGTCACTTCCAACCCAAACCATTCCATGATTCTGTGATCCCAAAACTGCATTCTATCATCCTCTTGTTTACTTAATGTGTGGCAAGTGTTCTCCAAAGAGGATGGGTCTTGTAGGTTTATCTGGATTGTGTCTGGGCTGCTTATAATTAATTAGTTCCAAAAGAAATCAATCGACCTGTTTGCAAAAGTTGCTGCTGAATTTATGCAGTAAATATTAGCATATAAGTCCAAGGTCACCATTTAATATTTTCCCCTTCTTTCTTATAGCACAGGCATCATATCTCAACAGCATTCTGAGAATCCAGAAAAGAAACAAAATGATGAAATCAAAATTCTGTGCAAACAAAGTCTCACTGGAAAATTTACAGCTACGACAACCAATTTTTTAAGGTGAAGAGTTGTTTTTCAGAGGAACTTAATCACAATTTCTTCTCCAGAACTCTGTGGAAGTTGAATATCATATATTCAGCACCATCAGAGCATGGAGAATCCTCATTTATTATCTGGAATGAGATCAAGTACCCATATTTGGGCAGCTGACTCAAACCCTGAGAGTCTACACTAAAATGCTGTACACCTGCGTTTGTCAACCTCATCTCCCTGTATAATCAATAGAGGGGAAAAACTCATTTCTAGGTGACAATTAAACTAAGACCGTGTGTTTGGCTAGATTAATCCAACCCAAAATATTCCAGAAGGAAGAAGAATAAGGATGTGTTCTCTTCCAGATGTTTAAGTTCTTTTATTCCTCACCCTCTGGACTCACAGCTGTGAAATCTTATATACTCAAAATTTGGTTTTGACTGGAACACCAGGAAACAATCCCACTTTTTTAGTGGTTAGAACACTTCTCCGGAAGAGGGGAAATGCAAGTTTGAGCTCCACACCTGAATGACCCAAATGTCCCTTTTCTCAAATGAATACTTTTGACAATTCAGATCTGCTCTCAGCTTAAATCTGCCTCAATTTCCTGGCTGTGAATCCTGCTTTCCTGGCAAGATTTAATCCTAATTTTAAAATATGTGTTTTGGACGCTGAAATTAATGTTTTCCCTTCTGGTTTTCCATTTTTCTTCCGGTGTCTCCTCTTTCTTCTGCATTAGATAACCATGTTGGCTGTTAGTTCTCCCAGTTTCAGTGCCTAATTCTCCATCCTAGAGAGAATCTTTATACTCCAGGTATACACGTTGGAGTGACAATAAAAATAAATCTCTCTACTCAGTATTCAATGCCTCAGAAAATCTGGGCTGTTTATCTACTGAAGTGAGGAGTTACATTGTCCTCAAACTCAGATTCCAACCCCAGCCTTCATCCCTGTCCTTTTTTTTGACGACCTCTTCAGCAGAACAAGTAGCACATTCTTAATCTGTGCATGTAAGTACCCTCAGCAACTTCAAAGATAAACTGAGCACATGTTAATCCATGATTATCAGCCACAAATTTTCAAAAATCACTGCAGATGCCAAAATGTCATGACAGCCCTAAAAAATGAGATTTCTAGTTATTTTAAACTGAAGTAATTTTTCTGGTTTTTCCTTGTACTGTTCTTTTTTGTGCCCTAAGGGTATTTCAGGGTTTTTACATTTTTTTCTTCTTTACCCAGCAGCCTTAAAACTTAAAATAATAACGAGTGAAGGTAGCACTGTGCAAGGCTGTGACTTAAATATTTCTGCTGATTTTGGTAGGTTTTGTGTCAAGTCATTACTATCCTTGTGTTTCATTCCTTATTTAAAAATGAGGACAACAGCTCTTCCGTACTTTAAATGAGTTTTGTGAGATTAAGTTAATTAATGTCTGTGAGGTCATCTCTTTTAATGCAACATTTGAGGTTTTCCACAGAACTTGTGAATTACTTAGAGGATTAAGAGTAGAATGGAGGTGTAAAACACTCATTATCATTCAAGCTCGGTGTCAGAAGTTGATTATTGCTTGTGCTACACTGAGTTACTTTGCTCTCATCTTTCCCCTGAAATTCACAGAAGTTTTGGAGTTTTCTCAAGGTATTGGGTATGAATCAGTCTGAGGAAGTTTCTCAAAATCTGATCTTGTTCCTTTCTGCCTGAATACCATTGAGTTGCCCAAACTCACTCTATCCAAGGGCAAGGAATTACTTTCCTTCTTGCTCACTCTGAATTCCTTCAAAATAAAATTGAAGGGAAGGCATAAAAAAATTTAGCTCAGTCATTTCTATTTTTATTGCACATTTCCAAGCTTTAAAAAAATAATTTAAAAGTATGTTGTTTTCAGCTGAGAAAAGTATTTAATCACAAACTGAGACTTAAACGTATACTCAGCTACTCTTTATGAAATTCAGGTGCATGTTTTGCTGAAAAGGTTTTTATTTAAGCATGAACTTAAATACAAACTTATGTGCAAGACCTCAGCTCAAGGCAGAGACTAAACAAATGCCTGAGTAAACACATGCCTGAATTTAGGCATATGCTTTAATTTTAAAATGGAAATATCACTAAGAATAAACACATTTTAAACACAGCATACCTTGGTAAAGGAGGGCTTTGGAACCTACTTCTACCTGACAACTGAAAGTGTTTTTCCTTCTGTTTTCTGTGGCTCAAGCCTGGCAGTTTCTGCAGGCAGCCTGGGTTACAAATGTGTGGAGAAAGGACTTGTAACGAATATTTTGGCAGATCCCAGAAAATGATTCCCTAATCAATCAAGACCAAAGCTGTTTTATCACTGGCAATTGAGCAACTCTAGTTAAAAAAGGTGTTAATAGAGACAGTGACAGTGAGTGATACTGGTAGCAGTAACAGCAACAGCAATAATAACAGTAATGAAAGGAATCCCACCAAATGGCAACGCAGCTTTCAGTTGATGCCATCCATTTCTATTTCATGTGCACTATGGAAAATTCACTGATTTCCAGTCCATTAAAACACATTTCAGAGCCGTGTTGTTTGAAGTTACCTTACTTCAGAAACAGCTCTTTTCAATTAACTCTGAAACCTCTTTCAACAGCCTTTCATAAATAGGCCAACATCAATGGCATGCTCGGAGTCAGTGTGTATCTCTAATGGAAATGCACAATGGGCCACGCTCCATGCCTCCAGGGAGAACATCTTCCATTTCAGACAGATTCAATGAGAAGTTTTGCCAGCTATTCTGGGTCTCTCACTTTTTTGTCTCAGGTTCAGCTCATAGCTGATCAATGGCTGTGCTTTTTAATTACACTGTACGGTCGGTAATGATTTGTCACTCATTGAACCTGGGTGTTCTTTTTAGGCAGCAGAGGGTAAAAGCAATGAAGGAGAAAGAAAGTGGCATTAACCCTCTTAAAGACAAGAGGTTGGCATGTAACACATTCCACTATTCTCCTTGTCAGCTGTTTGCATGGAAAAGGGGGAAAGTAAAAGTTGGAAGCCCAGATGATAACTTGCCAAATCCATGTCTTGTAGTAAACATATTTCAGTTAATTTAATGAATTAAGAGTCTAATGTATGTAATGAAACAACATTTTATATTAATATTGATGTATATTATACTTCAATAGAATATTTACATTACATTAAAATAGTTATTTGCTGTACATGTGGCTCACACTGACTGGATTCTCTGGAAACTCAGAGTAAACTTCCCATTCTCTTTCCCAAAGAGCAGGCTCATAGCAAGCCTTGTATCATGGGAGGTGTGTTAACAAAGGCACAATCACATCTACATAAATCAAACATCTTTTATATTGGCCTTGTCTTCCACGCTCCTGAGCAGAGTGTGGACAATGACAGTGTGTGGGTGCCCATGTGTTCCAGACGCGTTTCACACATCTGGAAATGTGCTGAAATGCATCTGCATTATCCAGCAGAGCACAAAGCAGAAATTCCCAAGCTAAAGCACATTTGAGCTCGTAAGTCCCCACCATCCCTGTCCCTTTCCTTCACCTTGTCATATCTCCTTTCAGCAGAGGTTTGTATTTAACCATTTGAAAATACAACCCCTGGGGCTTCAAGTTCTTATGTCAGCCCCTAAATGTGATCTTTTTTCCTCCTAAAAACAGTCCTTCAACAGCCTTTTTTGGACTTAAATGTGAAAAATGCATGCTTAATTCTTAACCATAGGAATACAGGTGCGCTGGGATTCCTTAGTAGGTTTCTAACTAGAAATGAAACCTGGAACAGCTTCCCCTCTATAAGCTCAAAAAAGGCAGATAATCGTATATTTAAGTGCAAGACCTGTTTAGAAAAAGTGTCAAGTGTCATAATTCACCAGCAGAGCAGGAGATTGCAGCTGTTGATCTGGGGACAGGATCTCTTTCAGATCTTTGCTTCTCTGAATTTTAGACAATCTTAATAAATTCCAGAGCACAGATACAGGAATCACAGTTTCAGCTTTCATTTTGGAGAGTATTCCTCTCCAAAGGCTCCCTATCTGATCATACAGGGTGAATATTTGCAGCTATGCTCTTTGCAAATATGCTGTGCCTGGCACATTCAAGATGAAGCAATATCAGGCTGAGTGATTTACCTGATCTGTATCCTAATTTTCATTCTAACACTTTTCATTTCTGAACTCTCCCAGATAATGACTGGCAAACATTAAGCCCAGTGCAATCCCAGCTTCTGATTGCACATCTAACTTTACTTTCTAATGGCAGTGATGGTCCTAATGGTGGATAAATTAGTGTTTCAGAAATTATCTTGCAGCTGGATATTCCAGTGGACAATTTAATATTTTAGCAATTCAGAAAGTCTTCACATTAAGATCACAAAATACTATTTTTAGGATTTTTTCAGAGAATGGGTAAGGCTGAAAGCTATCACAGTGGATCATCCCATTTGTCCATAGAAAGATGACAGGGAATGAAGAATGAGAGTCAATTGCTTCTAAAACTTAATTTCCAATTTCATTTTAAGTTGCAGGCTTTTAATAGTGATATAAATTAAGAAGAAGAACATATAATATAAAATATATAAATATATTAATACAAATTAAGAAGAAAATAAGTAAGGAAATTAAAGAAGCATAAAATGAGATACAATTAATATTAAAAAAAAATAAAATTCTGCTTCCAAATTTTATGAAGGAAAACATTATGATTTTCAAGATAATTTTATTTAGTGGCACTTTTAACTGAAAGTTTTCTGGCTCTAAAATCTGATTTTCAATCTGTATTTCGTAATGGTTTTTACTTCATTTAGTCATTGTTTTCTCCTCAATTTTATTGTATGTACCTAAATAGATGATGAGATTTTTCTGTGTGGGTTAACTCTTGAATCATTATGAATAAAATGGGGTTTTTTTCCTGGCCCCAGTGATTCTGCACCTCCTTCTGCAGAATAGCTGGAGATATAAATGTGATGGAAACCCCCTGATTTCTTACAATTCTTTCTCCTCCCGTCTTCCCAACCTCCAGTTCGTTCCTGTGCCCTTAGCACACAGAATGAGAGCCCAGGAGTGCCCATGGATAAAGCCACACTTCCAGGAAATGTAAGGAATTAGTTTTGATCACGCCAGGCTTTCCATTCCCAGGTGAGGGCTCTAAGTGGTTTGCAAATATCTTGCCCAAAAAATCTGGGATATAGACCTGCTATTACCCAGTTTGTAAATCTCAACTATGCTTAGATGTGAATCCCAGTTAAAGGGAAATGGTTTGCAGAGTAAATTCCCTGTGCTGGCTCCAGAGAAGGCCTTTGAACACGCACAGAAAATTACTGGTGCAAGTGGAGGGACCTTTGCTTTGAGGCAAAGCTTGTGGATCACTCACCTGGACTTGGCCACATAAATCTAGCCTGTGTTGTACTTCTCTCCTTTGAGGGATCTGGATCTAAATAATTTCAATGAACTTTCAGATATAACATAAATAACACTCCAGCACTCACTGTAATTCAGCCATAGCCATTATGAATCAAATATATCCCTCCAGGCCATGCATTTACCCCAGAGATGGAGTTAGCCTGCAGTTGTTGGAGCTGTGTTAGTCTGAATACATCAGGCTTACATGGGGGAGTGAAAATATAAGTAGTTTTGCATGTAAAAGTCTAAATAAAAGAAAAAAAAAAATCTTCTGGTTGCAAGTTTCAGTTGATTTCTTTTTGTTTTTTTCCCTTTTTGGGTGTCCTGCTTCATGATCAAATTGTGAAAGGACAATATCTTCCATCTGAATCCCAACTATCGAAGCCTACCAAAAATCATTCAGGACAAGGTAGCTAACCAAGAATGCACCTAAGCTCACTGTAAATCCTAAAAGAAAGCTTAAATTTTACTAATTTCTATGGAATTTAATCACATATTTAAATAAAAAACAAGCTTATGATTAGGTGCTTTCATGAGTCATTTTCATGAGAGAGATCATTAAAATTAAGTATAAATTTCAGTCTCTAATGAAGAAAAAAAATAAAATATCTAATTTTGTCTAAGTAGGTCCAATTGTATACATGGGTTTCTGTGTATTTCAAGGCAAGATGAATGTGAAAGATTTCTGAATTGGGGTCCATCATCTTTTTCCATTTAGGGACTAAAGATGAGATAGTGGAACTCTGAGAAATTCCTGATTCCCATCCCATTAGCTGGATGGGCTCACAGAAATGTAAATGCTGTGTTCCATGGGAAATTCTTTTAACTTTAAACTGCAGTTCTTGTAATTTTTAATGCACAAAAAAACCCCAACTTGTTCAGGCAGCTTCCTCATTTCAATTTTACCCTTTTCACTTCTATTAACAATCTAAAGCTGTCTGGGTCACCTGTTCTGCTGAAGTCACATGAGACAACTTTGGAACCAGTTGCTGTGTCAGTGAATGTGGATATTCATGATGAAAGCTCAGTGTTAAAGCTGAGAGGTTTTATTCATATGTTCAGACACAATTACTGAACAACCTGAGCACCACTGAAAAATAATAATTGTCAGTTTACATTGCATTCAGTTAAATTCACTGTTGCTACTGCTGCTACTACTACAGCTAGTGTTGTTAATGCTACTGATGACAATGATTATAATGTAATTTTTAAAAAATTGAGCTTTTAGTTATAAATTCTAATCCAAAACTGCTGTAAGGTCCACAGGAACTAGCAGGTTGCCCAGAGAAGCTGTGGCTGTCCAATCCCTGGAAGTGTTCAAGAACTTGGAAGTGTTGGACAGGACTTAGAGCAACCTGGGATAGTGGAAGTTGTCCCTGCCCATGGCACGGTGTGGAATGAGATGAGCTTTAACCTCTCTTCCAACCCAAACCATTCCATGATTTTATGATTTAGAGAAATTAAGAACTAATGAAAAAAACATGCAAAGATCAACCTAAAGAGACATTACAAGGTAGGGGTAGGGTATATATATTCCTTAAATCAGTGGAATAGCTAACAACAAATAATGAGTTTAGAGATCTAAAATTCAGTTCTGTAAACAGTCAAGCAAAAACCCACATCGGTACATCTCACTTATTTTAAGGTGCTGAGTTTGATTCAATCATTTTTTATTAGATCTGGATAAAACCCAGTATTACATTCCGGGTATACCTTTCTAAATCCTGCAGAGAAAGGGCATAAGACATGAAAAAATGTCCTTGAAATAGAACTGTCAGTTCCACTGCACAAACTGTGCTTTTTCTGAGACCATCTAGGCTTTGGCCAGCAACAAGATTTTTTCATCACGAAGGAGCTCACATTTAGTTAGCAGCATGTCTGCATTTCCCCATATGGTTCCTTCCAAGGTGTTGTGTCATATACAATGATGTCACATTCTAGAGGAAGAAGGAGAAAAGGCCTCAAGCTGTTTTCTTCCTTTTTTTAAAGCTTCACTGATTATGTGGTGGCTTTGAGCAGCCTGCTCATCTCTGGCGTGCAGTTGGTTATCTGCTCTCCTTAATTTGAGCTTGCATGTATTCACACAGCTTTAAAAGAAAATGAACAGCATTTCTTACCAGAGATCCTGTGATTATCTGCCCACATTTTCAGTCCAATGTATTTCCACTGGCTTCTGAAGTGTGAGATTTTAAAGGGTGCAGTGTAAGGGTTTACATCTTTATCCAAGCTGCTATATTTACATGCCTCGTAAACCTGTGCTGCTTAAGGCTTTCTGCAGCACTGCTTTGATTTCATTTGTGGTTTTATAATTATTGTTTTATTCTCAGGCATATTATTCTTGGAACACCAGCTTTGTAATGTAATGGGAATGTCCAGGAACATCCTTTGTTCTCTCAGTAAAACTACTTACACATGAATGTATGAGTCGCACACGTGGCTCACATAGGCTATTTCCTGAGGTGTTTCTTTTTCCTTTTTTTTCTTTCTTTTTTTTTTTTTAAATGTATAAAATATTTTATTTTATTCTTGGTCATTATTCATGCACCTCTGCAGTAACAAAATACCTCTTAATTTTTCACCATAAATTAATTTTGTAGAATTGTGGAATGGCTTGAGTTGAAACGGACTTTAAGACATTAAAGACCTTAAAACTCATTTCATCCCAACCCCCTGCCATGGACATTTCTTATTCAATGCTTGAAAATATCCTAAAAAATCTTTTTGGAGAAGTGAAGAAGAATCTTTTTGTTGAGGGTATTCAACCCATTTTGAAATCAAGCACAGTTAAATTTTCCTATATTAAGCATAGATTGTTCCATGTCACATATGAAATATCCCAAGTTTCTTTTTCTGGAAAAGTTTTAGGTTCCTTTTACACAGGGGCACCACTAGAAATAGATGTACTGCTATCTGACTGGTGTTTTCAGCAAAAGTACTACTGCTCAAACCAACCTTGTGATCTTCAGGTGCTCCTCCTGTTGTGTATTTTCAGGACAGTAATTTTAAACCCTGTGACTTCTTTTGCCATGATTAGTTCTGCATAAACCACAGTTTTGTGCAATTTAACAGAGCTCTGAGATAGGATGGGTTGGATTCATGGTGCAGAGGTCTGAACTGCAGAGCTACAGACAGTCTGACTGTCTTTAGTCCCCTAGGAGATTAAAGGAGAAAAGAGATGATATCTGGGTTCAACACAGATATTCCTTAAATTCTTATCAAGTAAACTGCTCTAAATGTGACATTTTTTTTTCTTAAAAATAGAAAATTCTTCATGCTAGCTGATTTGGAGATATTTTCACTGCAGAGGTCTATGGTATGGACAGCTGAACACTGTTCCCATCCTCCATGGTTGAAAATCTCTTGCAGGTTTTTGTGCACATGATTACCAACACACATTTTTCATAATTCATTTATTACAATGACAGGGTCTTGTTAACTAAAAAAAAAAAGAATTTTCTGTTAAGACAGATGCTAACCTCCAGGTGTGCAAGGTTTTCTACAAGGATAGCTGTAAGAATTCACCTGGAATACAAACTGCATGGACTATTTAAGTAATATTTACATCATTGGATGTCTTGGTTGGACAAGAAGATACAACATGACTACACACAATCTATAGGAATGGAGCTCAAATTTTGGATATAGTGCAGGGGATCAAAGCAAAAGTGTATATTTTATGTTTATAGTGTAAATACTGATGTACAGCCAAAAGGGTTAGATCAAGAACAATCACAGTTTGTTCATAGGTTGTGCAATAAATGCACATGATCCAACAATCCACATGAGATGTTCTTTGCCTGAGAGAAACCACAACAGCTCTTCTTGGCAACCAACTTAGGGCTCAGAGGGTCTGAGATAACAACAGATTTGATTCTAATGTGCAAGATTGAATTTATCACTTTTATTGTTGTTTAGCTCTTAACTGTCAGGCTGTAAGAGATATGAGATAGGAGGAGCTGCCACACAGCATGTCAGAGCCACAGCAGTACCAAGAATCTCTCCAGGAAGTACCCAAGGATGGCACAGGTATAATAGATTCATCACAAAAGTACATTCTCCACTTGAATCTCTCATACTCTTAGCATCCAACCTCCCAACATTTATGACCATGTTAAACCCCATTCCTGCTCTTTGTCAGCTTATTCTCAGCTAAACCATAGCTGGAGTCCTGTCTCCAGCTCTGGGATCCCCAGCACAGGAAGGATGTGGAGCTGTTGGAGCAAGGCCAGGGGAGGCCACTGAGATGATCAGGGGGTGAAGCAGCTCTGCTATGGAGATAGGCTGGGACAATTGGGATTGAGCAGCCTGGAAAAGAGGTTTGGGGTGACTTAATTGCATCTCTCTAGTACATGAAGTGAACCTACAAGAAAGATGGGGAAAGATATTTTACCAGGGTCTGGGGGGTAGAATGAGGGGCAATGCCTTCAAACTGACAGAGAGTAGGTTTAGATGGGATATTAGTAAGAAATTCCTCCCTGTGAGGCTGGTGAGGCCCTGGCACAGGGTGCCCAGAGAAGCTGTGGCTGCCCCTGGATCCCTGGAATTGTCCAAGGCCAGGTTGGACAGGGCTTGGAGCAACTTGGGACAGTGAAAGGTGTCCTTGTCCACGGCAGAGGGTTGGAATGAGATGATCTTTAAACTCCTTTCCAACCCAACCATCCCATGATTTTACGATCTGCAGGACTGTATTAATGGCATCTGTTACATGACTGGGATGAGATGTACCTGGCCAAAGGTAAACATTTCAGTAGACCAGACATCTCTACCTTAAAATTTTGTTTCTCTCTGCTTTCTATTAAGGGATCCCAATAACCAAATAAGGTGTGACCATGTGTATTGTAGATGTCCTAAGATCAATAAAATAAGCTTCAAACTCAAGATCTCTTCAGTTTTGTCAAAATTATGTCACAAGTAGCCTCTTTTTTCAAAAATGTCTAGAGATTTTGAAAGTTCCCTCTGCTGAAGGCCAATCTCAGACCATGGACTACTGGATGAGGTCACTTAGTCTGTTGCTCTTCCAAGAAAAATCAAATGTACCTCAGTAATTTCTGCCTGGATGTTAATTTAATTTATTTTTTAAAATATGAATTACTGAAGACTGCAGCCTTTTCTGGTTTTACTAAATTTTTTTCCTAACATCTAGCCACAACTGAGCTTTAGTACCTAATCTCCTGTTCATAATATGAAGCAGAAAATGGAAGTATTTTTTTTTACTCAAAAGCAATAATTTTTTTGGTAGCAATTGTCAGAGGAGAAGAAAAAGCAGCATAACTTCACAACAGACCTGTATTAACCATACTTTCCTGGGGGAAAAAAATGGTCTTCATTTTAATCTTCTAATTAAAATAACCAAAAATACAAAATAAACCTTGAAACTCTTAATCAAACTGGTTGTGGAGACTTAAATGGAAGATCTAGCTTCTTTGGTGGATTAATGAATTTGTTTTCAAAATCTAACATATGTTCACTTCAAATATTTATTGACTGTTTCATTGTTCTCCTTATATGCAGTTGATACTCATGAATCAGCACTGCTGCAAAGGTAAATCATGGAATCACAGAGTGGTTTGGCTTGGATGGGACATGGAAGATCATCCAGTTTCAACATCCTCCCAGGGCCAGGGACACCTTCCTCTATCCCAGGATGCTCCAAGCTCTGTCCAACCTGGCCTTGAACACTTCCAGGGATGGGGCAAATGCCACCTTGGTGTATTTGTCACTCTCTCTTACCTTGGAATAAGCATGGAATACACAAAACAATCAGCTCTTTCTTTCCTCTGTCTGATAGAGGAGACACCCCAGACCCTCTGAGCTGCAAGTCCTCCTCTCCCCACCCAGCCTGAGGCAGCCACCATGCCCGTGTTAGACACACCTCCCACTGCAAATGCATAATTTTCTCATCTGGGTCATATGAATAATAATAGAGACAAGTCCTTTTTTCCTGTTTTTTTTTTTTTTTTTTTTTTTTGTTGCTTTCAATCTGATGTTATTTCAGCATTAAATGGCTGAATTCACTGGAATCCACTGAAATTTGCCACTCCTCGCAAACCAGACCATATCCCAGGGCTCCGCTGCAGCAGGTTTAAGAGCTGACATTTGGCTCGGAGATTCTTGGTTCTCCTTGGTTCAGACTCAAGTGGCATTTCCTATAAATCCCGTGAATAGAAGAAAATTCCCTTCTCATTGCAATCTCAAAAAATAAATTGCCTTCTCTTTTAGTAAAATTTTCTTCCACAAATGATGTTTGACTATATTTTTATTTCCATGAGAAGGAAGGGATATCCTTCACTTCTTTTTAGCTGGTCCTGAAATATTCATGACAAAGGAAGAAAACCTGTTAAAACAGAAAAGAGCAGGCTCTAAAGAACAAGAAAATTGTCAACACTTTGGCCTTCACAAGCCCAGAGAAAGAGCTGATGCTTCAGACTTTAATGGAAATGAAGATGTTAATGAGGAAACAGGGTAGGGAGTGAGAAAAGGAAACAAAGAATGTGGTTTCTGGGCCTTTATTTTGTAAATATTTGGACTCGAGCAAATTTGTTAATTGAGGCAATTGATTTTTGCCTGAAAATTGTCGCAATGTCTAATTCATTAAAGCCTAAAATAACAACCTTTAGGCTAAACAGGGTCATTTCATTTGTAACCTTTTAGTGACGTATTAACAATTTGGAAGCATTTCGGTGCATATCTTAAAAAGTGCCACATTAACAGGAATGGGCCTGGAGAAAGAAAAAAAAAGAAAGAAGTTACAAACACACAGGCATGCAGGAGCACACACACACACAACACACACACACAGAGAACACATGGCCTCCAGCCCCTGTCCTTCCTCTTCTGCAGCATTTTAAGGTCTATGTTTAATATTGCCAAGCCTACTTGAGTGATAAATGCAACTGTATAAAAATTACTTATTACAAGCTGTCATGTTGCCTCACTCACATCACAGGGCTAGAGGCACTGTACATAAAGCTCGAATCTCCACCTTGACAGCATCAGCAGTGCTTTAAAATAAAATGCTTTCAGTCATGAATACAAAACATAATTTACCTTTTCATAATACTTCAGTTTGGAAACACTTTGGAAAGCTCATGTTACCGTCAAACCTTTACCTGAGCTGTGCCAGCACCCAGTTAATTCCAAGTTGTCAATTTACTTCAGCACTGCTTTCCATCACTTAGCCTTTGAAGAAACATTAAGCTGTTCAAATTGCCATCCCCTTAATTTTTTTTTTTTTCAAGTTATATTTATCCTCAGTTCTTTGGCAGTGAGTAGCTGACACAATAGGATTATTCCAAGCATTAAATTACAATTTGGGAGAGTGCCTGCTTGCTATGTCTCTTTTTCAGAGCCCCCCCCCTCACTTGCCGTGCGCTCACAAAAATATTCCTGACTCTCATCCCCTGCTTTCCCCCCCACCTTTTCCACAGAGTCCAGTTACACAATTCCCCTTGAATTGCTCCTCCCTTCCAACGTCTGGCTGAGATCAGAGGTTTAATTCCTCGCTGCAGTAGCCCAGCCACCTTTTTTCCCCTGCATTAATACTGTACCGATGCTTAAACATAAAAGCTCACTGTAAGCTGGGAATGTCAGCGAGATGGAAATTGGAAGTGAAGGTTCCAGGGAGGCTGGCCGGGTAAGAAGAGATGCATTGTGACTGTATTTATAGTTGGTCATGATGCATACAGTATGTGAAGTCCCCATCTGTACTGGTGTCTGCCCACCAGCCACCCTGCCACATTGGCAAAAGTGGCTCCAGCACCGAGCGCGATCGGAGCAGAGCTGCAGATGCCTCCCTTTAGCCCAAATTCCTTCTGACAATGTTCACATCCAGTTAGGGCCCAAAGTGCTTGTACTTGTCAGGAGGGATAAGGAGTGAGGAAAGTAGTCCCTTTTCAAAAGCGAAGCATCATCGCCAAAGGAAATATTTTCTCTTCTTCCCCCCCTCCTCTCCCTGTTCAGCTGCCCCCACCTTTGCAACTCCCTGTCCTCCCCCTCCCTCCTCTAGAGATGCAATGTCCAAAAAAAGAAAAGAGAAAAAAAGAGAAAAAAATAATTAGATTGGCATCTCTGATACAGTTCTACAGCAATCGTCTCTTTTTTTTTTTTTTGTCCAGCAATTGGTGGAGGAAGGAAATGCAACTGGGAGAGAGGAGGAGAGGGAAGATTTTGGATTTGACAGGGCTGATTACAACAGCCCACAGGAGACATATCATGCCCACGAGCTCTGGGATTCAGCTAAGGGGGATTTGCTGTCCCTAGTGGGTTGCTTAGCTAGGTGACAGAAATGGGTGCATTTCCTATGCTATTTGAAGATACTTTGATTCCACCCATACAGATATCATTTGCTAGAAATAAAATCTCTTTCCCTTCACGTTCTTATCTGTCTCTTTTTTTTTTTTTAATTTTCTTGATTTTAATTTATTAATGGATCATTTAGAGAATAAAGGCAAGGATATTCTTGTTTATGACACAGTCAGAACTCAAAGATTTTCTGGTTCTGATAGTTGATGACAAATCCATGATCTTCAGCTATGTCTGGCCACAGGTCTGTGTCCCAGTTTCCACAACTGTAGAAGAGTGGAACAGCGCACAACTGTGTCTGTAAAGGGCTCTGAAAATGGGTTCCTCATCCTTTATTGGGGGCTTTTCTGGTGACTGATGTGTTTGAGATCAGAGCAGGTTTCAGTAGATAAAGCCTTTTGAGTGCAAAGGATAACAGAAGATCAGAATGGTTTGGGTGGAAGAGACCTTAAAAATCTTGTTCCAACTCCTTCCATGGGCAGGGACACCTTCCACTAGACCAGATTGCTCCAAGCCCTGTCCAGCCTGGCCTTGGACACTTCCAGGGATGGGGAAGGGGCAACTGGGCAACCTGTGCCAGCGCCTCACCATTTTCTGAATAAAGAAGTTCTTTCTAATATCTAATCTAAGCCTGTTATTTTCCAGTTTAAAGCCATTCCCTGTTGCTCTGTTACTCTGGGCCCTCACCCAAGGTCTCCCTCCAGCCCTCTTGTAGCCTCTTTAGGTACTGGAAGGTTGTAAGATACTAATAAGTGTTTCTGATCAAGCAAATGTTGACAGCTGTGACATTTCCACTGTATTCATCCTGCAAAGTTCCTTCACCCCAACCCAGTGCTCAGAACTGGGCAAACCTCATGTAAAAGGAGCTTCACCCACTAAACCCAGAGGACTTGCAGACATCCCTTCCTACCTCTTCCTACTTCAGCAGAAAAAGGATGTTAAACAGAAATTTCCTGTTTATATTAGATAGATTATTTGACAAATCCTCTTAATTTAGCACCTAAATAAATGACCTTATTATTCCAAAAAAAAAAATCTTCTTTTAATTTGGACTACAAATGTATCTAACGTACTGTCCAGCTTATCTCCCCTTATCTTTTAAAATCAAGATGAATTCAATAGCAATAAATATTACATTTTTAGTATGTATATATATATGCTGTCTATAGAACAGAAAGCCAACAGAAATTAACTATTCATAAGTAGATCCCTATAAAAATTATCTTTATATGTTTAAACACAGTAGTAAATTTGCATTTTTTCCATAGTTTGGTTTTGAGTGGAGCCAGAAATGTAGGGAAATTTAGGCATCCAAGCACCTTAAATATTTTCCCACTATATAAATAATGCTTTCAGTTCTGGTAGGTATATTCAGCACACTGTCTGAATGGAGATTGAAAGAGGAACGAAGACAAGAACACTCTGGTTTTGATATCGGATTACAGCATCACATCAGAAAGAAACCAAATTTTATAGGAACCTTGGGCTGAATTCAGGTTGGTTGGCTGAAGTCATGATGATTTCCATGTTATTTTGCCCTTTGTCCAGGGTAGGGGCAGTGTAGCCTCTGGAATCTCTGGCACACGGGACAGCAAGAACACGTTTTATGGACACTGCATGTTCAGAAAAAGCTTTTGAGCAAAATAGGCTCAGCAACACTTTCATTCTCTGCCAGCTCCTGAGGACTCAGTTGTGTTTTCCTGGTTCTTTGGGAAGAATTGTAGTTGCACAAGGCAGCCAAGGGATTACATCCAGCCTGTTGGCATGGTGTAGGAACCTGACTGTAAACCTGGAAAATAGTCAGAGGAAATGAAAATGACGAAGAGTTCCCCCCAACCACCCCAAGCTACCCAAAACAATCCCAAACAACCCAAATCTGAAACAACCCAAAACAGTCTTAAGATCTGGAAGATAGCTATGAAAAAACTGGCTTCCCAGGTGGTCCTGAAGCCCTGAATTTTGCTTCTGGAATAGCTGAATGTGCTTTTCCTGCATGTTCTCTCCACCTCATATTGGATATCTGGTGTATGTAGCTGTTTTGTGGTCCTAGAGAGGAGACAGAAAAGTTAAGGGAGGACAGAAAAGAGAAATCCATTAATGCATATTTAATCTCAACATGTGCAGGGATGCTCAGCGCATACTTTCATTTCACTTTGCAGAGGAACCATCTGGTGGGAGGAGTACAGCTGATTTATCCCCATGGGACTCAAAGGAAAATGAGACTACAGAAGGGACAACGTGTGAACTGGCATCTCACAAACAAACAAACAAACAAACAAACCAAAAATAAAAGGAGGGGGAAAAAACGTTTAATTGGGTTAGAATTACTGAGATTTTACCTTCAGTCTTAATAATAAATTAACAATTCATCTGATTGCAAAATTTCATGTACCCAAATGCCATTGAATACTTTATTTTGACATAGAACAAAACCAGCCCAAGTAAATCTATACCACCCTCACAAAACTATCATCATATGTGTTTCCTTCACTGGGAGAGCACTCATTATGATTCTGGAATTCCATTATATGGAGGAGCTGGTGCATTCTGCTCAGTCACTGGCGTTTGGAAGAGCTTTAATTAGCACTTTTCCCTCTTCCTCTGTGGTTCACTGAAGGAAAGGATTGATGGTGAGTGGAACTGGACACTGTCACAGGGAAGTTCTCTGAGGTCTTATCTACAACCTTAGTTTCCAAAAACATGAATGCTCAAGATCAGTCCACTGCTTCTTAGATATAAAGTTCTGAAAAGGGAGATAATCTTGTGTTGAGGTATTGAATTACAACTCCAGTGGCTCCTTCCTAGACTCCCTCTGCAACCTCAGGGAAGTAATTTCAGTCCAGCTATCTTCAAGTTTGATATGCATTCTAAAATTATTTACTGAGCTTCCTTCTGTGGGCAGTGGAGAAGGCAGGAACTGTGGGGTGGTTCCTCACTCTTCCTGTGCTTGCAGGTGAAACAGGGCCAGGATGTTTTCCCTGGCTCTGATGTCACTTGCCATGATCCAGCCATCCATAACTAAATCTTTTTACTGTCTAAAAGGGAGAGACTGCACCCAAACTGCCTCTTAGAGTGCTATAAGCCAGTTCCTGGACAACAGCAAGGATTTCTTTGGGACAATACTGGATGCCTTAGGCTAAATACAAGTCACTGGCCATTCTAATAGGAAAAAAAGATAAATTAATAAGCTCCTATTATAAATGACTGGACATCAAAACAAGTAATTGCAAAGGTTTGCAGACCCTTGAGCAGAAATGAGCAGTGAAATTTCACATTAGAACTATGCAAAAGCTCTGGTTACAGCACACAGCCAGGTGGTGCTTTGTTTCTTTAAGTTTTACTGGGAATTTTTAGGAGGAAATTAGAAGCTGATAACTACGAGGGAATTTTAGGAGAAAGAAAAAATGAAAGCTATGTTTGTACAGGTTTGTGCAGTTGGAAATAGCTGAGTTTCACATGCCTCTGGCTCTTATGTTGGATTCCAACTACTGCAGTTTAGTACTTTGTCTTTTGGCTTAAGTGGAGGTGTAGGAACTTTTCCACTGACTGCACAAAAGGGAAATACAGACCCTTATAGTGACACAAATTGATTCTTTACTGCTTTTTAATTTCTTCCAATGGCATCCTCATAGCTTTGGTGTGCCTGTTTTGGGAGGAAGAATCCTCTCTTTTCTTGGTAGGCAGAGCTGGGATTGTGTGTGACACATGAACAGAAGAGGGAAAAAAAAAATGAAAAGTGTAAAATTCCCTCCCAGTCCTGACCTGAAGGGACTGTCCAGAGACTACAAAAGTCCACACACAAAATATTCATCCCTCTCCCCTGTACATTCTGTGAGCACTGTCACCAGGAGTGCCAGTCGGCACCAGCTGAGTGATGTGCCTTTTATCTGCTTGAAAATGAGTTGAACATGTCATTTTGTGTAGCCTAGGACAGCAAATATACATCTGGTGAAAACTGTTCCTCTTACCCATCCCTGGAAGTATCCTCAGGGCCAGGTTGGACAGGACTTGGAGCAACCTGGTCTCTGGGAAGTGTCCCTGCCCATGGCAGGAGATTGGAATGAGATGATCTTTAAGGTCTCTTCCAATCCAAACCAATCTATAATTCTATATTCTGAGACAGATTTAAGCCAGAAACCTAAAGTAGAGCACTTGCTATTTCATTATAAATTCACTTGAAGTCAAACAAGATCATTACGAGTCTTTGATGCTTTCTCTGCTTTATGTACTATTGTTATTCTGTATGAATTTTGGTGTATTCTGGACCTCTGATATGAATCTATCAATCAGACTTGGCATACTGTGTTGTTTTTCAGATGGAGGGGGCAAGTGGGAGATTTTCTGTTGACTACATCAAAGGAAGTGTTGAACCTCCTTATGACACACAATCCTTTCTTCCTCTTTCTTAACTTTTTGACAGGAAAAAACCCATGTGAGTGTTATGTCTTGCTTAGCCCTATCTTTGAATTAGGTTACTTCTTTGGCTGGCTGTACTGGCTGGCAGTATCAGTCATTTCAGAGGAAGCCCTGGCTGATTCTTCTCTGGCAATGAAGGCTCAGAGTATAAAATTGAAGTCTTTGAACTCAGTCTGACTGTTCTCTTTCCCTTTTTTCTTCCCTTAAAAGTGAATGAGAACAAGATTTTTGTGTATCTTTATAATATTTCTTCACCACCACATAACACAGCTGCTCATTGGAGATGAAGGACAGCCCAGCCTTTGGGTAGCTGTTGTTAAGTGGTCTGACTGGTTGGAAAAATAATATTATAATTATTATAATTATAATACAATATAATACGACAAATACTGATTGTTTTGTTTTGTTTTGTTTTGTTTTGTTTTGTTTTGTTTTGTTTTGTTTTGTTTTGTTTTGTTTTGTTTTGTTTTGTTT
>JBBMKD010000145.1:108644881-108655332 GCA_037834095.1 Argya squamiceps
TTGTTTTGTTTTGTTTTGTTTTGTTTTGTTTTGTTTTGTTTTGTTTTGTTTTGTTTTGTTTTGTTTTGTTTTGTTTTTGGCACTTTATATCCATTTTCCAAAGCATCAAAATAATGAAAGAGAAAATGGTGAAAATAATGAAGGAGAAAATGGTGGTGAGGCCTTAGCAGAGGTTGTGCAGAGAAGCTGTTGCCTCCTCATCCCTGGAAGTGTCCAAGGCCAGGTTTGACAGGGTTTGGAGCAACCTGGGATAGAGGAAAGTGTCCCAGCCCATGGCAGAAGGGTGTTGGAATGAGGAACTTTCAGGTCTCTTCCAACCCAAACATTCTGTGATTCTAAGATAATTTACAGCAGTTTTTGTTTTTGTTGTTTGTTTTGCTTTCAAAACATTTCACAGACATTGAAACTAAAACCTAAATTATTTAAAAGACATGGTTGTGAAAGATATTCTTGCCCTGACAGCAGATGAGGTATATTTCTGCATTTAGGAACAGCAAACCAAGGAAAGACTTTACACAAAATTCTGCTAATTTCCTACTTCCAGACTTGAATTTAAAGAGTCTGGAAGAATTACTCTACCTTTGTGAAACTTTTGTCTGAGCAATAGATAAGTTTCAATCACTGGTAGAATCTCAAGATCCTTCTTTCTGTATTTGTTGGTATGACTGAATGATTGGAGGCAGTGATGACACACTTTTAATCCACTTTAATTCCTTAAAGCTCGTGGACCTCATATAAATTTCCTAGTTGGAAATGCGGGTTCATTTACTGAACCCCAGCTAGTCATCTCTGACCACAACTGGGGGTGAATATCTCTGGGACAGGACAGCAATTGGGTGCGTACAGAGAGCACAAAATGCTCCTCCAGCCTCCAATGAGTTCTGGATTTGTGCTGAACCAGGTTGGTAATTTTATTTTTAAGAGCTCTCCATGAATTTCTCTTCCAGGAACTTCTTCAGTCAATGCCTGCAGGCTTTTAGGATCCAAAGCTCTCTGCAGGAAAGCTAAAGTATTCACTACTCAATTATATTTTGTGTGAAGAATCACCTCTGGTAGAAAAGCTGTGCTGGTAAATTACGTGGTGGGTGGTTGGGAGTGCTTCTTTGTATACACAGAAAAATACAATTCTCCACTGACTCTCTCTTGATTTTTAGGGGATTATCACTTCCTCCACATGGATGGATCAATGACAGCCATGTCTCTTCCTCTGTCCCTCCCAGTTTCAGTGCGCAGAAAAAAATGAGGTGGGTAGATTTATTCAGACTCTGGATGCCTGTCTGGATAATCCTGCTTGAACTTCTAATTTATCTGTGTTTCTCTCAAGAAACGAAGGTTCACATTTAGGTCTCCTCCTTCATAGAAAAGAGAAAGATATTTATCAGGTGTCTGTCTCCAAACTTGTTTCATGCAAAGAAGATCCTTCTTTTGACTATAAGTGGCTTTGAATGGGCTGCGTCCCCCAGATCCTGAAATGGATTTGTGGCTGACATTCTCAGCATCCACACACCTTAAAATCAGTCTCTCCAGAAGTCACTTTGCAGATTGAGGTGCCTACATTTTATATGCAGCAACAGTTAATTCTGCTTGACTTCAGAAAATTTGGGAAAATTTAAGGGCCTTAGGTCGGGTACCCACATAGTGGTAAAACCTCTGAGCCAGCTGAGGGAAGTGGCTGGCATGAAACACTCTCTGTGCCTTGGTTTTGGGGAATTCAGAGAAAGATATATCCAAGGCAAGAAACTTTCTTTTGGGCTTAAGTCTCTAGGTCAAACTTTTGGGCTTGGATAGTGACAGCAACATTTTCACACCTGCCAGGAGAGGTGCTGCCAACACTCATCTTTTACATAATGGTCCCGTGGTTAAAGCATTGTCCTGGGAATCTCAGAGTTGGAGTAGCAGGGCAGTTTCAGCCTGAGAAAAGTTTAAATCTGCTCTTCCCATACCCCTGCAGCAGGCTTTAACCAGATATACCTAAACCACATAGGGTGGAGAGAAGGAATCTCTCCCTTTTCTGTCTGACACAGGCCATGGGTAACCACGTGCAGAGCCACAAGTAAAGCAGACCTGGAGAGACACATACTGTGGTTTATCAGGTGGGAAGGGAAAATTATGGATTCTGGGCTCTGTTTTTCCTCACTGCTTGATGTAGTTAGTATTAAGCAAAATTTTGCCGAACAGCTAAGATTATCCAAGGTGTTCTTTAGTTCTGGAACTTTCCTTAAGGAATAGGTGTACCTGGAATAAGGTGTTCTGGCTGTTTAGAACAAGAGGACAATTCTGGGAGTTGGTATTTAGCCACCTAATCATAACATGCAGCAAAGTGGTTCAAAAACAGTACAAAAAGTAAATCCACCTTCAGGTTTGCTACTATTTCTCTGGCAGGATGGAGTCTCATCCACTCCTCAAAGCATCAAAATGAACCTGAAATGGCACAAAGATGTGGTCAGTCTAAGTTTCATTCAGGTGTAAATCTCACTTGTTTGCAGAGAAGCTAAAGGTGAATAGAAGAAAAATAAACATCTGTATACACTCTGTGTACACACAAATATTAGATATTAATTGTCTATATGTAATTTTTATGTATTTTTTTAATATGTAATTTTTCAATGCAGAACAGATTTTGCACACCATTTTGAGTAATTAATGTAAAACGAAATATTGACTAATGATTAGCTTGGTGAGTAGCATCTGTCCTTAGAGCATGGAATCTTTGGAGAAGAATAGGCAATCAGGGAATTAAAGCTTCCAGGAGGCAACCTGCATGACAAAGGTGTATCTGCACAGGTGGCAAAGTCTTGCATGTCTTAGCTTTGCAATGCTTCACTTCAGTGGCTTTTCTAATGCTCTTTTAATGTTTGTGTTCAAGCCCGGATGGGCACTTATGCATGTGCATGTGGGATACAGCAGAGTAGGCATAAATCAGTTTCTTTTCCTTGCAGGCCATAAAAAACTCTCCAAACACACAGGATTGTTGCAAAGGCTCACAATTTCCAGAAATTTGTGTGTTCCAGAAATGTCGTGGGACATATTGCCAACTATAATTCTCTGCAGATATTCAGAAGGATTGCTTGAAACTGCATCTATGGTAAATGCCATGTGCTCATTGCCACAGTTATTAACAACTTTTTGTGGCTTTCATATAAGAAAAGATTTGTTGTATGTGGACATAAAATCATTATATTTCCCATGTCTCCATTTCTGGAAGTAAACTGGACGGTAAAACCATGTTTTTCCTTCTTTTCCAAAGTAGTTGCCCTTGAAATACAACCGAAAAAAAAGAATCACTCACTGAGAATTTCTGCTTTTCATTTGATAAATAATCTAAATTGATTAAGAAAAGTAGAATGAAGTTAGACAATTTTGACAGATATTAAACAAAATCAGAAGCCTTAAAAGGTTGAACATGGGAGCAACACATTTCATTGCAAAGGAATAATGTGGTTATTTAAAAAGTCTTTTTAAAATCAAAGATGAGCTTTGTAATGAACTCTTTGACCCAACATCATGAATACCTATAAAATTTACAGCAATTTGGTAACACTTGAAACTAACTTGTACTTTCATATCACTTGGCACCATATTCACAACTGTGCCTCCCCAGGGTCTGCCACAACTGAACACAACAAATGTAGGAAGGAAACACAATGGAAAATAGATTTTAAAGTGCGCTAGACCACATTTATAAATTCATCTACTGCTTTTCTTGGCATGATATTCTACGTGTAGTTGCCAAATTCTAAGGGAAATTCTGTTGAAATCTATTGGGGAAAAAATATACTTATATTTTGTTTGTTTAAACTGCAACTAGATAATTTAAGATTGATCTGTTTAAAATTGATACAACATTAGTATTATAGAGATTGTTAACTATTCCAATTCCAAAAAACCAAATTTTTTTAAACTGTTTAGTTTTGCAATGAAAGGATAAATTTGACATTAGCTGGTGTCATCATCATCATCATCATCATCATCATTATTATTATTATTATTTTAAATTCCTTTTTTTAAATGGTATCAAAGAACTGTGTCATGAATTATTCTTATAAAAAAAACCCTTAAATGAACTGAAATTTCACAGAATCACAGGCTGGAAGTCACCTCAGGAGATCATCTGCTCTAAGCCTCTTTCTCAAGTAAAGCCACTCAGAGCAAGTTGCCAATGACCATGTGTAGATAGTTTTTTATCTCTCTAAGAGATACTCTACAAGTTCCCTGGGCAAATTGGCTTTGCTTTAAGAAGTTTTTCCACTGTAACCATGGTGTTTAACATGACCAGCTAAAAAGCATCTAAAATGGCTGTAGCAGGAAAACTCGCAGATAGTGTTGAAATAAATAGAATAAAAAATCCTTTAATACAGAATATTTTGTCTACTCCTTGTGGATATGGAATTATTCAATCTATATAAGATAAAGAGGTTTTTCTTAATACAGGATATGTCTTGTCTAATAAAGTTTGTCAGGACAGTAATACTATTTTAATTATTCTAAGGACAGAATCAACCACAATTCAAATCATAAAATCACAGAATTAGAGAATGGTTTAGGATGGAAGAGACATTAAAACTTATCTTATTTCACCCCCTTGCCATGGGCAGGGACACCTTCCACTATCCCAGGTGGGGATACAGAATGTCCTTGGTGGCACAAAAGCTCACAGCACCAAGGCAATGCAGAATATGGATTTCCTCTGGTTATGTCACCCACTCAGGGGGATTTAGCACCAGCAGAGAAACAGAGCTGCTCTATTCTCAGTGTTGGCAGGACAGGTGACACAGCCACCAAAATGCTGTCATTTCTGTCACCACCAGCTCTGCAGGCACAGGCAGAGAAGAGACAGGGAATTCAAAGGAAATTATTAGGAATTAACCTGGGCAGAGTGTGGGTTTGGAGCTCGTCTGGCAGGGCAGGGGGAAAGGGAACCACCCTCCTCCTGGGGATTAGTTCCAGTTCATATTACACCAGGTTTTGGCTATTTCACAAGCCATCCCGTTTTTTTTCCCCCTTGTTAATATGAAGCAACAAGAGAATCATAAAATCAATCAAAGAATTATAGATTGGTTTGGATTGGAAGAGATCTTAAAGATTGTCTCATTCCAATGTCCTGTCATGGGCAGGGACACTTCCCAGAGATCAGATTGCTCCAAGTCCTGTCCAGCCTGGCCCTGAGAATGTTTCCAGGGATGGGTAAGAAGATGAGCAGTTTTCACCAGATGTATGTTTGCTGTCCTAGGCTACACAAAATGACATGTTAGACTCATTTACAAGCAGATAAAAGGCACATCACTCAGCTGGTGCAGACTGGCACTCCTGGTGACAGTGCCCACAGAGTGCACAGGGAAGATGGATGAATATTTTGTGTGTGGACTTTTGTAGTCTCTGGACAGTCCCTCTAGGTCAGGACTGGGAGGGAATTTCACACTTTTCATTTTTTTTCTTCCCTCCTCTGTTCATGTGTTGCTCTGAGCAGGTGTGACTGCTCTGTCCCCAGCTGTAAAATAGTGTGGGTTGTAAGGGTCATTCAAGATCATCTCATTCCAAATCCTTGCCATGGCCAGGGACACCTTCCATTATCCTAGATTGCTCCAAGCCCTGTCCAACATGGCCTTGGACACTTCCAAGGATGGGGCAGCCACAGCTTCTCTAGGCACCTTGTGCCAGGGCCTTACCACCCTTGCAGGCAGAAATTCTTCTAAACCAGCAGTAATTCCTGTGCCATATCTGCCAGCATATCGTCCAGGTTCTCAGCTTATACTCAAAATTGTGTGGTTAGAGATAAATTCAGTCATTATAACTCCAGATAATCTCCTTTCCTCTTTTTTTCTCATCTGAGTCACAAATTTGTGTGTGATCTATTTTTATACCAGTGATTTCAGTGTTTTTTTTTTTTTTCTCCAACATAGATTCAAACTATAGGATAAAGATAACAACTGGCAAAACAGATATGGGATACCCTATGTAGAAGACTCAACTCCTTACCAACTCAATCCTGGTCAATCTGATTAGTGGGAAAAGAAATCTCCAACGAACAGTGTTTTGCCAGTTGAGAAACTAGAAAAAGTTATCACTGTCTGTTGCCTTGAAAACAAACTGACTGTAATAAATGGATATATTGTCCTGAAAATTAGGCCACCATTCACTGTCCTGAAATTAGGAAAACCAGAATTTCCTGGTTCCAGGCAATGGAAAAAACAGCTGCTTTGGCATTGCTTTTGTGATATTGGCAATCCTATTCTGCAAGTTGTTTGCACTCACCATCCATGAAAGTCTAAGTGAAACTCCAAACCATCTGTCTCTGGGGTGACTCTGAAAACATCTCTTTAGTGACAGGAGCCATTAGTCATCCCAGCAGTCTTTAATGGTCTATCTGGGTGCAAAGTGCAAGTTTTCTCCAGTTGTAGAATCATAGAATTTCAGAATGGTTTGGATTGGAAAGGACCTTGAAGCTCATCTCATTCCATCCCCCTGCCATGGGCAGGAACACCTTCCCCATCAGACCAGGTTGCTCCAAGCCAAATCCAACCTGGCCTCGAGAGCTTCCAGGGATAGGACAGCCAGAGTTGTAGAATGCACAGAGTACAAGGTGTATATTTTACTGTCACAGATATTTAAAAAACTTGAAGGGAGGACACAATCCTGAAAATTCCTCCTTAAGCAATTTCCTTGTGTCCTGAAGCATATGCCACATGACACCTGCTTTGGGTAAAGCAAAAAGTTCTCACCACAATTTTTTCCATCATTCTCTGTCACAATTGTCAGACTTGACAGTTTAAACTCCCATGGAAGAGTCTTAATGACAAACAAGCTCAGTAGCCATGGGTTTCTGTATTTATTGGAACAAATTTCAATTATCTTTGATAGAATGAAAAAGCTACAAAGAACTGCCCATTGTGGGCCCTCACATGATAACAATTTTTTTTCCAGGACAGTCTGGGCTGTGAATAGTTTTGTACAAGTATGAGCAGATGCCATGATGAGAATTTGACTTTAGAGAAACCAGGACCTTAGGTTATTTTTTTAACTAATGTGTAAAGGAGATCACCTGGTTTTAAACCAGCTACTGCTTGGGATTTTGTTTGGTGTTGTTGTTTTTCCTTCTTGCTTTTATTTAAATGAGACTTAGGCAATCAACTCAATGTTTTTCACAGACCAAACATCTGAGAGATTTCTTCTTTGAAGCCCTGGCACCAGTTGGTGGTGGAAACTTGGATCTTACCCCCCTCTCCCCCATGCCACAAACCTGCAGATGCCAAATCTGGCATTTGCATCCATGACAAGTGGGCTGCCTTGCCAGCTTGTTTCACTGAAATTGGCTCCTGCTGGGATGATCTGCTCACAGACTCGTCGTGCTGGCACCTGACCATTTTTGGGTACTATCTTTAACAGGGCACATCTGCTGTAGGATACACACAAACTCTCGCTGGCTCAAGGCACCACGTGACGGCCTGTCCTATTTTATGGAAGTTATCCAGCCTTGACACACTCTTGGGTGCACAGCTCAGCAATTCCACAGTCTTGGTTACACTTGACAAGCCAGGCTGACATTAGCAATCTTGTCTCACACCCCCCCACCCCTTTCCACGAGGAGTAATCACAGTTGCCTTCCTCATCCGTATGGCTAAAACACAAGGCTAAGTCATATGGTTGTCGAGTCAGAGACATATTGGGTCTGTTTGACAACTCCTTTTTTCAAGGCTCTCTAAATAGTGCAGAAAATCGTGCTGCAATTAATTTTGAAAAGGCTAAGTGTTTATTAACTGTGAAAGGTCTGAAAGGCAAGCAAAAATAAATGGTTGTCGGGATTCCTGCTGTAATTTCCTCAAAAATGGAAGCAACAGTGGCTGTAAAAAATCTGGGAGAAGTTTTTGTTTCACCTATGAATGTATCTGATTTGTATTATGAGGATTTGGGTATATTGACCAGTTTATATCCATTATTCTTTGGCAAGAGGTCTTGATGGCAAGGATTATGGATGTTGAGATTACTCCTGCTTCTTTGACATGACTCAAACTACTCAGATCTGAAGAGAGCAATTAAGCTCATGGACTTCAATCAGACCAAGGCCATGAGAGAAGATGGAGGAAACTGAGTTCATTAATGCTGCCAAAACCTTTAACCCTGTGGCACAAGAACAACCAGAGAGCTGTTTAAACCATGGTCTATATCTGTGTTCCATTGAGATCCTGCCCCTAGAAATATATATGTTGAGTATTTCAGTACTTATTAATTATTTGAAGCCTGAAAAGGAAGAAATAAAACCACAACGTAATATTAGAATCATGGAATGGTTTGGGTTGGAAGGGACTTGAAAGATCTTATCATTCCATCCTCTCTATGGGCAGGGACACTTTCTGTTGTCACAGAGCCCAATCCAACATGGCCTTGAATGTTTCCAGGGATGGAGCAGCCACAGCTTCTCTGGGTAACCTGTGCCAGGGCCTCATCACCCTCACAGCCAAGAAGTTTTTCTTAATAATCAATCTAAACCTACTGTCTTTCAGTGTGAAGTCATATCCCCTTGTCCTGTCACTCCAGGCCCTTGTGAATAATCTCTCTCCACCTTTCCTGCAGACTCCCTTCAGGTACTGGGAGGCCACAATTCGGTCACTCCAAAGCCTTCTCTTCTCCAGGCTGAACAATCCCAATTCTTTCTGCCTTTCCTCAAAGCAGAGGTTTTCTACCCCTCTAATCAGCTTTTTGGCCTCCTCTGGACTCTCTCCAATAGGTCCATGTCCTTCCTGTGCTGGGGAAGACACTATATTATAATTATATAATAACATATATTAGTATAAGTTTTCTATATATATTAATATAAACTCATGTGTTTATGCACATCCACACATGCTGATATCTGTGCCCACCCTTAATTTCCTGTGAATCTACATAATTATATTTCAGGTCACATATACTTATGGGTATATATATGGGGGTTGTTTAGATGGTGATAAAACAATATAAACAAAAAGTTATCACCATTCCTGCACCCATCACCACTTCTTTCTATCCAGCCCTGTAAAGTTTCCCTCTTCTCTGCCTTCACAGATTTATTCCAGGTCTCCAAATTCCTGTACTATTTCTTACAATTTATTACTTATTAAAAAATAATCTACCCATATAAAAATCTCTTCTCCCTTTTGTGTGTGGATTTTCTCCTCCGTGCAAGCCCTTGGAAAGCAAAATTGAGTCCTGAAACAGTCCTAAACATGCCAAAATCTTTACAATCAATTATCCCTCAGCCTTGCAGGGGAAGAAAGGAGAGAGTCACAGGGTTGGGGTTTTATTTTTTTTCAGATTTCCTTTGCACTTGTTCTAATCTATGAAGAATCCAGTCTATTAAATTTAAAAGTTGGTCTATTTTTATGTTGTAGAAAGCTGTCCTTGGCTCAGTTTTTCTTCTTCTGTCCTCTCCACCCAGTACAGTATACAAAAGCAATCATGCCATGCATTTCCAGTGCAAGGCCATCGGAGGAAATGCATTGCAAAAATTAATCCTGATTAACTTATGTTTTTCTATTTCCTTCTTTACTTTTCTTAAATATTCATGTGGAATATTTCTAACATCTAGAAAGAATGTGATAGGAAGTGAAGTACTGGATTATATTTTCTGAGAACTAGGAGAATAGGTAGAATATCCATCACTGGTGTTTTTTGAATGCAGATTAGATAAGTAGCTTTCGAAAGGGTTTGGATGTAGCTAATCTTGCATCTTGGTCTCCTATTAAGGAGTAGAGTAGAGGATTTCATGCAATCCTGTTCAGCTTAACTTCCTAATGATTCCACTCCTACAGATAAAATGGTGGGGGAGATAGAACATTGAATTTGATTTCCAATGTAATTTCTTCTGTAATTTCTTGCTTTGTCAGGGGTTTGCCTCTCCTGGTTTGCCCAATGCAGTCTGAAAAACACTTTGAAGAAAAGAGTTGTGATCATGTGGTCTCTCACCACATGTAGCAAAAACAGGTCTTATATAAAATATGTCTTAATAAACTCTGTTCAGCAACCATTACTTATACTTCATTCTTGTCACAAAAGAAAAGCAGATCACCTGCATTACATGCACAGCCAAGTAAATACTCTGAAAGTATGATTCTGGTCAAGTCATATAATTTTGTGGAAAGCATATTAAAATCAGAAGTCATTTAGGTTTACCATGGTGAGCTTTGGAGTGACACCTTGATTTGTGAGATGTTTTTGAGCTGTTTTTTTTTTCCCACCATGGTTTGAGCCAACAGATCTGTATTCATCTCACTCAACCTGAAGCACTCATTCAAGATCCCTGTGGCAACAGGGCCTGCTTCTGGAGTCAGCAAAGGATAAGTGTATTCATGGGGTGGTTTAGATGTTAGGTAGGTTGGCTGAGCCTCCTGAGATGCCTCCCTCTTTCTTTCTTTTTCTTTCTTTCTTTCTTTCTTTCTTTCTTTCTTTCTTTCTTTCTTTCTTTCTTTCTTTCTTTC
>JBBMKD010000145.1:108655432-108667981 GCA_037834095.1 Argya squamiceps
TTTCTTTCTTTCTTTCTTTCTTTCTTTCTTTCTTTCTTTCTTTCTTTCTTTCTTTCTTTCTTTCTTTCTTTCCCTGCTGGATAGTACTTCTACACTAGCTCAGGCACCTCAGGTCATACAGGAAAAATCTGGACCTCAATTCCTGTAAAAGGAATGAGATTCAGATCTACAGGGGACTGTCTTGATGACACTGTGAGATGTAATTCCACCTCTATGTCCATCTACACCTCAGGCAGGGAAGACCTTGCAAGATGGACTTTCCAAGGATTGCCTGCAGCCGTGTCACCATCCAGCTGTGATGGTGTTATGGAATGAAAAGGGATATTTGACAGCTTTGTGTGAGGAAACTCGGCCTCAGAACCTGTCTTTCCTTCGTGCTCTTTATCATGGCACTCTCCGTCTTTCCCAGTCCGATGGCAAACGCTCCCAAACCACACATGAAATACCTTTGTGCACAAGCTGTGACACAGCATGGAAAGATCAAAGGCTGCTGTCTGACTGCTCATCTCTGTCACTGTTGAAAAAAAATTTCCAGGTGCAGAAAATATCCGTAACCCTTTCTTCAGCCTGATTGCTAAAGAAGAAAGGGTTTAACTTGTTCTCACATTGCTTTGACCCAGAAATTTTGTGGGTTGTGTGTGAGAATGTTTTAGGGAGAATGGGTTGGTAGTCAGTGGATTTTTTCTATTTAAAAAAAAAAAAAAAAAAAAGCTAAGGGAAGCAGGAAAAACCAAGAGGATAAATAGTGAATATCAGGCCAATCAACATGAAGCTTGTCCAATCAGACAATCACAGAATCACAGCATGGTCTGAGACTTTAAAGATTATCTCCCAACATCACTGAGGTGGGCAGGAACATCTTCCACTAGACCAGGCTGCTGTAGATGTTGGTCTGGATTTGTTATAGGCATGAAGAGGAATTTAACAGCTTTTCTTTGCTATCTTTTCTGCGTATCATAGTGTGTGTCAAAGGTATGTTGGGGCAGGAATGTGGTGGGACTGGAGAGGAGCAGCAGCATTGCAAAACATCTGTCAGCCAATTTCAGCCAAAATTTGACAGATGGGGTACAGATTGCAAGGATGTTACAGACCTGGAGTTTTGTAAAATTGCGTGACCTGTCGGTAGAGTAGACTCGATGTAATCTGAGTCATTATTGATACCAGGTAATCATTGGAATAAAGAGAATCTCTGAATTTTACAACCCTTCACAAGCCTGAATTGGAGCTTGCATCTTCTTGGACATGAGAAGAACCAGCTGAAAACACAAACTCATTTCCAGCCCAGCTTCACTTGTTCCACTGATTAAAAATAACTGATTTTGTTGCATTCTTTTGAGACATTTTTCTCACAATGCCACATTGATTTATTCTATGTCTTCCTTTGTCAGAACAGGAGTTGGACTTCCTAGTGGGCCCCTTCCATCTCAGGATATTGTATGATTCTTTGATTTCTGTAAAATTATTTGTCTTCATTTGTTTTAAAGAAAAGTAAAAGGAACGAAATTATAAGAGTTGAAATGGACCAAAGAAATGAATAGTTTTAGATAAGAATTGTAAGATTGAAAGAGAGAAATACTAAAAAAAAAAAAAAAAGGTGGAATGATTTGCCCAGTGTCACATAGGAAAGCATCAATAGAGATTGGTAAAAAGAAATATTTTTTTGCTCCAACCCAAGAAAAGAGAGATGAAATCACCCTTTCTTTCAAATGTTACAGCAGCAGAAATTACACTGGACTATAGGTCAGACCTTGAATTTGGGATGTGGGAATCTTTCTAAATTCAGACAAGAAAGGACAAAACAAGGTCCCCAGTATTAAGTACAAACAAATCAGATCTTAGGTTGATGCCTTGAAATAGAAATCTGGGAATTCTGAATGCCAGGGCTCTACACAGTTTTATAACTGTGTAATAACTGTGTCTAAAGAACAGTTCCCCCCCACCATCTATTTAAAATTATCTGTTTCTTTGTTCTGTATTTGTGGATCTGATTTTCTACTCATAGAAAGACTGCATGAGCCAATTGGTGGGAATTTTTCATTTCTGCTAAACCAGCACTTTTCTTTTTCTTTCACACTAATAACTCAGGCCCTGTGTCTCTCATTTCATAACCCAAAGGTATGGAAGCCCTACTTGCATTATGCTCCGTCAGCTGTGTTACAAAAATACAGATTTAAAGCTCTAGTTTTCCCTCTTCTGCATGTTTCCAATAATGTCTGTATAAGAACTGGTACAGGTGCCCTTCTATGCCTAAAATTCTCTCTCCTCAAGAAAATATGTGTTCCTTCAAGAGCAGATAAGCTCAAGGAAAAAAATAAGCTTGTGATAATAAAGAAGAAATGCTGAGGGTCTCAGTTTACAGTGGTTCTGTGGGATCATAATCTGAAAAAGCAGCATTTGCTTTCTCTTTTCTTGAAACAGAGGTCATTGCTCCATCCCTCACACCTGCAGCAGGGCAGAAAAGGGATTAAGAGGAGTTGTCTTATCAGAGTTGTCAGGATGAAAGGGCAGGACAAACAGTTGATTTTGCAAGTCCACCATTGCCCCATCTGACTGTGTTCTCCATGTGCTCATCGAACAAAGGGCTTTTTCCTGGAGGTGTCTGATCCCACAGGGGTCTATATCTGAAAAATAATAGGAAGAGACATTTTGGAAATTAAATGTAGACAGCAAGAGAAATCTTACTTGGTACTTATGTAACAGTTTATGGTTTATTTTTTATACCAGGGATATAAAGTTAAGGGGAAAAAAAGGAAAACAAAAAGCAAAACAAAAACAAACAAACAAAACACAAACACAAACAAACAAAACAAACAAACAAACAAAAAAGAAAAGGAAGAATTATATAATTTCATATTCATTCTTATCTAAAAGGAAGAGGGCAAATTATACCTTTCTCATATCATAGTAATGCCTTCCCAGTCATGTACCTCCCCAGAATGTAGGATTCCTTGTGTCTAAACACGTTTTTCTTTTCCTCTGATGGAGATCCTCTTAAAAATGGGATTAAGAGCAAGGAAATTCAGTCATTATTTCTTGTATGCTCTGGCAACCCTACACATCAAAATTTACTACTTGATGTTTGGAGAGGGAGTCCTTCCCATCAGCTACCAACTCAGAATCACAGAATCATAGGATACCCTGGGTTACATCCAGAGAATATCCATAATAATCATGGAAGTACAACTCCTGCCCCTGCACAAGAGTGCATCAAAGATCCCTTCCAAACACACCAACAAGAGCCATCATGAGTCACTTCTTTGTCTTCCTAACTACATATCTTCCCTAGGATAATAATCACAGTTATTTAATATCTGTAAATTATGTCAGAAAAAAGCCTCACTTTAATAAAATGTGCTTTAGTATCTGGAAACAAGACAATGGTGTCTATACCACATGTGTTGCCAGCTGTTTTGTTGTCTGTAAAAGGTGTCAATAGTTGATGGCTTGATAGTTGATAACTTGAGAACTGAGAGGGATAAAGAAAGTCAAAATAACATCTGTGATTTGTGGTGAAGAACAAGGGGATATAAGAAAAAAAATTACTTGGAGAATTTAATGAGAAAGCAAGAGAGCAATGTTTTAAAGCTCATGTCAGATTGTTGAACTGTCTACTGAAAACCAGTAGATGCTCCATCAGTGAATTCCTTTTCACTGACTTGGTCAAAGTGAAAAGGCATAGGACAAGAGAAACTCTTGAGAGTTCTCAAGAGTTCAAGAGAAAACATTCAGGGCAGAGGACAAGAGAAACTCTTCCACTGACATTTGGACGAAAAGAAGTTGCCCTCCCTCTACAGTATCTCCTATCTCTGTGCTCCAACATCTTGGAGGAGAGCAGCTGATAGCCCAAATATTTCTGTTTTCTTACTGAGGTAGATAATTTTCCAAGTAACATTTGCTATGAACAGAAATCTTTTGTGCATTTCACTAACTTTTCTCAGATTAACCCTATCCACCACTTGCCCCCTGAAGTCAATATGACATCTCCCAAAAATATATAGTAATTATAGAGTCTTTGATTTGACACTTTTGAGGAAAAGAATTGTAAATAAAAATAGTTTCTCTTACTACCATAGGTGCCTTTGAAACATAAATTAGAATTTCTTGTCCTAATTTGCCATTGACAAGTCTTAGAGGCAGAGTTAAGACAAAATTCTTGAGCCAGCAAACTTGCTTCTACAAGTACAAAGGAATTTAAAGAGTGGCCTGGGGAAGAAATGGATGTAGCTGTCAGTCGCATGAAAGAATTTTAGAAACAGAATGCAATGCTTTGTCAAATGGTGGGATTCAAATGTAGCAGCATGTCATTGACCCTGGTGCTCAGCAACACATATTTCAAATCCCTGAAGATTAATAGGGAAGATGGTTACAGCTCTCACAACAGCTGCTGGAAAGTGTCCCTGTCTCACGTTTTAATTACATGTATTTATACAGTTAAAAAAAAAAGTTCTAAATGCAATATAGCCTGTAGTACGCAACAATTTTGAACATTTATGAGATTCAGGCAATTAAGAGTCTAAACTTTCCAATGTTTCCAGATGGCACACCGATTAACAATTGTGCGAATTTAATATTTGTTTAAATGTGCTGCTCTGTAAAATATTTCTTAATAGTGTATGAATGCATTGCAATGAAACCAGGCACAACTTTTCTTAGAGCACATCTTGCTTCATCGCCTGAAGAAGTGGAAATCTCATTAGCTGATTATATAGACCAAAAGCAGTAGCAGAGCAGTAGTAAGAGATAAAAGAGATTAAAAAGAAACTAAGCTATTTCTTAACTTATGAAGGATTTTTCTCTTTATCTGCAGGTTCTAGTGACAGTTTTCATGCAAGCCACTTATAATATCAGTCCCTCAGTCTTTGCAGTCTATTTTTGAGGACTTTTCCTTGAGGCTACCAGCATTCTGGATGTTGACATCAGTTGCAGAAGTGCTTGGACCCAACGGTCTCAGAGGTCTCTTCTAACCTCAATGATTCTGAGATTCTATGATCTACAGAATAGTTTGTTTTTAAAGAAAGCACTTAAACTTTAGGGTTTTTTCAATGGGCTTAAACTACTTAAATTCCTAAAATAATCTATCCCTGGTATTTCCAAACCCTCCCTGCTTGTACTATTTTCAATGTTGAAAATTTGAATCAATTCAATCCCTCACCCTCCACCAAAAAATGTATTTTTTAGGGGAAATTTGTTCTACAGGGTAGAGATCTTGTGATGATGCTGACAATCAGAATCACAGAATGCTTTTGCTTGGAAGGGACCTTAAATATCAACTTGTTCCAACCCCCTGGTATAGGCTGGGACACCTTCCACAAGACCAGGTTATTCCAAGGCCATCCAAATACTTCCAGGGATGGGGCAGCCACAGCTTCTCTAGGTATAGCCATACATCTAGAGCTTCCACAGAATTTTGTAGAAGTTTATGTTCTAGTTAGTTTATGTCTTTGAACCTTATACTAGAGTCAAAATTAAAAGAAACAGCCTGAAAAGGCAATGTCAGAAGACTTATAAACCTTTTACTCTGAAATTCAGAAATGGAAAAACATGGAACTCTCCATAATCTGTAAAAATATATCTTCTCCACATTCAGGAGAAAGCATCCCCTCATTTTGTGCAATACTTGTAATAAAGGCAAGTCACAGAAAACAAGATTTATCTCACCTGTCATTTGAGCTCTGGAAGCTCTGCATCCAGAACTGAGTGGGGCAGTAACTTCCTTTAATAGTAGATGCAAAAAAACCCCCACATTCCTACCAAGTCAGACTCTTTTCCCAACTTTTAGACCTCAGGAGGAGAAGAACAGCTCTGTGCAAACACCTCTTGCTCTTCCCTGTGTGTAAAAGGAGCCTGGTCTGACTGCTCTGCATGAAAGTGTCTAACTTTGCCTAAAGTCCATAAGATAAATCCCAATAATAATGGACAGAGTTGACTCTGAATTCCAAAATTAAAGTTATAAATTTTAGAACTATGTCTTTTTGTGAGTCAGGATCTAGAAAAAAACAATGGAAACATTTTGGTAAAAATTATCTAGTTTTCATGCCTGACTTTCAACCTCAATGAAGATCTTTCAATACATTTTTTTCTGAGGTTCAGTTTAAATTAATAGCTATGACTTTTCCTTTACCCTTTCTTGCTCTCTCTATCTTCTTTTTCCTTGAAAAAAGGTTATTTTAGCAGGTTGCAAGGATGGTGACACTCACATTGGAGCAGATTTCCACATTTCATATAAACTTGGGCTTTTGTAATTAAACAAAGAAAGAACATTTATCTCTAAATCTGAAAAGGAAACAGAATGAAACCCTAAAAATTAAAATAGCAAACTGAAATAGTACCAGATTGTTTTAATAGATCCAGGAGAAAGAATGGAAATTTATCCCCAGGCTCTGGTTCCTGAACACCTGTAAAGGAAATTTATGTAGCAAATTGTGTGGGGAGTAGGGTGTGATTCTGAGGACTGCTCAGAAGCAAGAACAATCTCTCAGTTTACTTTGGCATGGGAAAAATAAACAATAGGAAAAAGTATGAGGAGCAGCCAAAGGAAGACAAACCATGAATGACAATTAAAAGAAAGAGCACTGTGTTTTCCTTTTGTGAAACAGGATGGATTTGAGAATAGCTTAGTGATTTAGAGCACAGAGCCTGGACATTATACTTGTATTTCCAATTGACCTGACACCTTGGAAAAGTAATTTGGTTTTCCTGTTTCTTTTTTTCCACTGCCTTGACTGCTTGGGTTGTAAACACAATGGATGGAGATGAGATTTTCTCATTCTGTGTCTCTGACCACAGCCTTGCACAATGATGTAACTGGTGAAAATTCCTGACATACCGAAATTCCATTTAGTTGGCTCTGATTGGTGGCAGAATTTAACTCCTGAAAATTAATTTACTTTCCCCTCAACTGGGATTGCACTGACTTAAATGAAAAAAAAATAAAAATAAATCAACAAGAAAACCCCTCCATTGGTCATTGCATCATTGTGTTGAGATAGTATTAAATGTGGGAGGAATTTTTACCTTCTCTATTATTTTTCTACAAATGGTGCATCTGCTTTCACCTCTTATTTTTCAAATTCTCAGTGGGTATTGACTTTGTTTCTCTCATGGTTATGACGGCAGTGAAAGGGTTTTTCTCTTCAGCAGAAGTCATGAAGACTTTAAAATTTTAAAGCCAGTTTAAACTTGTCCAGAGTAGGTCGTGAAGAAGGAAGGGGAGAATTGACAAGATACTCCTCTCACCCTTGGAAGGATATGCAACCAGTCCACTGACAGTGGAAAAATTGTTCTGAGTAGAGGCTGAGGCTCCCATATAACCATCATGGAATCCTGTTAAAATACCTTGTTTTTTACAAAAAACCATACTAAGATTGTACTACTGAAAGAAAGACCACAATTATATCTATTGCTATGCAGCCAGACAGTACTGCTAATCTCAGGGAAAAAAAAAAAAAAAGAATTTACATAAAGTTATTTCCAGGAAGAAACAAACACTTTTTCAATGTAGCAATGTAATTAGCATAGGCTTCCATATCTGAATTCTAATGAATTCATTCCTATTTTTTAGTGTTTTATCACCACTCCCTATTCCAGATCCTTCATGTGATATATTAGTCTGTTTGGATTTGATAGGCAATAAAAACAGACCAGTCAGTCTGTTAGTTCTATAACCCTCTTGCATTTAAGAAATAGTATAAATAGCATCAAGACAGAGGGAGAAATCAATGTGTCAATTATTTATATAGAAAAAAGTCTACCTAGTAAAATGAAATTGCTTAGTTCCTAAAGGGCAGAGATGAACTTTTTTGGCTGCTTATGCAGAAATGTTATAAATATTTAAATGTAAATAATAAAATCTTTACATGCATAAATAAACATGAGATTGATATTACACACACTACAGCAGCAAAATATGACAACTGCTGCTTCTTCTGGAAAATGGATATTTCCTGTGACTGAATTGAGAATAAACTCAAAGCTAATAAGATACCTCACATACACTTTGAATCCACACTGTTTACAAGTAAAAATTTCCTTGGGTTGGTCTTTTCTAGAAAAGGTCTGAAGACCTCTCTGGAGCAAACATTTAGGATAAAACGAAACATGGATGGTGATTTCTTTAAACACAGGATGCTTGGCTCAGTGTGGGCATAGCTAAATGAATTTTAAGAGTTGGTGATATTAAAGTTATCAGCTATTTTGTCCTTTGTTATGGTCCTTATGACTGCAAGAAGGAAGAAGCTGACCAGGCTGAAGGTTTTCTGCCTTCTGCTTTAAATCTTCATGAAGCAGTTCAGGGTCATCTCATTGTATGAGGCACATCTCAGCAGGAGTCTAGTCCAAGCCCATTATCCCAATTTTAACAAGAGTTTTGGTTTTGAACTTTTGAGTTTCTGAATATGATTCTCTGGAGAAGTGGAGTCTCACTGCTCTCTACAGCTACCTGAAATGAGGCTGGAAGTCAGTCTCTTCTGCCATTTCTGAAGCAAAAAGATGAGAGGAAATGGCCTTAAACTGCACCAGGGGAAATTCAGATTAGATATCAGAAATAATTTCTTAACTGAAGGTGAAATGTCTGTTTAGGCCTTGGAGCATTGGAATAAGTTGTCTGGGAAGGTGATGGAGTCACCAGCTCTGGAAAGTGTTTAAGAGGCCTCTGGATGCAGCACATGGTGATGAGATTTAGGAGGTGGTGAGTTGACAGCTGGACCAGATGATCTTGAAGTTCTCTTCCAACCTTGATGATTCTGTGGTTCTGTATTTAAATAAAACAAGTTGTGGATCAGATAGAGGTCAGTCCCAACCTGCAGGTAAGGAGCCTGGCTTACAGACACATGTCTTACTTCTCTTTCCCTCCAGACAGTGTCCAAAATTCCTGCTCGGTGCAGTCCATAGCATATGCAAATCCCCTGGACCCTGCCCAGGCAAACTCTAGGAGAATGTTAGCCAGTGCAAGCCAAAACCACACAGGAAGCAAGTGAATTATTTCATATTCTGGATAAGTGGAGGATAGAGGCTGAAAAAAGGCTCTGGCTTTGATTTATTTGTGGCTGTAGACACAGCCTTTGTTCCCAGTAAAGAGTTATGAGGTCTTGAAGAGCTCCATGTTTACAAAAATACTCTAGAGACAGTCTAAGACTACAAGAAAATCAGATTAGCCTTTTTTTCCCCACAGATGCATTTAAGTAATTTCCCTTTGCTAACATGAACTTATTTTGTGGTGTATAACTGTTCTAGACTCCTAAGCCAAATAATCATCTGTAACATTTTGCCAACTGTACACATTATTGTAAATACACAGAATATAAATATTTCTGTTCTGCTAAGAATGGAAATTCAGCATTACCACTGAATGTCAAAAATAACACCAGCAACAAAACCAAAACAAAGGCCTTGAAGAGGTCTTGACATCACATCTCTGCCCTTGGTGTTATTTTAAAAATGGAGTTCAAACCTTAGACCTCCTGCCCAAGTGAGAGATAGAAAATGTTCAGGACTGTTGAGCACTCCCCAGATTTTCACAGTGGCTGGGAAGAGAGTTATTTAACACAGATGTTTAATCCCAGCACATCAGACATGCCATGGCACACAATGCTCCTTAGACTCCTGCTCCCACCTGTGCACTGGACTTATGGCAGCAGGCAGGGCTGAGCATGCAGGTACATTGCAATATTTGCAGGTACATTGCAATTCTTGCAGCTTCCCAAAACGCTCCAGGGCTTTTCCAGCTCAGTTGGAGCAAACTCATTGAAAAAAAGCCACAGGTACATGCCCCATGAGCTCACAGGTTTAGTGCTAGCTCAGGAAATTCTCTGAAATTACACTGTTTGAAATTGGAGGGCTGTTCACGAGCAGTTTGGATCATGACACCATGCTGAGATTTTCTGTCCAGAAGCCTAAGGAATGAGAGAATCAGCTTGGAAAAAATCAAAGGAAAGCTGCCTGGAAAATTTCCAGTGCAAATATTTTTTTCCATCTGAAAATGCTGAGCAATTGAGCTTAGAATGTGTGGCGGAAATATTCTGATTTCAGTTCATTCTAGTCCACCCAAAACACACAAGTGAAGAATGGAACGTCCTGGTAAACTCAAAATACTACATTTCAAGCTTTTTTGAGAGACTTTGATTTTCTATTTTTAAAAACTGGAGTTAAATAGAAGTTTGTTCTAAGTTTAACTACCAGCTGTTCAGGGTTACTAAAAAAATGCATTTTTCTCTGTATGAGTCCATTTTCCCGTCATAAAAATTGTTCCTTTAATTTTTTTTTAAATCACATTCAAAGAAAATTTAAAATTACTTTCTTCCTAAGTCTGAACACCCACCTGAATGGATGCAAGTTTTCTAGTAGAAGAACCAAGAGTATCTAAGTATATAAATGAAGCATAGGAACCTGGCTTATAGGTTCCAATTTCAGCTTAAAGGTAGAAACTCTTATCTTCAGAGTCACACAGAGAATGCAGACACTGAAACTGGGTTGGTTTCAAGGTTCCTTACACAGTTATGAAAATCTTAGTCATAACAGAACTTTTTGCCTTGGTTCATCCAACAAAAAGTAATAATATTCACAAAAAATAGTGGATAACTGTTCCTTTTCAGGGTATGCTGAGCAGCACAGTGTCAATATGATGTCAGCAAAAAGGCCCAAGTTGCAGCAGGCAAGAAGGATGGGAAGATGAGGGAGATAAACCACACAGACTGAGGGAAGCTGCAGCCCATGGGGAGGAATCCATGCAGGAGCAGGTTTTCTGTCAGGAGCTGTGACCTGTGGGGGAGCCAAGCAGGAGTGGTCTGATCCTGAAAGCCTGTCTAATCCTGAAGGGCTGAACCACATGGAAAAGGACTCACACTGGAGTTATTCCTGAAAACCTGTGGGTTTTGGGAAGGGTTTACATTGGAGAAGTTTGGGAAAGGCTTTATCCCTTGGGAGGGACCTGACACTGGGCAGGGGAGCAGCCTGAGAGGGAGGGCATGGCAGAGGAGTAAGTGTTGTGACCCGACCCCAATCCTCACTCCCCAACCTCTCTGGGCTGCTTAGGGGAGAGAAGGAAGAAGACTCAGGAGTGAAGAGCCCAGGAATATGTGGGGAAGTGGACAAAAATGTTTTTTCCAGTTTTGCTCTTACTTCTCACTATCCTACTCTTGTTGTTAATTGGCAAAAAAGTAAACCAATTTTCCCCACAATGAGGTTGGTTTACACATCAACTGTGACTGCCCTTTACATAACCCATGAGATTTTCCATTTAATTTTCTCTCTGTGTTCTGCTATGGAGGGGGAGTGCCAGATCACCTTGTTGGATACCTGGTGAACAGCAAAATTTCAGCCACCACAGTGAATTAAATTTGGGTAAAGTTGGCCCTGGTAGTGTCTCCAGGGGGGTTTAATATCACTTAAATTCAGATGTTTAACCAGGCTGACAGTGCTGAGCCAGTGACCTCCGTTTCTTTTAAGAGTCAGGGAGGAAAAACTTGTTGAGATGGATCAGTGGGAATTCTGAGGCAGAATTCATTGAACTGATACGATTTTTTTCTAAATATTTACATTTCCCCTTATTCATGATGGAGAAAGCTTGGAGAGACGGTTCCAATATGAGTTGGAAGTGTTTTACACCTGATTATGCAATCTCAAGAAATAGCAGGGGTTTTTTTTTTCACTACAGGTGGGCTCTGATGATCACATGGTGAAGGCATTTGGACCTTAAGCTTCTGTACTTCACAGGAGAAGAAATAACTAAGAGATATAATATCTCCCCATTACCTCAACCGTCACTGGGGTTATGAAACTGCTCTTTTGCAATACTTTCAGGTTTGTTCTTGGAGGAATGCAGATCTCCAGGCTAGGTCTTGCAACAGCTACTTACTTAGTCCAGTACTGAACTAGTGCTCAACCACTTTCTTTAGAAAGAAGGATGAAAGCTTGGTCTGATGTACAACTTTCAACTTCCAGAAAGTTTCTACTCAAAAATCCAACTGTTCTTAGGCAGATACTGCATAGTCAGGCTTCACTCTCTGTCAGGAATTTAACATTCATTCAAACACTCTTGGTCTCTCTTGGTCTTTCTCTTTTTTTGCTCTCTTTGGTAGAAAGGCTGTTTATCAAACAGAAATCTGACTGCTTCCCTCAAAGGCTTGACAGCATGAGCTGAGATCAGATAAGAGTGATGTACCAGCTTCTCCTTTTGTCTGAATTCAGAGGCTTCCATGGAACATTGTAGAATCTTGAAATTCTATCCGAGTTGTAGAAAGAGTGACATTTTAAGACTTTCCAAAGTTATGCTAATAATTTAAACTTTAGGAAAACTTGAGCTTACTTTGTAAAAACTTGAAATTTCTCAATTTGAATTATAGAATGGTTTGGGTTGGAAGGGACCTTAAAGATCATCCTAAAGTCCAAGCCCTGTGCAATAGGCAGGGACATCTGCAACTAGATTGGGTTCCTCTTCATCCAACTCAACTTGGAACACTTCCAGGGATGAGTCACCCACAACTTCTCTGGGCAAATTGTGCCAGTGCCTCATCAACCTTATTGCAAAAAAAAAAAAAAAAAAAAAGACCTCTC
>JBBMKD010000145.1:108667991-108697735 GCA_037834095.1 Argya squamiceps
CAGTGAACAAAGATAAACACACCGTTGCATTGCATCCAGCCGCTGGGGCAAAGTTAGCCCTTGTTTAAAAAAAAAAAAAAAAAAAAAAAAGCTCTATCTTATGTCCAATCTAAATCTACACTTGATTTCAGAAGTGCATGTTTATTTGGGAGTGGAATGTCATTTCAGTACAACATATGGAGTATTTAGAACATTACTGCAAGTATGAACCATTAATCTCATCTCTCATTGGAACTGCTACATGAGAATGTCAAATGTTTCAAAGTTGGTTTTTAGTTTAACTCCTTCTTCCCAAGTCTAAATCTCATGTCTTGAAGACAACTGTCACACAGAAGTCACAGCTGACTGGGGTTTTAGTGTGAATGCTGAACATAAAATAGTTCACTTACATTGCCACCTCCCTGACAGCATCCAGAAATCTGTCTCAATTCTTACTAGAATTATCAGTTTGCTGCTGAGTTCTATACCTTGGTAACAAGTAAGGGATTTTTAAGTGCAGAAAAACATGCATTTCTCAGCTCAAAGATCTTATAATTTACTTACCATAAGGGCAACCCTGATTCCAACCTTCGGAAAAGGAGTTTTCTATTCAATCTTGTTTTATCTAAACCACACATCCTTATGCTGCTTTGCTGTAGCCTTTGAAAGCAGTTCCATGATTTCAACTGTTCTCTTGCCTGGTGTAGAACAGTGACTACAGGAGTATGAGAAATAAGTATGGAATTCAGCTTCCATGTTCCCTAATAGTGTAAGACTGGCATCTTTAAAGAGTAGCTCATCCCCAAAACTCTCTGTAAAGGAGATTTTGAGAACTGACTTAGGCCAGATGTTAATTAACAGAAAACTAAAAATAGGCATAATGAATCCCAATAGGAATGTTTAATTCAAATCAGGTCAAATTTTACTGGTTATTACAGCTACATATAATAAAAAAAAAATCCTATGTTTACTCCTGAAAAGAAATACAATTTGCTCTTCATTGTAACCCAGTGCTCAGTAACAATAACACAATGGCGTGACTATTTAGCCAGTGGCTTAAAGGACTCATTTTGTATTTAGTAATTTAAAAAAAGAAAGCAGTATTTATTTATTTTTATTGGAGAGCCCTACTGTTAAACATCTCTCCAGCTAATGTTTAATAACTACCTTGCTTTATCTTGTACCAATCTTGACAATAATTAACCTGAAACAACCACAGTTTTTTAATATAGAAACTTGTTTACTTTGACAATTTGGATTTGCTTGTTAAATAAAGGCTAAAGAGTTAAAATCATGACACTATTGAGTGAAAAAATGAAAAAAATCCATTTTTTTCCCCTTCTTTGGAGCCTGAGGGCATCTTCCCTGGTGTGGAGTCAGCACTAGCGGGTGAGGTTACAACATGCTGGGTTTGGCTGGGACACAAACTGATCTCCCACAAAGATTTAGGGCAGTTCTGAAGTAGCAACAAACATAAATCACATGGAGGTGTTTCACTGGACTTTCTGCAAATCAGAGGCCTCAAGAAGTGCTGGAGCTGTTCTTCCTGAGGGATATCAGACAAGAGAGGTGCTGGCCACAACCGTGGGTAGAGTCCAGTCTCAGGAAAGAAATCTGGGTTATGTGGGATGCCCTCAGAGGAATGAGGGATTGGCAGATGAGTGAGATAGACCATGCAGCACTAGGATTTCAGCCTTGATATATGTGTTAGAAGCATAAATGTCTTCTTCAAGCCCTAATTTCCTGGAAAAGAGCAGATGCCTACACTGTCTGGGCATGGCATCAGCAGCTACAGCTGGTGTCCTGGGCAGTCAACAGCAGCCAAGCAAATGAAGTCTGATTAACACAATCCTTTATCAGATATTTTAATCTGCTGATGAAAAGATCATACCCTAAAACATTTTAAAGAGAAAAGAAAACTTAATGTATCATTGTCGAGATCATAATTCTTTGCCAAATCCACACTGTGCTCCAGTTAGAGCAGTTTTACTTAATGAAGACATGAATTAAGAGGTGGAAAATAATGTATTGTGCTGTATGTAAAATGAGGAAAATCATGCATAATGCTTCCCCTCATTTGTACGTATTACATTTACGATTGTCAAAAACAGGATTAACTATCCCTCTTGGGTTGTGCATTCCAAAATGCTTAATCTATTCTCCCCTTGATACAACAGAATAACTCCTATTCACACACAAGAATACTGGAAAAAAAAAAAAATCTAACCTGCTTCCCATCTCTCATTAATTTCCATTAGCACCCCAAATCCCTGCACTTCTCATTAGTGGAAAAATAATTCCCACTTATAAAATGCTGCCTAATGAAATCCAAGTTCAGGGATGGTGGTGGGGAAAGAAACCTTGCTGAGATCCAGAACACATACAATAGTTAAATGCATATGATTACACTTCTGATCCCTTGAGGGTCAGAAATTCCCAGCATTAATTCCTGAAAGTTTCTGACACCTGCTGAAAGGAGTGAAGGAAATCCAGGGAAGGGTTTGGAGCAGTAATTGTCAGTGGATGATGCATCTCATCTTCTTCTGGTCTAATTGGGATCGCTCTGTGCCCCACTCAGGAGGTGCTGAGGCCCTGGCACAGGTTGCCCAGAGAAACTGTGGATGTCCCATCCCTGGAAGTGTTCAAGGCCAGGTTGGACAGGGCTCTGAGCAACCCTGGGATAGTGGAAGTTGTCCCTGCCCATGGCAGGGGGTTAAAACCAGGTGATCTGGAAGATCCCTTCAACACAATTAATTGTATAATTCTATTGTTCAGAGTTCAACACTCCAGTATCCCCCTTCTGACGATGGAAAGCTAGAAAAAATTTCCCATCTGTATACTGGATACTTCAATCTACATTCCTTGATGGCCTCAAGAAATGCTCAAGAAGTCCATGACAATTTATCTGCTCATTCTTGAATCATTTAGGCTTCCCTGTGCAGCCTGCAAATTCAAAGATGAAAAATGCCCGAAAGAGCTTTTTTGAAATCCATTGTGTGCTTTCCTGAATAATAGCCCTGGTTCTATTTTATTCCTTTCATCAAGTGAACAGAGACACAGCAGGGCAACACTATAAATAGATAATGTCATCCCACATTTTGGAACACCCAAGCTCTTTAACAAGGTTTAGATTTTCTCACCCAACTTTAGGCACTTAACTGAGAGGCTTAATTATCTTATCTTTCCTCTGTAGACATGGAAAGAGATCGATGTCCCCAGAGGTAATTCTGGCCAGATTACAGTAGGTATCTTTTTTCTTTCCTAACTCTAGAAAATGTCTATTTGGGTCTTATTCTCCAGAGCTCAGGCAGTTAAGGTAAGGTGAGATGAATAGCAAGAGGATTAACTAATAAAAATGGGTCTTGACTATAGTTTTGCCTAAGTCTCAGTAAGATGCTTAAGAGTTTACAATGAGTCAAAATGTTACAAATTCAAGGCAACTCAGAAAAAGTAATCTGTTTTTATCCTGACGCTAGCTTTTTTTTATTCCTGTTCACGATACTCTGTTTTTTAGCACAGGGAACGTGACTTCATTGGCTAAGAAAAGTGCAGGTTAAACACAGGCTGCTGGGTTTCATTCCTGATAGCCATAATTTTTAACATGATTAAACCATCAGCAAAAAATCATGTGAGGAGAAACACAGAATCATAGAATGGTTTGGGTTGGAAGATACATCAGAAAATATCTTGTTCCAACCCCCTTCCATGAGCAGGGACACTTTCCACTAGACCAGCTTGTTCAGAGCAGTACAATAAATGTAGACAGGTGTCTTATGGTCCTGTTTTGCCCACTTACCTTAACATGAAAAATTACACTGAAAGCAAGTTAGTACAGTATAAAAATATGTTCTAATCATGTCTCTGTTAGAAAAAGTATTTTCACTATAAAATATTTATACATTCTGAATAGTTTTTCCATTTTTTGCCTTCCACTTTTTTAAGCACTGCAACTTTTTTTTTTTTTTTAATGTGAATAGGAACAACTTCAGAAAAAATGCTTTAGAAGAATAAATGCATAAACATCCATGTTCCAAACCAATCTTGACTATTTCAGAGATGTAACAGCACCGGGGCTTTGTGGAATGCATGCTGCTCACTGATATCAGCTGCATTGCCATGTGAAAAAGCAATATTCACACTTCTGATTTATCTGGTGATAATTCAAATTATCTCACTTTAACAGTGTCCTGATCTGTTAAAAACCCATGCAAAAACGTGAATCAAATACCAGTTATCCTGGTACAAAATAATTTGATTTCATCTGTCATACAAGAGATCAGAATCTTGCTTAGTCTTAGAATCACACTGAAGTTTACATGATGTCATTGACCAGAACATCTCAGACCATCTGCAGGCAGATATATTCTGCTAAATCTGGGAACGTGAAAGTCCTTAAATATATGCAGTTGTATAAAAACATGCTTATATTACATTAGGATGTATATTCAATGTATTTATATTCTACACACATTTTGACTATCCAGTTTTTTAAGCAAATAAAATAGTGCCTATAGTAGAGTAAATTTTTATAGCTGTGTTTTCTCACTCTGCAAGCTAATTTCATATATATACATTAGCAGCAACTTAACAGGACCCAAGACGCAAAAACTATAAGTGGACAAAAGACACCTTAAGAAGCTACAAACCAACAACCAGAAAAGCCTTTTAGCTGTAAGTCAGCAGACTTTTATGTCAAGCTTGGCTGACTAATTATTGCTTATAATTTGCATTAGGATTAATTAACTAATTAGAGAGGAATGTCTGAAGGCAAAGTTATGGCTCTGCTTGTCAAGCTGAGGACTTTAATTATTCTGATATTTTTAATTATAATCAGCTGCTGAATGAATATTACATTGTCAGCTACTATAGCTGGAGCTGCAGAGGGTCGGGGAGCTGAAGGGATTGTGGGTATTGTGCCACCACTTCACCTGGAACCATGGGAAGGTAATGCCAACTAGACAAATAGAATAGGAAAGCCTTCTGGCTTCAGTACTCATCAAAAAGCCTGTACACAGCACTATGCAAACTGTGGCAGTTCAGGGTTATGTATCCTTTTAAGAGTAAGGGAGCAACTTTTCCTCAGGAGCATTCCCAAGCCGATATTATTTTTTTGTTTAAATGTCTTCTTGGTGAGCCTGAATTGTCTCTTGGGCCCTAGACACATGTAGCTTGGTGCATATTGCTTTGGTAAAGTTAAATGTACAAAGGACAGTAAAGAAAACACAGCCTAGACCTGGTACAGATTAAAAAGCACTTCTTTCTACCCTCATGTCTCTGGTATGATTTGGGTGGTTATTTAAGGCCTGCTGAACCATCATAGTACAAGAGCTGAGAACATCAGTGTTGAAATTTGGACCTAAACCAGGTGACAGGATTGCACCTTTTGACATTTAAAGGCTTAAATTTCAGCAAAGAAACAACCAGAGGAGTTATGGTGAAGCCTCCTCCACCCCTTAGCTAATCTATTCCCCCAAGTTCCCATTTTTAAATTGTGAGTGTTGAAGCAGAGGCTGTGAGACTGTATCTGTGGAGGAAAGGATTTAGGGAAATCCCAAGGTGTCCCTATTCCAATCACAGAAGATTTTCAGTGCTGCAAGGAGGAGAAGCCCTATCCATTGCAGAACAGAATCGTTCCTGAGACACAACATATCTGATTTGTTTGCCAAGACTTCTGTGATATCTTGGCTTCAGGGCTTGATCTCACAACCCTGTCAGGAGTAAGTTTGTTCAGCAATTTACTGAGGCCACTCCTCTCCTGAGTCTTTTGTTGATAACCATCACCACGGCATATGGACACTTCATTATCCTCAACAGATAAAATCTCACAGTCCCTGTGCCAATAGTCACATTTTAAAAATGGGAACCAGGGAATAGATTAACTAAGGGCTGGAGTAGACTTCACTACAGCTCTTCTGATTATTGCTTTGCTGAAATTTAAGCTCTTAAACATCAAAAGATGAAGTCCTGTCACCTGGTTAAGGTCCAAACTTGGGTACCGATATTTTCAGCACTTGGACAATGATGGTTCAGCATGTTTTAAATAACCTCTTGAGGTCTCTGTACTACTTTTAAAAATTTTGCTCTGTCTAATGGTGACACTTTCCTACTCTTATTGACTAGGCACATTTACAGGGCAGTCTAACCTGACTTTCTTCTGTCAAGAGTGCAAGGACTCAGTATGGAACGCCAGATGTTTTGGGATGTAATTTACCCCCCTGCTTCCTGTTTCTATAAGGATGAAGGGTGAGATTGAAATTCAAGGTGCTAAGTGACCTGATGTGGATTAAGCTCATATATTCCAGTGTCTAAGTATTTTAGTTGCCAGGCTATTCAATATTTTCTCTTGGGTACTAGAGGAGGAGAGAACACAAAATTCACTGAGTATATAGGAAAAATATTAGAGGAAGGTTAACTCAGGCTGGTAGGTAGGGTGTTCAGCTGAGAAGGGGTCACAATTCTGAAAACAAATCCTCCAGATGCACGAGTTTGTTACATTAGGCCTTCAGGAATCAGGAAAACAACATAGTCCTGGAGACAAGACTCTGGTGTACTTCACACTCCCCTTAACTGAATATAGTGAAAGCAACATTTGAAGTTTCAATAGAACTGAAATTTAAGTATGTTTAGGATTAGGCAGTCCTGAAAAATAAGTAAACTCTATCATCGCCAAGGGATTAAAGACTTTTGGCCTGCAAATTAATTTAGAAAAATATTGAAGGTGAGTGAGTCCCACACCAAATCTGTCTTTGCCAAGTCTTCTCAATGCCTTCTGTTCAATGTGCAGAGAAATGAATTCCCCAGAGTGCAAGGAGTGTCACCTCAGTTCCAAATATGACACAGATGTGTAGATCAGTCTCCACTGACTACAGAGGGACCCCAGGATAATTCCGTCCTTATCTGAGTTCAGTTAGATGGGATGAACCAAGGTGTGCATATAAACCCAACTAAGATTTACAAAGCAGCCAATTCTTTTAATTTAACTCCTTGTCCTAATTAGTGGGGGTAGGAGTCACTTAATTTAACATCAACCACATGTTCTACCTTGTCCTCACAGACAATGGAAAAATTTCCTTCTATACCTTCACTCATTTCATACCACAGAAAATTCCTGAAAGAACACAAAAGGATCACACCAAATATCTGTGAAGTGAAACAGGTGAAAAAAAAAAAGTTCTAAATTTTTCAGTTAGGAGATAATTTGAGAGGTGCAAATTGAATGAAATAGAAAATTCCTGAAAGAAAAGATATGTCAGTCTGTCAATGAGATTTAGACAGACACCTCTTAGAGGAAGATTGAAGCCCAAGACCACAAATCATCAGTGAATGTACAAAATCTGAGTTTATTTGTGAATTGCATTTTCAGAGATGTTCTGAACAGAAGTCCAATGACGTAATTCCAAAAATTTGGATGCAAAATATGTAGAATACAATGCTGAATCTCAAATACAAATCTCCCAAGCTCCCATTATAAATGTTCAGAAGAATAAAGTCTTGAATTGAAGTCTCAGAAAAGGAATTTCTAAGGCTTCCTATATCCTAGAGCAAGTATTTATGAACCATATTCCTCAATTAAAAATCCCTCATATTCCCTTGTGTTTGTAGGACTCTGTCTTAAAAATCAGACAAACAAACAAACAAACAAACACAATAAAAACTAACCTAGGAATTGCTTTGGATGGGCACAGAACATAAAGATGAACAAAACCTGTTGGACAAGTCTCTTCTTCCTCACTCTATCTTTTAAATAGCTTCAAAAGGAAAGGTAAACAAAAAAATTCTTCCTGATCACCTTGTTGATGTACAAAAAATGGTCCCACAAATACTCATCCATTTTAACTCCCCAGTGCACAAATTATCACTTCACACTCTTCTTCGACCCAGTATTGCTCTCAGTTCTTCCTAGTGGGAATTTTTGATGAGAATAAGAGTTTTCCAACATTATGCAATTCCTGAAGTGAAGATATTTTGACTGTACTGTCTTTTGTAATCCTGCATGTTTAGGGGTCTTATGTGCCCCAGTAAAGAGGGAAGTAGAGGGGAGGGAAACCATGGAAGGTAGATTGCCATGGGATCATGCATTTGTCCATTAGCTTGAGCTAAGACAACAAAATTCAAGGGTTTTCACACTATTTGGAAGCTTTGAGTAATCCTTATTGAAGAAAAAATTGCTTATACAGCCCTCTCCTCAATAATCATAAAGAAACAAATGTACTAAAAATTATAAAAAGAATCAAAATTCATAATGTCAGCAAATGTGCAGCATTTTTATGTATTTCCTAATTTAAAAAAAAAAAGATATTAGTACCAGTTTTGGATCCATGCTCTTCTCTCAACACTGTATAAAAGAATTGTGTGTGTGCACTCTGAAACAGCATATTTCTATTTAGGAAATTAAGGGATAACATCATGCTGGCAAGATATTTACTCAGAGCATACCTCCAAAAAGCAGAATATGTTATAGTCCAAATGTATGCACATGTTTAAAAAGTTAATGTTTTAAGCTTTCTGCCTTCTAGCCAAGTATATCTAATCTAATTAGTGCTTTCCAGCCAAACATGGCCATAAGCAGGCCCAGAGTACTTTGACGACTCTTTAAAAGACACTGCTCACCTCAGGCCTTTCCTGCTCCTCAGTCTATCCCAAAATTTTGAATGTACCTTGCAAAAATCGACTTAGTTTTGTGAGTTTGTCACTGTTTAAGTCTGTATAGCTACAAGTGAACTCAAAATGTCCAGGCTTAATCTCTTCTTTCGTGTATGAATTGTCCTATACCAAGGTGAGCAAAGAAAACATCAGATATCCAGTCATAACTGCAATCCAAAATATTTGGTAGCATTTGTACACTGGTTTAGGGGAAGGTGTTGCTGCCCATGGCAGGGGCTTGGAACCAGATTACATTTAAGGTCCCTTCCAAGCCAAACTATTTTGTGATTCTATGAAAAACTCAAAGACGCACACCAGCCAGTCCTTGAAAACATTTCTGTTCTGGGTATGAAAAGGTTATTATGAAATAGAAGCGTGGAGATCAATGACTTCAAAATGAAAATGAAGAAATTGTTGGAAAAGATGGAATTAATCTAATATAAGTAAGTAATTAACCCTTTTAGATATCAATTTGTGTTGGAGGATAGCACATCAAGAGTCCCAAGAGACTACACAGATTGACCTGCCCATAGATCATTATTTATGCTGCAAACAAATGCAGATCTTTGGGGTAGGCCACTCTTTACCCACGGAATATATCATTGAGAACTAACTTTTAGTTGGTCCTAAAAGGTGAGGTGAAGTAAATGACTTGTCACGTGTCCATTACATGCACTCAGAATCACAGAACCACAAAAGGGGTGGAAGGGACCACAGTGGCTCATCTGGTCCCTCCTCCCTGCTCAAGCAGAGTCATCCCAGAGCACAGGGCACAGGATTGTGTCCAGTTCTGGAATATCCCCAGTGAGGAGACCCCAGACCCTCTCTGGACAATCTGTTCAGTGCTCGGTCACTGCACAGGAGAGAAGTTCTGCCTCCTGTCCAGGTGGAACTTGCTGGGCTCAGTCCCTGCCCGTTCCTCTGGTGCCATTGCTGAGCCCCTGGAGCAGAGCCTGGGCCCTGCTCTGAGCCCTCCCTGCACACAGGGACACCCAGGCCTGAGGGCCCCTCTCAGCTGGGGATCCTGAACAGCCCCAGCTCCCTCAGCCTTTCCTGGGCAGGGAGATGCTCCAGTCTGCTGGAACCCTGAAAGCTGGGAATTTCAGGCTTTCTATGCTGGCAGGCACGGACACTTGGGAGAACACTACATTTGACCTGAGGCTGTGGAACAGCCTTCCAAAGTTGAGTGACAGCACTGGGATTATGGGTGTGTAGTTTGAATAGAAGTGTGTGATATCACAGGGTGGAAAAACTTAAAGTTTAAGAATTTAGTATATAGTTATATAAAGCAATGTGGAGGTTTTAGGGCATAGTATAAGTTCTTCTTTTTTCACCTTCTTCATAGTTTTGGGTGGTTTCTTGTAATTGGATAGAATAATCCACATTGAGGGCCACAGGTGTTTGGTTATTGGGTTAAAAGTAAAAATAGTTTAAGGTGTCCTTTGTTAATTGTACAATTTGGGTTTAAAATGACCTTGGAAAGAGAAAGAGACAGAGCCATTTTTCACCTTGTTAGGTAGAACTCACAACTTGTGAGTCTGTACTATAGATAAGAATTAATAAACATCTGAGTCTGAATGGGAAAACTGCATCTCCTGAGAGTTTAATCCCCACTCCAGCAGAAGATAAGGAGATAAAACCCCACACCAGTCCCTCCATCAACTTTGTAGACTCTGCTGGACCTGCTCCAGGAACTCCATGTTTCCCTTGTACTCGGGAGCTCACAACTCACTGAAAACAAATTTGTTTTTTCCTTCTTTGAGCTTCTCAGGAACATAAAACATCAATACAGAAAAAGTAAAGGCATCACAGTTCTGCAGCTACAAAGAAAAAACATTCTTTGGTAGTCTGAAATTTGTTATATTGACTTTTTCCATAGCTTTGGGAAACAAAAGCAAAATATTTAGTTAAGAGAAACAAAATGCTTTGTAGACTTACTTCCAAAAGGACTTAGGGGCAAGAAAAGGCCTCCATTATTGTCACTTTTTGTGATCCAGATTGGACTACAGAGAAAAAAAAGTCCTTTTGATCTAAGGAATATAAACTAATTGTTTTAGTGTTTTCTGATTTGTGGTGGAAAGAGGAAAGGAGGTAAAAAGGGAGGAGTTATTGATCTACAGAGTTTTACCTTTTCTTCAGCTGTGAAAAAGATTTACATAAATCTGTAAATGTATGTGCCAGGTGAATAAGGTAAAGATCACCAAATGGAGCTGAATTTCTGCCAAAGGCCAAGGAAAATTGTATGGATTCATTCTGGAATCATCAGGAACTTGTTGCCTTGTTGCATTTGATCATTGGAGTCAATGACAATGGTGGATTCCTTCCAGCTCAGGGAATCTCCTGAATCTATGATTCTACACATTTTGAACATTTGGTGATCCATGTGTTGTCCCACATAAATTTCAGAATGCAGATTTTTAAATTCGTATGAGAGCTTTATTTGCCAAGAGGTGATATACACATCTGAAAAATTAAATAGCAAATCATATCAGGTTTATTGCCTGTGAATTTGCTGAGGAAGACAGCCAGGATAAGAAGCAAAGACATCATAGAAGAGGTCAGAAAATAATGGTGGGCACAATTTCAATCAAACATGAATGAATCTTGAAATCAGAAAATCTTCCATAAGACCTTTTTCATTCATGAACATCCCCAATTTAAGGATCTATATGATATTTGTATAAAACATAGCTTCAAAATTAGTGGTTTTATTTAGCTGTTAATATCTATTCCGAGGCTTTTGTTCTGTCATCCCAAACAGCTTGAGTATGTGTTAATCAATAAGAAAACCAAAATTATTAAAGGATATTATTACTTTTCATTCATGCTTTCCATTTGATCAGCATATGTCTAAAATGAGAAGGGAAGCTATTGTTAGTTGATAGCAGGACTATCATGTCAGTCCCTCCAGGTTCCAGGCAGGAATCAGCTTTTCTTTTCCTTCTTATTTTGTATCCACAATGTTTAGCCTTGCTCCATTTGTTTTGGTTTCAATAAGATGAAGAAGACACATTTTTCAGCACATAATGAGACAAACATGTAGAAATTTATGTGAATATCAGTGCTCCATAGAACTACTTAATTTTTTAATCTGTGTTTTCTATTCTTTTTTTTTTCTTTTTCTAACAAGCTGTGTCTTAGCTAAAGCTGTTCTTCAGTGCATTGATAGCAGTCTGATGTCTTTGGCTGTAATGGATCTTCAAATTTCCTCGGAAGTTTAAAAAAATGCAAAATATTATTTAATAAATAAAAAAAGTCAGATCTATTTTGAATGGAATTAAAAGGCATTTTATTCTGACAAAATTAAATTATTTGGCTTCAAATCCAACAACTGACATGTTTTCAGTATTTTTTCCACATTTTCAAGAGCAATAAAATAAAATTTTAAAAAACTATCTCAATAAAAAACTCAAGGAAAAGAGATCTCTATTAGGGAAAAAAAGAAAATTGTAGAATTATAGAATCACAGAAGGGTTTGAGGTTGGAAGGATCTTAAAGTACATCCTGTTCCAGATCTCCTGCCATGGGCAGGGACACCTTCCGCTATCTCAATTTGCTCCAAGTCCTGTCCAAACTGGCCTTGGACATTTCCAGGGATGGGGCAGCCACAGCTTCTCTGGAAAACCTGTGCCAGGGCCTCTCCCCCCTCACAGGGAAGAATTTCATCTGACATGTACAAGTGAAGCTTTCATGGATCTTCAAAAAGGTGTGTAAACATTTTCCACTTTCCAAAATTAGGAACTCAGTAAAATCAAGAGGACTTTGAGAGATCTCAGTATCTGGTTTTTCAGTTTTTATCAGTTTTATGAGTGAAAGAACCTCACCTTACTGAACAAAGGAAGCTGCAGAATTAACCAATGAACATTCCTTGATCTGTTTCCTGGCAATTTCACAGAATCACAGAATCATTAAGACCTCCATGGCCACCAAACCCAACCTTTGAAAAGGACATCAGGAGATCTGTGGAGGTGGATCCGTTGCAGCCTGGGTTGAAAAATAGTAAATTATCAAGAATCTTTTTGTGGGGTATTCTGGTTACTAGACTGGGTGATACTTAGGGAGAAGGAAAAGAAATCCAGATGTGTCCAGGGTTAGAAGACAAGTGAGAAGGGCCTGATGTAGAAGCAAGAGTACAAATTCGTTTCCACAGGTACCCTGGGGTCATCACACCAATCTTCCCCTGGTACTTTGATTCACTCACATCAGGTAATCACCACCTCCTTCTCACCAGGGTGCTTATTTTTCATTGCTAATGGAGGCCGCTAATTGCAATATTTTCACAACTCCAGTGTGGTGCTGTCTGACAGTACCAGTGAGAAAGCCAAGGGGAGCCTGCAGGCAGTGCCATCCTCACGAAGAGTCTCTCCCATCACCAGGCATACTGGCGTCCTTACACCCCTAAAAATTAAAACCTACAAAATTAATAATTTCCCTTAGATAGCTAGATAAATCCTTGCCTGTAAGATCTGTGTGCTGGGGTGTTCCTTAATGCCATATAAATGCTTAGCCATGGGCTTGCCTGGCTAATCATGCCTAAACTCTGCCCTGGAGGCAACCATCCCTGGCCCTGATGAGCCACTGGAAGGAGCATATTGTGTGTGTTTAGATTAAATATAACTTGCAGACCATTTCCCTGGCATTATCTGCTCTAAGAGGTTCTGTTTGGGTCTATTTCTGTTTTATTCAAATTGAAAAATAAGATCTGTTATCCACCATAAGTGCTGCTATACCAAATGGACCTTTGGTGTAAAGAAAGAAATTAGATTTCTAGCATTGGCAATTATAAACTTTTTCCAAAAAAAAAAAAAAAAAAAATTGAGCCAGCTCACATACCTTAGGCTGTATAATGAATTATATTTTGTGGTGTGCTGGCAAAGACCTTGGGATATTTTTCACCTTCTTTTATTGCACTGAAAAAAACATCAGGCAGACATTTGCTGCACAAAAGATTTCCTGGGCAGGGATATTGGGGGACTATTAATTCCTCTCATCTTCAAAGGTACTTCCAATGCGTTTTGATTTTCTTTTAGGAAAGTGCAACTACACAAGAGAGAACGTATTTTACGTGACTTTTGCCCTGGATTCTGAGAGAAGGGATTCTATCCTATAGGATATCTATATAGGATACGGAACAGCCATTAAATAACTAATTTTATATTTTCCCCTCTTCAAACATTCAATACAAAGGAAACCCTTAAAAAATTCGCTTCTCTCATATTCTTTGCTCAGATGAAAATTCCCCTCACTTTTGTCCATGTAAACACCGACTTAGTCTCCTGCAAGTTTAGGTGGTGGCAGTTCCTGAACACAGTCATATTTTGCAGATAACAGGATTAGCTTGGATGTGGGTAATAAGTTGGTGAATCTCCCCCTGGCCATTTCTCAACACTGTGAGAGCACTAATCCTTTATGCTTTGATGTCTTCTAGTTTTCCATCAGGTGCAGCTCGGCACTTTTGTCCTGGGGCAGTCAGCGCTCTTATAAGATCTCATAGTGTCCTCATTAGCTGCGCCTATTTACCCAGCCAGCCTGTTGAACCCAATTTATAGTTTATGTGATTAATTCCCAAAGTACAGTAAACCCTAGCTTTAAGGCTCTCTATTATATGACTGCATCTCATATAAGGGCAAACACCAGCTACTGCTCTTTTGTTATATGGCTTCGTTGTATATATAAAACTGCAATAATTTTGCTCCCAACTACAGTTTAAACATCATTATATGTATGTTCTTTCAGACATGCAGGCTATAAAAATGTTGCAAGTTGGATCGTAAAGAAACGTTCATGTACAAGAGTAATTTTTTGGTTGTTTTCTGGTTTTGTTTCAAAAATCCATGTCTTTGCCATTTTATATTAAAATTATTGATATTGTTGAGTAAGTCCCATGATTTAAAACAGTTTACCCATGGAATTGCAGGTGACAAAGGCCTAGCAGTCAAAGTAGTAGCCTATAACCACTGGCACAGTTTTTTTTCTTAAACATGCAGGGTTTGTAGATAAAAGACTTACGTTGTGAATTTTCATGCAGCCATTAAAGTCAACTGATGACATCTGTCAGCTCTGCTGTATTTCCTCCTATTGGGATATGAACTATGTGAGTTGGATCTTTGGTAATTTCCATGTGAAAGAACATTGTAGCTTTTTAAAAAATAGATGATAATTTCCAGCTCTCTCTCCTCACAGGTTCATAGGGAGAGGCATCCTGCAGGTCCTTTTTTAACATTTTTCCAGCCTCTAGTTTCAAAAAGCCCCCACAGCTCCTCGGAAGTCTCAGTTACACTGGATGACCTCCATCACAGAGCAAAACACAAAACCAGAAAATTTCAAAGTATTTTGGCTAAGAGTCTCTAAGTGCTGAACAGGGAGGAAAAGATAAAAGCTCTGTTGAAGGGGAGCATTCAGTGGGAGTGCACGAAACCAAAGTTTTTTGTTTAAACAAAGAAATCCAACTTACCATATGAAGACCACATCACAAAAACACCAAAAAATACTACAAACATCATAAGGCCAAATTACTACTTAAAAATATTTTGCACAAATGGAAAACATCCATCTCTGGCCACTGTAAAGCTAATTTTAATTTTAAATGAGATTTGTTTTGTTCCGTAGTCTTATTCTTCTCTGATAACTGGCATGAGATTCCAACTGGCCACAAAACATCCTTCTTTCCTGGAAACCCCAGGGAAGGTAGGCTGGAGCTCTGTGACCTTCCCTTAAGCTAGTTAATCAATACATCTTGAACTTGACATGAAGGGATGAACCACCTGGAAGGGCAAGAGAATTATTTAAACCTGGAGCCCTTTTGGCCATTGGTATTTCCAATGAGACCAATCTACATTGATGCCTATCTACAAAGATCTGGTCTGGGACATCCAACATGGATATGCTCCACAGACTTATATGTGTACAGAACCTGAAAACTAATATTTATCTGCACATATTGGTTAGGTGCACATGAATCTATATATTTATACATGAAACAAAATAAAACAAGAGACACTAAGGCATTTCATAGGAATACAAAGGCTTTATGCCTTGCTCTTTCCTAATTCACGTTGTTTCTGCAAAAGAAGCAGAGGGAATTCCCTTTGAGCATTAGACCCCAGATGGAAATGTTTGGCTACAAGAAGTTTTCATAGAAAAAGGACTGATCAGTGTTCTGGCATATCGGTGAGGCAATTTCTGATTTTTTTCACTGAACTAAAGAATTATTGAACATAAATTTAAGCTTCTTTCAACAGAGACTTTTGATGCAAATGACGTTTTCAGGTCTTGGGGAGATATCTTGGACACGGCCATGCACGATGGGACAAAGGTATGTGCTGAATGTTTCAGCTGTTCCTGCTCACTAAGTCAGTCCTAAAAGTTTTTGACCCATAGATTATTTGTGGGCATTTATTTCTGCACAGAGAACTCTGGAGAGGATCTGTTTCTTCTTAAAATCTTTGAAACAAGTTTTTAAAATTTATTTTAAATGTAGAAAAACAGTTTCATATAATTGTATTTTCATATATATTTTTTATAAATAGGCACATTTAATTCTATATATAAATGACATAAATATATTTGAAACATTTTATGTATTTATAACTTTATAGGATAAGGCAGCATACATCACTAAAGAACAAACTCTTCTATTAACATTTTGAACAAGTAGGAATAAAACAACCTGAATCAAGTCCCATCTCCTCTGGCAGTAAAATGATATGGGTTAGTTTTTATTGTCCTAGTGACCTTATGCTAAGAAATTTATTTTTCCTTTATTGAGTTGAAATGCTTTGTAGGACATAGGCAGGCAACTGTGACTCTTGAGCTGTCTCAGTGTACATTAAGCTACATTTTTTGAGATACAGAATAATTGCCACTCAGAAACTGTGAACACCAGCAGTTCTGAAGTTCAAAAGCTGACCTATCACAGCACTGCACAATAAGCATGTTTTCCTTCTTCCCCTAATGTTGAGTTTTGCATTGACTACTCTGAAAGATACATCATGTCTTGGAATATATTCAGCAAAATTAATAAGTCCAATAAAAGAAGCAGATAACCTTATCAGTATTTCCTTGTGTCGGATCGTAGACTGAGGAAATGAGCATTTGTATGAGCTTTTATAAAACTCTGTTTCTTCAATAATATTGCTGAGTGTATAATGGGAAATGAAAAAAGGAGATTGCATATGTAATGGAAATTTTCTGATTTGTATTCAAAATGCATGTTCACAGATACTTTGTAATATTTACCAGTTCTAGTGAGCAGCACCTTGTTTCTCAGCAGTCTGTAAAAAAATGACCACAATGAGCTTTCAGTAAATTAACGATCCATAAATAAGAAATATGTTGCAGGGTTTTTTGCAAAAGTTTCAGCGGAGATATTCAAGAATATGTAATAAATTTAAGGTTTTAAATATTTACTTAGGTATCATAGGGAGTGATTTATTTCTTTTTACAGTAAGTATCCTGTTGGTCCTGGTGATGTCAAAAAGTTCCCCCTGTGGGAATGGTGTCAAAGCACTGGTATGAAAAAATTATGTATTATTGCAATAAAATTCCTTGTAATCTTAGTACTGCAGGTGTTATGAGTAGAAAATTTAATACAAAGGGCAGCAAAGATTATTGGTACAATAATAACAAAAGAAGAAAAATGTTTCATATCTTTAGAATGATTTTCACCCAATGATCTCTTGGGCCTTTATAAAGGAATTTGGATGACAATGCCACTACCCCAAAAACCAAAAGTTGCAGCACCATTCCAGAACACACAATGAGTTGTTTGGAACCAGGGATCAGGAAAAAGTCTCCTGTCTGTATGGCCCATGCTATTGCAGATTACACCAATAATTCTGAGATTGTAAATTAATAGTTAACATTTATTTCTTTGTGGGGGAAATCTTCAGGGTACTTTGTTCTTGGAAAATTTATTTTTGCTACTATTTTTCATGTCCTTCCTGGAAATTTAAGATTCTGGTATAGGTACTGAATCTCATGGTCTTTCTGAAATATAGTGTGTGATCTGTGCTCACCTCTACTGATGATTGAAAGTCTACTTAAGATCAGCTCTTACTGCCAAGAGTAACCAAGCAGACTGTACAATAATTGCCATGTGTTTATTGTCTGGAGTCTAAGTAGAATCATAGCACCCTGGAGTATCCTGAGCTGGAAGGGAGCAACAAGAATCATCAAATCCAACTCCTGGCCCTGGATAGGAAAACTCCAAGAATCCCACCATGTGACAATAGTCTTTTTCTTCAAAGGAAAAGGCAGATCCTTCCCCTCTGAATCCACAAGGCAATTTCAATATACATTTTCAATCTTTAAGGAAACAATATATATTCTCTTCCTTCCTTCTCCTTTTATTTCTCTTCCTTTCTAGCTTATTTCTCATCTACTGAAACCAATATTGTCTTTGTTTAGTGGTCTTATGTTAACGATGATAAATTGAGCCTTCAACAGTGTCAGTTATGAGGGATTGAAATCATTCTTTGGTCCATAATCTTTAGTTACAAAATATATTTTAAGAGTTCATCTGAATCCATTTGCACATTCTATCAAGCTGCAAAAGCCTTGGCTGTTACAGGACAATCTCCATTTCAGATCTTTCCAAAGCAATTCCCTTTGTTTATGGCCTACATGTCCTTACAACCAATGAAAGGGGATGATGTAATGTTCTCCAAGTCACACCTCTTCCTTTTTCCCACATTCTTGCTCTTTGACATGAGGAAACTCATACTGAAAATTCCATATGGTTTGCTATGACACTTTCGGGCCAGATCCTATCAGCTTAATTTGCTCAGGGAATGTTCACTATGTCCATTGGTTAAGGCAGGTGCTATTCCCTGTGTTCAGATTACATGTCTGGACTTTTTTCCCTATCAGTGGAAACCCATAGGTACATCCACAAAAGAACATTTAATTTTTATGACTAAGTAGATTGTGAATATGCACAGACAAGTACACTTCTACTCTGCAGAAAGCCTCTTTCATGAGATTACTGAGGAGGTAATAGTTTATTCAATATAAAAAAAAAAGGGTTATAGAATTTGGACAGGATACAAGTAATATTCAAAAATTTCCAAAAGTATTTAATATATGTATTTCTTATTTTTATCTATTTACTTCCCCAGGGCAAATGTATTGTGACTATTCCAGTTTGCATTATCCCTGACAACATGCAGGAGGATAAAAAGGAGGGAGCTTTGCATCTCTTGCACATGCATGTTGTGGTCAGCCCAAGTCACGCTAATAAAATTCTGAGCTGTCTCATCATATGCATAGATACAAACTGATACAAAGGAATACAGAGAGAGAAGCTGACAGGGAAATGGAAGTGGAAGGCTCTAAAAATATTTTTGTGCACTGAGATGGCTTTGGGAGGACAGTAGGAATGAGTAGGGCAGTGGGTGTTGAAAGTGACAGCTCCACTGCTGTGAGATGCAGTATGAACTCATGCAGCATCAGCCACTTTTCAGTCATCTTCATGATACCCATCTTGATGATTTTTGTTCCTAGAGGGTGGATGGGTAATCTGTTTTATCCATTGTGGACAGTTTCGATAAATGATTTTAGTAGTTTCTCTGTGACTCATAATACATAGAATAACAACAAATTTCTATTGAAATTTCTGTTTACATTTTGCTTAAAAAGTGGTCTACATGAAATTAAAGAATCACTGTCTACAATTTTGATAGAGTCACCAGGACCACCCTCTCTTTTCCTGACGAGCAAGTTTCCCAGTATTCCGCAGTCTGTAATGGCACAAGGAATTATTCCTTTCTGTTTCAAGAATTTGGCATTTTCCTTGCCTGAACTCCAGGAGATCCCCACTGGCCCATTTCTTCATCTTGTTGAAGTCCCTCTGACTGGCAGCACGACTACTTTGCATATCAACTGCTCCTTGCAATTTCGTACTATTTGCAGACTTGCATCATTTCATCATCTTGGCCATTGAAAATGATTAACAGCATTGGCCCTTGGGTACTGTGACAGGCCTCATCCTGGACTTTGTGGTGCCAGGCTGGGAGACCACCTCACTGTCCTCTTATCTATTTTATTCTTGATCTACTTGCCTATGGTTGTGATGTCAGACACCATAGAAAGATTTTTCAAAGTTAAAATGAGCAACACCCACTGCTCCCTCCTTATCCTATTAATTTTGGTGTAGAAATTAATATCTAGTTGAGGAGGAATTTTTTTTCCTTTCATAAGTCTGTGTTCTCTACACTTTATTGCCTCCTTGTCCTTCACATGCTTGCAAGAGATTTCCAGAATGAGTTGTTCCTTGCAGGCTGATCAATCTGTACTTTCCTGGGTCCTCATTCTTTCTGGAAGATAAGAGTGAGATTTGCTCTTTTCCAGTCCTCAGGGATCTTTGTCAGAGGCCACGACCTTTCAAAGATAGTTGAGAATGAGCACCCAGCTGCATCAGTACTCCTGGGACATCTTGCCAGGTCTTCTGGGCTTGAATATATCCACTTGTATACAAATTTCCTATGCTGGTCCTCGTCCACTGATGGTCAGTCTTCCTTGCTCCAGGTTTTCCTTTTGGTTTCTGAGACTGCTGAAGGCAAATCTTATCAGGTAAAATCAAAGAAAATGTGGCGTTGGTTTCCCAGCTTTTTCTGTGTCATCTGTCAGCAGATCCCCTGCCTCATTCAGCACCAAACCCACCTTTTTTCCTGATCTTCCTTCCCACAGCAGCCCTTCCTGCTGACCTTCCTGTGTTTAGTGAGAATCAACTTCCATGTGAAGTCCTAACCCTGATCCCTGGGTGCTCTGACAGTGTCACTGTATTCCTCCTGGGTACCCATATATGCAAACCGATGACAACTATCACTTGTACCCTTCTGTTTCACTTATTTTCATAAATTCAGACCATATCAACTCTATGAATATGAAACATTGTTTTTATCATGATTTATTAGGGCACTGACGTCATAAGCAGCCTTGGGCAAGAACTGGATATTTTGCTTTACACAGTTAGTTCTTCTTGGTTCCTCCAAAATGGTTTTTTCTATTAAGTGAAACTGTAAAAAATAATGTTATGAGGGCATCAAAAAAAAGCTATCACGGAAGAATTCTTTTATTTTGTCTTTCCTAAACTTAATATCCTTCCCCACAACATTGCTTGCTTTCTAGAAAGTAATCTCAATAAGAGGATGGAAATATTCCACTCTGAGATTAAGAGGAAAAAAGAAATCAATGAAGTTGACAGTTTGAAAAAAATCTTAATTTTTGATGATAATGGAATTATCTTTTTAATGTATATATATATAACCAATTTCCAACCTGCAGTAAAAAATGACTTAAGAAGAAAGCCAAAGTCTATAATAACTGTGTCCCAAACCATAATTTAACTAACAGCAGCAGACACTTCTTCATATCCTAATAAGCTTTTCTTTCTTTCATAAACATTTCAATCCCTTTGAAGAAAATTAACAGTACAATGCAAAAGCACAATGCAATAATTTCCATCCATATGCACACCTGTATATGTATATAGTGTTATAAGCATCAGTTTGCTAAGAAACTAGGTATAAATATAGATGTAGGTATATGTGTAGTCTTTTCTTATTGAAAAAAAAAGCATTTTTACAAAGTACGAAATCATTGTCCTCTAACCTAATTCCTGAAATGCTGTAGAATGCAATAGACAAGGTCTGTGCCTGCAGGGAGAATTTCTTTTCATCCCAACTTTCCATGTCTTCTTAGGGCATGTCGTCTTCCACCTCAGAAACTTTGCCTGACTTTTCCAGTTTTCTCCTCCTCGTTCAGGATTAATCCATTTCTCATCTGCTCTACCCCCCTATGGCACTTCTGCTCCCATCTCAGACGTTCATAAGTCACAGTCTTTAAGCAACTGTTTTTCTCAGCCAAGCCCATGCAACTGACATGTCCTGCTTGGGGGAGCATTTCCTTCTTGCATGCTTTATAACACACTTGCAGTCATTTTGCCATTTTACAGCCCTTTGCCAAGTGCTCTGTCTTTTCCAGTTCTGTTACTTGTACCATTTGTCAGAGTGGTTCAGAACAAAGAGAGGACTTTTGGGGCCATCCCAGATTGTAATTACTGGTGCCAAAAGAGGCTGCTTCCTTGTTCTTCTTGGTTCAAGCTCAATTTCATCTTTTATGAAAGATGAATCAGAAGAAAAAGTGCATCTTTTGACATCTGTGTTTATTGAATTATCCTACTGATTTCAATTTAAAGATTCCATGAACTGTTTTCCACAGAGGGGCACCAGAACAGCCCTGAAATAAATTGCAGTAAATGGGAGACGGAAACTGTGGAATAGTCTGTGTTATAGGCCACATTCATGCATGAAAATAAAGATCCAGGTTGGATATTAGGGAAAATTTCTTCACTCAAAGAGTTGTCAAACCCTGGCACAGGGTACTCATGGAAGTAGTGGAGTCACCACCCCTCAGTCACCACCAGGAATTTAAAAGACACGAGGATCTTGCACTTGAGGACATGGGTTAGTGGTGAACATTTCAATATTTGACATTGCTGAAGTTTATTCATGTTTGCAGACCATAAACTGAATTGTTTCACTACATTAATTTTCTCAGCAGCTCAGGAGACCCTCAATGGTGGCAGGGTTGGAACTAAATTATCTTTAAGGTCTCTTCCAATGCAAACCATTCTGTTATTCAGGGAAAATGTAAGGTAAAAGTTCAGTTGATATCTTGATGAAGCTGCTTTTCACACTGGACCCTGGAAAGTATGACTTTCCATCATCAAATAGGAGCAAAGAATGGTAAAGGAACTGTCAGCCAATGTTTATGCAGTTCTTTGAAGCTGGAAAATGCTTCTCTGTGCTTTCTCTTTTACATTTTTTTCCTCCTAAATTCTGGCAGGCACTTAAATGGGACATTTCTGCCTAAAGCACTATTTTAGCCTTTTATTTTACACAGCTAAATTAGACATTTTGTTCCATTCTCTAAAAAATAATAATTAAAAGAATAAAACTGTCTGATTTGATTCCTAATATGCAGTGAAAGCTTAAGCTAGCTAATAATTGCTAATATACTACTTAGAGCTTCCTCTGACTCACAGCCAACTGGAGAGGGCAAGTCAAAACAGCCTTGGATAAATAATTAAAGCATTTAAAGATATTAGGCTTATTTTTTGATCCTAATCTGTAGCTAGTATAAATCTGTCCAGCTCAATGGACCTCAGTGGAGCTGCAGAAACTGAAGAATGAGTCTTATTTTTGAGACTTCCTTAGGTCATAAGTGGGTAGAGTTTGTATTTATTGATATTTCTATTTCCAGTTATTTATTTCTCATTGGCTGATAATTTCTGAAGCATTTTTGAATGGGATTAAATTATCCCATTTAATCCCATGGGATTAAATTATTCTTTAATTTCTGTACCTGCTATGAAGGTGAATTCAGGTGGCACTGAACAGACATAATTGTATTTTTAGACATAAAAATACATATATATATATGGTCTCATATAACTTTGTCTGTCTGATACACTAATGTCCAGATCTGAGCTACACATCCTGAGTTCCTTTTAGGATCAGTGATGGTGAAAAGATGCTTCAGAGATTTAATTCACCTTTCTCCTGGCAAACATCTAAAATATGTCAGAGAATCTGAGCTCTAGAAGGACTTGTTTCTGCCTGCTGTCTATTAATTAGAGAACATAGCTAATTTACACATTATTGTCAATTTTATTTTCTCTTAATAAAGGTAAGATGACTTTTTTGCCATTGAACAAGCTTGTCACTAAAGTGCACGTGGCTTTACACAGGACCTTTGCACAAAATGGTGCAAAGCTTAAAGAAAACCTCACAGTTCACAGGAGAAGAGAGAAACAACAGATGTGAAACTCTTCTCTGTGGTACTAAATTCCTTTGACTACTCAACAGGCAGGTTGCAACTTTCATCTTCTTCTCTTTGCTTGCCTTCTCCCAAAGTTATGTTTTCTTGTCTTTAGCCAAAATTAGCATAAGTTTTCTCCACATTTATCAGGTACCTTGAATACAAGTGAAGATTTCCTTAACTCTGATATAACATAAGAATTTCTAGGGGCGATGGTCAAGGGAGTGGGGTATGGACCAGAATAGGACCAGTGACAGCATCATTCCATTATCCCATAATTATACCCTCATTGACAGGAATACAGAAATCTTGAAATGGCCAGAAAATGGCCAGGATTCCCTGTTTTCTTTTCCCTGCAAGTCTTGATTGGCCATTATTATTGCTATCATCCTGGGGAAAGACACAATGGGTAAATGCCACTCATAGGAATGACATTTTGGGCAATCCCCACCACTTGAATAGAAGCAGGATCAGGAAATTCAAATCTCCAGGGTTTTTTAATCTTCACCTTCCCTGTGCTGCCAGGAGAAATCCAAGTCTCACAGAGGCAACACTGAGTTTTTCCTGCAGTCCTCTGAGTGTTTGAGCTACTCGTGCTCTGACAGCCTTAAGGGGAATGTATTGGCTGCCGAATGGAGCTGGTTTTGCTTTAGGGCTCCACATACTCCTGTTGCTTAAATTGTGCCCTATAAGGAGCATTCAGAGCAAGAATAACATGAGATAGGGCTGCTGCATTACTGGAAAGTCGAGATTGCCTTGAGATAATGGGTTCTGGGGTCAGAGCAAAGGGGGTTTTTGGCAATGAGCATTCTTCATTCAGCACTTTGTACCTTTGCTACATAAAAGACGCAAAGGAGTTTAGGGATGAGGTCAACATAAATTGGCCGATATAAATGTAAGTTTAACCAAAATACAGTGAACCTTTTGTACTAGTTATGTTGATCATGAGTACAGCATTTAAGGGTAATCAAAACAGCAAATCTGCTTTTATTTTTAAATATGTGCAAACACATATTTCACCCCACCCAGATATCTCAGTTCCACCATCCACATAAGCACAGTGATTGCACCAATTTTGAATAGATCTTGTCAGAAGGGATAAAATCCAGCAAAGCACATCTGGATCTAAATCCAGATGTCTATGTTAGTCTAGCATACAACCAAAGCTATTTGAGGTAGATCCTAATCAGAAAACAGAGTTGTATCTACCCTGGCATAACCTGAATTGTTCTCTCCTGCAGATACAGCATTGAGAGGGTATAATGGGCAGATTATGCTCACATTTAACAATTCCTGTAAAGACAATTCTATCCACTCATCCTTAGTAGATATCCTCAGTGAGAACTCAGATGCATTCAATATCAATCTTCTCCAAGCAGAATTGCAAACACAAAGGTTCTGAAGTTTTCAGAATTACAGACTCAGGAATCTCCATTTTGTGAAAAACTTCCAAACGTGGTGTTCTTTTACTCACATCTCAGTGTCTGTGACCTACTACATATGTACTACATATGTACTACTATCTGAATTTGTTAGGAACCAGAACTAGATATTGATCCACAGAATCATAAAATCATAGAATGGATTGGGATGGAAGGGGCCTTAGAGCTTATCTGGTTCCAACCCCCTGTCATGGACAGGGACCCATAGAACTCTGTGTCTCTCTGCAGTCTTCTGTACAATACCAGATGTCTAAGCTCCATTATAGACACAAAGATCTCATTGACATTTAAACCAAAGATGACCAGAAAATGGTTCCGCTTACTCTTGAGCAAACTCTTCTGTTTGGACAACTGAATCTCTGCTTCTGGACTCAAAATATTGCACTGGTGGGATTTCCACTGAGTATTGTGAAAGTTTGTAGACACCTCTGAGGGGCACAACCCTCTTGTCTGAACATTGGCATCCACTGGCATTTTGGATGAGGATAATGGCCATGAAACAAGGCCTAAGGACAACTGGCAGCTGAAACACAGGTAAGAATATCCCAATAGCACTGAACACTGATTAAGCACCTGAATCATAGCTCTGTATTTAGTCAAGCTGTAGATGAGTTCCATTCCTCCCATTGTCACTTTAACCCCTCAGAGGAGAGACCCTGTGAATGTTGCCCACAAAGAAAAGGCAGGAGGAGGAGGGACAAAACTGTCTGAAGAAAAGACTAGTGAAGACATAATAATTGTATTCAAACACCTAGAAATCAGAGGTAAAGAAGAAAACCAAAAGTATTCACTATATTCAATGAGTATGGGGGAAATAATTCTGAACCAAAAACTTCAGTAGGGGACATCTCTCTAATGAAATGGATCATTGCAAAAACAGAGCACCCGGAAAGGCTGTAGTGTGTCCATGCCTGGAAGCTTTTGGTGAACAGGTAGAGGACATGGACTGGGTTTCCTCCTGAGGTCTCTTCCAGACCCGTTTCTAATGATTATATGACTGTATTTTTCTGTGTTGGGGAATTGGAAAATGATCTCTGTGGGTGGAAATGGACTTACCCCCATCACACAGGCCTCCTGACACTGCCAACAGAATTTTAAATGAAGAGCTAGACAGTCTGTAGCTCTTTAATAGGGCTTTGCTGCCAAGGGGCCCAACATATTTCCCATAATGAGGCAAGGGTAGGAGGAGAGAAGAGGGAAATTCCTCCATTCTTTATATTTCCATAGTATTTTGTAATTAATTTGATGCTTTTACAGAAAATTAATTGGTTTTTGATAATGAAATAGAGAGAACTAACCAGACACTAGCAAATTAAAAAAAAATTAAAAAATCACAGCCTAATGGGCCCCCACGTCAGACTGATAATGCTGTCTCCCTCAGGTGCTTGAGGGAAAAATAGCCCAAGAGGAGGCACTGTGAAAGTCCTTGTCAATTGAAGGGTTAATCTGCCTTCCTTCCCCACTCCCCTGCTCCCTCACAACTAAAGCTGAGCAGATTAATTAAAACTTAAAAGGATTCTGATTTAGTTACAAGTAAGAAAGTGAAGTGCTGCAGCCTCATGCCTATAATTCACCATTGCAGGATAACACTTGGACAGGCCGAGCTGTAATTACCTCATGATGTACTGTGTTCTCTGCAATTCCTCACAAAACCTCCCTTTTAGGTTTTTCCCTGCCTCGCCACCTCTCGCCTCCTCTGGCTGAAGGCATTTACAAGTGGTAAATATTAATTGTTAGGGAGATGACAGCTGTGGGTCAAGCAGGGGCTGATGGATTGGCTCTGTAAATCCAACAGGTATCTTCTCCACTTCATCTGTCATCCTCTGGTGAAACAGAAAGCCATTCTAGAATATTTCTACTTAATATTTCATTTTTTTCTCAATATATTACCAGAAGAAAAGTAGTAAGAGGAAGAAAGAAAAGATAATGACAGTCATGCATATCTTCCCATTCCCTACAAAGTACTATGAAGTAGAGCAAGTTATTAATTTTCCACACATAGCAGTTAAATTCACACATTACTTACTGTAGGAAATAACCAATAATTTTCAGGTCTGTAAGCCACCAAGCCCACAGATTCTAAATACAATTAATCCTTTGTGGAATTCCACACAGGCCAAGCTGGACAGGGCGTGGAGCAACCTGGTCTAGTGGAAGGTGTCTGTGCCCATGGCAGTGGATTGGAATCCTTAAAGTCTCTTTCAACCCAAACCATTCTGAGATTCCAGGATTCTATGAGATCTGGTAAATATGCTATGCAACTATTTAGATGTCCTTAAAAACTTGGGAATGAAAATACTTACGTGTTGTGGGTTAGTATTTGCACAGAAGTGTTTTTCCGCCTATGAATATGTTCCACACCTACACATCATGCGAATCCTTCCAGAGATGGTGACTCCACCACTCTTCTGGACATCTTTTTCCAAAGCCTGACTGCCCCTTCAGTGAAGGAACTTTGCTTAATATCCAATCTAAACCTCTCCTGGTGCAACTTGAGGCATTTTCCTCTTGTCCTATCACTTGTTACCTGAGAGAAGAGATTGACCCCCACAGGGTTCCAACCTCCTTTCAGGGAGCAGGAGATGAAGACCTCCATAAAATGAACTGAACAGATCTGTCCAGTGGGATGGAACATGCTGTACTTCCATTTTGAGAAGGTAGAAGTTTGATACGGGACAGTGTTGAAGATCTCCATCCAGAGACCTTGAAGTAGCTTTATTTCACATAAAATCACAGAATACCCTGAGCTGGAATGGACCCAGAGGCATCATAGATCCAAACTCCTGACCTTGCACAGGGCACACCAAGAATCCCACCATGTGCCTGAATGAATTGTCCAAATGCTACTTGAACTCTGTCAGGTGTGTTTTACTTGAGTGGCAAAAACATTCACAGAGGATGTACCTACCAGCACTCTATTAAAACCACAAAAAGAAGGAAAGACAAACAAATAAATAATAAATAATAAATAAATACCAGGCCATGTGGGCTTCTGATACCTTTTTGACTCTCAAGGAGAATTAAGCACTTGTCTGTAAATCTCTCAAAGCAATCGGTTCAGATTCCAGTGCTATTTGATATGCAGAGACTCACAAGGGACTATCCAGAGGTGGTAACATCCCCCAGAAGTGCTGAGTTAGATCTAGCTGGCCCCTGCAGATGTTCAGGATACCTTTGGCTTCTCAAGTTACACTTGGTGCATCCATGAGACACCTGAGCTGAGCCTCCAGCGCTTGTCAGTGACCAAAAGACCTTTGTAAATCAACTCAGTCTGCATAATTCAAGTGTGAAGGGATGGGCTGGAGGAGCAAATTCCCTCACTGACAGTTTAAGGTGGATTCAGAGGTTTTGACTCATGTCATGACTTCGATTTTCAATGATAAATTAAAAAGAAAAAGCTTTTCAACAAAAGATTTTTTTGGGATGAATCAGGAAGCAACAGAACTAGAAAATACAGATTTTTCAAATCTCATTTCTGGGATTATGTGGAGATCATCTATATGAGAACATAAGTGTATAAACTCTTGGTATATTTTATTCTGCAGGTCAATAGATTTGTTTAATCAACCTGAATGTTTATTTACTATACACCAGTTCCCATGTGCTGGTGGTGGGTCCTTCTAAATTCCTTTTTTATCAACTACCAATCCAAGATTCACTGCTTATGAGACCAATCATTTATTTTCCCTTTTTAATAGATTTGTGAAGTAGTTTTGTTGTTGAGTTTAATCTTTTTATCTTCAAGCTTTTCTACCTATATAAATCTTTTGATTTCTAGATTTCTAGATCTTGTGATTTCTAGATTTCTTTATTGTCATAGAGTTTACACCACTGGAATATCAGAGTTTATATTTAGGTCTCTAAACAATAGCAAAAAGGAAAACTAAAAAATCTGGTACATATGTTCAGCTTTTATAGTATAATTTCTGCCAATTGCAAGGGGACCGTTCCACATTTAAAGTTGGCTTTGCATAATATTTGGGCAAATGCATCTGGTTTGGTACTCTTATGAAAATTGGGAGCAGTTTTTGTGGCATTTATAGGGCCGTGAACTTTGTCAGGGAATGTCTCTGGTGTTAAGACTGCGTCTCTTGCCAATATCATAAATGTTACTTAGATTTGATTGATTTATATATTATTGATTTATTTCCCGCCAGAGTTCAAGAAGTCATCAACAGCATCAGGGTGCAACTGCTTATAACTGGGCAGTTTTTGTTCAGTTTGAACCAAAACAAAGGTAATTTTAATTTTTTTTGAAACCATGGATCTGTTTTAGGTCCCTGACAACTCATAAATGGCCGATTTTTTGGGGGGGGTTGTTTTTGGTTTTTTGTTTGGTTTTGGTTTTGGTTGTTTTGGGGTTTTGTTGTTGTTTTGGTTTTTTGTGGTTTTTCTTGTTTTGGTTTAGTTTTTGGGGGGGTTGTTGGGTTATAATTTTTTGGTTTGGTTTGGATGGATTTTTTATTGTTTTGGTTTTGTCTGTTTATGTTTGTTTGTTTGTTTGTTTGTTTGTTTGTTTAAGAACGATTTATAAGAAATGCATACTGATAGTTCACATCACAGTGGATATACAACATTCTTTTTGGTTTTTCTGGGTTATGTCAGGAAGAACATTGCCAGCAGATGAAGGAAGATGATTCTACCCTTCTGCCCAGTCCTGCTGAGGCACATCTGGAGTTCTGTGTCCAGTTCTGGTTTCCTCAGGACAAGAGAGACATGGAGCTCCTGGAGTGTGTCCAGTGCTGGGTGGCAAAGATGATGAATGGCCTGGAGCATCTCCCTGCCCAGGAAAAGCTGAGGGAGCTGGGGCTGTTCAGGATCCCCAGCTGAGAGGGGCCCTCAGCCCTGGGTGTCCCT
>JBBMKD010000145.1:108726021-108736021 GCA_037834095.1 Argya squamiceps
TTCCTTTTCTTTTTCTTTTTCTTTTTCTTTTTCTTTTTCTTTTTCTTTTTCTTTTTCTTTTTCTTTTTCTTCTTTTTTTCTTCTTTTTTTCTTCTTTTCTTTTTCATTTTCTTTTTCTTCTTTTTTTCTTCTTTTTTCTTCTTCTTTTTTTCTTCTTCTTTTTTTCTTCTTTTCTTTTTCATTTTTTTTCTCCATTTTCCTTTTCTATTTTTTCCCTTTCATTGTTTTTCCTTTGCCTTTCCTCTTTCCTTTCATTTTTCCTTTTCTTTCTTTTCTTCCACCTTCTTCTTTGCTCTTTAAAATTTCCTGCAAATATTAAAAAAACACATGGTTGAGGCATTTGGGGACATAGTTCAGTGTGTTCTTGGGAGTGCTGGGTAGAAGGCTGGACTCATGATCTTTGAGGGCTTTTCCAATCTTAATGGTTCTACGATTCTATTCTTTTAAAAGGAGCATAAATCCTTTAACACCCACAGACTGACACACCATAAAAATGTGTGGTTTTATCACTTATGTTGATTAAAATTGAAAGGATGGGATGAATAAACACATATGACATTTTAAAGAAAAATATGAAAAATTATTCCAAAAAACAAGTGGAAGTTTTCAACAATTTCCAACAGTTTTGGAGGTGGGGAGTTATTATTTTATTTTTTTTCTCCCAGCTCAATTCACCATCTCTTTTCTGAACTGTAGCTATTAGAAATTTCAAAAGTCATAATAATGAAGCTCAGATAGAACCTGGTAGAGGCTAGACTACAAACTTTTTTCCAAAACCTTCATGGAAAAATCCAGTTTGGCACACCCTGCGTGCTTAAAAGCCATCCTCACCTATGACCACCTTCATCCTATGAACCACAGCACAGATGGAAGCAACACAAGACTTAAAAAAAACAAGACCAAAAATCCCACAAAAAACTCCAAACAAATCAACAAAAAAAAATTACTTTTTTTTTCTATTGTTTTTAAAATAATCTTAAAAATATCATTTTTCCATAGGTATTGCTCTCTATGTTGAAGCTGATTATAATGAAGAACTTAAGCATTTGCTTAACTTGAATAATATGAGAAGTTTCACTGATAAGTCACAAAGTCAACTCTTGTGAGAAGAAGTAACACACACTCCTGGACAGAGACTATTCCTAGCAAGGGCAAATCTAATTTTGATAGAAAGAAAGAGTCAATTTTACAGCAACAAAAAACAACGAGCTGAAGAAACTGAGCATTGGTCTAAGATGCTTTTTATGTGACCACTTCTTAGAGTGGTGAGACTGTGGTGAAACATTTCAAAGAGAAAAAAAGTCAAATGAATAAATAAAATCTTCAAATATCCCGGAAACTCTGTTTTGGTTTCTGAGGATGAGCGATTAAAATATTTGACTAAATAATTTATGTAATTTTCTTTGATATGGCAACATTGTACCCTTACTACTTGAATTATTACTGTACAGGAGAGTCTCAAGGATATATTAGTTAAAATTTGTAAAGATAAAAGCTCTGTGTAAGTGTGGTTAACACAATTTTATTTAAAGAAATTCACTTTCTTTCCTCTGCTGTTGTCTATTCTAATTCTTGTTTTAAATCTCTTTAGAAAAATCAAAATAAAAATTATGATTAAAAGAGAGTTCTATGGATGATTTATCTGTTATAGTGGGAGCCCATCCAGTTTGTTTTTGGATGATCACCAAATATATGTTTGGGTTTTTTTTTTAATGGACTGTTTATTAACATGATAATTATTTTTTGTCACAATTGGATTCTAGACGGCTAAAGATATTTTAAAAAAATATGTGCACACTAAATATTTCTTGTTTCAAAGGGTACCAAAAGGAAAGAGTTCATACTAAGAAATGTGTCATATAGACTATTGCACCTCCAGTGTTTGATTAGAGTTCTAGTGCTGTACTGCTTTTAAGCATGACAATTGCATTTTATTGCATTTTCATTGAAGTGACTTTAGTCAATGAGGAGAGAAAGAAAAAAAAAAAAAAACCACAAGAAAAATCCAACAAACCACCAACAATATAGCCTGATTATTTAACAAGAGAAAAATGAAAATAATCAGCTCCATCTCCAGAAAGAAAAAAGGCAAACACAACCTTCTACTGGAAATGCAAGGTTTTATTATTATTATTTTTAAATAACAAACAAAACAGCAAAACATTTCTTTCTTCATCATAAAAAAAACCTGACTTTGATCCCCAGCACAGTCATTGAGTGGAAAATTGAACTACACTATAATTGCTTTCCCTGTGACCGATAAAGTGGTGTAACAAATTTTGTGTTTGAATGATAAAATCAGCAATTGGCCCCCAGCAATTCCTTCGACCATTCCTCCAAGGACACCAGCGTCCCATCAGGCTCCAGGGCTAGAGCAAAGGCTGAAGAACTGTAAACCTACTCCAAGTTGTTGTTGTTGGAGATTTGCTTTCTCTGATGCTGCTTTTCCTTTTTCTTTTTTTTTTTTTTTTTAATAGAATGCTACATGAAAACCTTTTATGTATGTATTTGCTTGATTTTAAAATGACTGGGCTAAGTACTACTAGATCACCTAAAAAAAAAATAAATAAAATCAAAGAATCAGATGGAAGCTTATTGTAGCTATATAAACTAAAACTATCCCAAATAAAATATATTTTACTCCAGAGTAAAATCTGGTTAGAAGGAGAAAATTGCTTTCCTCATAAGCACAGATAAGTCCCAAAGCTTGTAGATGCAGAAAAAATGTAAGAAAAAATTCCTCCCAAGGAAGGGAGGAGGGTTATATTTTAAGGTCACTTTGGGGAGGTTTTAAGGTAAGAAGTAAATCTTTGTCTCTTAAACACTGCAGTTGCAATTAAAGGAGTTAGGAACAAGTGGAAAATTTAGATGCAAAGAAACATTTATATTTAACTCTATTTATTTGTGAATTTAATTAAAGAAAAGAAAGTGTGAATTGAGTGTTATTTTAATTTACACTTTAAGCTGATTATAGTCTTAGAAACCTCACATTAGTTCCTTGTTTTAAAAGTTATTCCTCTTTGCTTACTTTTCTTGCACAGAAAATAGGATTTTTAATGGAAATCTTCAAAGGTGCCTTTAGCTTCTCTCTCAGAAATTCCCAAGAGCTCTACCCCAGGTGCTGCTTTACCGGGTAGTACCCAACAGCCTCTGCAGGTCTGGGTGTCCTGGAATGAATGAATTTCACTTTCTCCTGGCACAGTCACCCTAATTTACAATCACCCACCCTCTTGCAACTGTGTCAATAGATGGCAATGAATAAATTATTTCCTTTCTCTCTCCCTCCCTGTTATTCCATGGGTTTTAAAGATATTTTTATACCTCCTCTTATTTTTATACTTTCTACTTTACCCATTCCTGATGGAGGTGCCAGGCTGCTACCTCAGGTGAACTGAAGGTGTAGAGGTGAGTGCTCAGCTGGTGGAAACTGTCACTGCTTCTTGTTTCCTTGGTGACAGCAGAGATGCAATATCCCTTCCCTCATTTGCCTCAGTTTGGGTCATACACTGGATTATTTAGCATTCCTACTCCTAAGATAAAATAATGATCAGGAAGCCAACTTGAGATTTAATACGAGATGTCTTCACTTTGAAATAAAGAAATTAATGCCAACAATTAATGCAAATTAATGCAAACAATGCACATGACTAATGTCATGTCCTGCTGTCTTTATGTCCCTTGCTGTCATTTCACTGATATGGTTTACAACATGACATAACAGATAGTCTTAATGTAAAACTGGTGGCAGGCAAGAGAGTAGATGGCAATAGGAGAGACATGGGAATGAGCAATCAGGTTGAGGACCTGCTACTGGATTGCTGTGAAAAGGAAAAAAAAAGGCACAAAAAATTTAGAATAATCTTCAGCCTTAGTCAGATCATAAATATGATCTTTGAAAGGATTAAAATTAAAATTCTGACTGTATCCTACAACAGCTAATCAAATACTTATGGACTACAGGCATAGAGATCAAACATTGTAATTGTGCAGGTGTATTCTAGTATTACCCTGGATGATATCCTGACACAGTCTGGCACTTGCCACAGTCCAGAGACCATTTCCAATAGGTATTTTTGATGCAGCCACTCAGTTTTGGAAGTGCAGTTTAACACTATGGACATAGACCATCCAATACCACCTGGCTCAGTGTGAAAGAGACCTGGCACTGTGTAATGTATTAAAACAAAACTTGTTCCCCACATTTATTAATACAGAAATAATTGTGGTTCCACAACACCTGCACAGGCAGAGTATAAAAGGGAACCTCCTTCATTATCTACAGCAAATCTGCTAGAATCTGTGAAGGTTGACTCCTGCTCTTCTGTACTGGTTTCAAAGTGTATTTGGCTGACCATCAAGCCAGATGGATGAAATTTTAAAGGTCTTCGGGGAAAAAAAAAAAAGCTTAAAATCTGATTATTTCACTGGGGTTAGATATCCAGGGTTAGATATCCATCTTTCCAACAGCTGATATGACAAGGTGAAAGGGGTGCTAATCATCAGGGAGGGGAGAGACTGCAATGAGTCTCCATCAGTGGGATCTGGGAGTGGAAATGCCTTCAAGTGGCTCTGATGGGGTGGGATTTGCCCTGTGGGGAGCTGTGAGGGAAGGCAGGTGGAACCATCCCCTGCTCCCTGCCCTGTCCTCCCTCCTGCCACGGGTGGGATGTGGAGCAGCCAAATATCTCTGTGGGATGTCCTGTGGTCCTCCTTGGGGCTCAGCTGACTGGGCGGAGTTACCAGGGACATATGGATCCATTCCACACAGCTTCTCCCATATCTTTCTCCCCATACAGAAGACAAAATGTTTACTTGTTGCACGCATTCAGGCAAGGAAGGGTCATAGAACAAGACATTTATCACCTGGTAGAATCCTTTGAATCACTCAGCTTCCCATGCTGGCATTCCCTTTTCCTACTACATCATTACAGTCTTCCTCTGACTCAAGGAGCACATCAAAAATTGGTAGCATCTCCCTGTGGGCCACTGGGCACCACAGCAAACTGAGGAATAATGGAACAGGAGGAGGTTTGTGGCCCCACAGCCATAAATGGTTCCCACAAGTTGAGATTTTGAAGAAAAACTGTGCATCCTGCCCAGCACACGTGGATCAGCAATTCCACCTTTTCCTCCTCATAAGGGGAATATAGTGAAGAAACAGCCAATGTAAATCTCTGGCATAAATAGTGACATCCCTTTTTGTCTTTATCTAATGATTTTGTGAAATCAATGATAAAACCAGCTACCCTGTGTTACTGGTATGCTGGAAAGCTGGCCATGTGTGCTGCCCTATAGAAATACTTGCTCCTCTGAACAGATTTGAGACACAAAGTTACGTGGGATCAGCCCAGCTGGGTGTTCCTGTGGGGAAGCACAGCCTATGGAGAACCACATCCCATGTGAAAGGCTCTTCTGTGAGCTTTGGAAGTCTGCAGTTAAATGGAATATCACAGGTTGATCCAAGTAGGCTCCTGCTGCTGCTTTGTGAGGTAGGACACAGAGTCCATCTTTAAGGGTGACAGTGACCTTGGCCCACTGTCCTTTGGGCCAGATGGGTGCAATCTCTGGCAGCCACTTCCATGGCCTGATTCAATCCCTGGCTGCTTTGGGCAGCCCTGATTTGAACTACTGCAAGCACAATTAGATGGAATCAGAAAACACTGCAGGTGTTAACTTTGCAGAGCAGGCTTGTACAAAAAGCACATTGGAGGATTTTATGTATTGATTAAGTGGAGTAATATTAATATATCTTTTGCCTCCAGTCAGTTTCCCTCTCTTCAGAACATCCCCAGTTGGGAACCAAGATATTTTCCCTTATTCCAGCTGAATAATAATGCCATAAACTTTGGTGTTGCTGTTTGACCTGTGCCTCTTCTTTCTCCTGTATTCTATTTTATACTACTTATTTTGTTTTATCTAGTTCTCCAGAGATAACAATTTCTCTGGCTTCTTTCCATCCTCCCTCTCACGTGTCCTCCCATCCCACCACTGACGCAGCCACTGAGGGTAGGCAGCTCTGTCTCCCTTGACCTCGTCAACATCAGAAAGCATTTTCAAATCTCAGTCATCTCTGACAGCCTTTGAGCAGAGAAATGAGACAGTCTCCCTGACACAAAGGCTTCTGGCCTGGGGTAAAAAAACCCCTCCTTTTGAAACAACAACAACAAAAAAAATTCCCCCCGAACACTCCACACACCACACAGCTTTTCATTCATCTTCCTCTGCAGGCCCTCTACACCGTATTAGTTTTCAGGGTTTACAGATTTTCTGTTTATTGTTGGCCAACCACCACACCTAAGATACTTTGCTGCTCTATTCTGCAGCTTTGCAGGAAAGAAAGGCACCAGTTTTTACACAGAGCAATTGCAATACCTGGCTCTGTGCTGGTAATTGGCCCTAGAGTTTGTTTCAAAGGTTGCTTCTGAACACAGAGATTGATATAAGCATATCATGAAGAAGCATGGGAGGTTTTTTGGAGTAGAACATGCAGATTTATTTTAGATAGAGGAAATGAGGAACTGGAAGAGTTGTGAACTGGTCAAATCTCCTCTTTCCAGCCTGCTGTTTCTGTTTTGTGAGATCACATGGAGTACAAGCCTCTTGTAAACATATTAAATCTCCAGCATCTGAGGACAACACCTACAATCAAGTTAATGTCCTACTTTTCCACTTTCCACTCACTCCAATGGGAAGCTGCTTGCCTGGATGCAAAATTCATCACTTAGCATTCCAAAATATACCCCTATGAATTTCATTGTTATTGATGCCTGGCTTCATAGAGATGGAAATTATGGGCACACCAGTAGGGAGGGGAAGGCAAGTGACTGTATTAAGTCCCCCAATGCTGGTTGAGATGGGACAGCTCAGTTGCTGATTCCCACAGCCCCCAATCTCCTGCAATAATTTGGAACTATTGTTCCATGCTTTGTTCCATGCTTTTTATCTAAACAGACACGTTTGCTGGGGTTTTGCATCTTGCCACATGGAAGGGACAGATGTTTCTGCCAGTAATGTAAAAGAATTTCCTTCTATTCTTCTCGACAGTGCTCCATGAAGATTTGTGCTGCTTCTCAGGCCTTCTGCTGAGCTGCCTCCACGCACAAAATACTCTTTGCATTTGAAGAGTACAGGAAGTCATCAGCTTTCCAAAGCAGCCCAAATTGAGGGGGGAATCTGAATATTTCACAGTAAGAGAGCAGCCCCTTGATGTTCTTTCTGTTGCACCAATTGTTTATAACAAGAGCACCAAGGGAAAATACCGTGATCCTGATTCCTTATGTTTTTGTCGTGTTGGGCTCAGATCTGTCCTGATAAGACCAACAACAGCATTTGACTCCATTCTTAATCCAGTCAGACTGCTGGGGAGCAAACCCAGGGGGTTGGAGCATGGGGAAAGCACTTCTGGCATGGAGAGGCACGTGGCAGAGCTGAGCTGCTGTGCCACATGTGAGCCAAGCAAGGGCTGGCTCTAATCCCCTGCTGTGACTTGTGATTTCTTTCTCATTGAGTGCTGCAGGCCTATCAAATTTGGGTGAATAGCTACAGATAAATGTCCAAAAAGGCTCACCCTCCTCAAGAGTGTGCATGTCTTTATTGGAAAAGAAGGAATATTTGCTGAGGGAAGTCCTACTCAAAATGAACTGGGAAATTTGTGCCAAAGATGGGACCAATCAGACTTTCCTTGTCAATGTTTCTGTTTTTCACCATGGAATAATAAATAATAATTAGTACAAAGTCTCCCCTGGTGGTTTTTTTTTTTCTTCCTTCTCCCTCCTCCCATTTATCATAAAGCAAGATTATCAATATTTATGGATCTTGTATTGTTAATGGCAAGTTTGGATTTTGATTCATAAAGCTGGATCAACCTTTATTTCTGGTGCTGTTTTCATGGAACATTAAGATTTCTAGATAAGTGCTTGTAAAATAGAAGTAAAACAAATAAACCCTAGTTCAGCTGCAATAGCATGATTTTCACATTTTCAAAACTTTATCTGATAAAGAAATGAAAACTCGGTTGAATGGCAAACACTAGGAGACCTTTTCTTGTCTAAAGTAGAAAAAATAATAAAAAGGGAGGAGGAAGAAACAAAAATTCTGATAGTTTGAAAGGGACATTTTTTGTTACACCTGGCTTTTGTTAATCAGTAAAAGTATATTTTTTTATATAAAATGTGATTTATTTTACCAACTAATGCCTCAAGAAAAAGACAAGGTCTTCTAACAATTCCAAATATTTAGTTTTAGAACAAACCTTTGGGCATATGAACTCATCTTTATATTTTCATTGACAACTTTCCTCTTCTGTCTGGAATTCTGACAGCAAAGAAAATTCCAGTGGCCCAAAAACCAGAAGTTACTCGTCAGGTATTTACAACTTCACATTTTCATCATTCCTTGATGAGAAGATTGCTTGCTTACTTATTTTTCATTTTTTTTCTCCTTTCACTACTTGAAAGAAAGCCAGTGAGTGCTTCAAGAAAAATTTCAGCAGGTATTCAATGTCTTTATTTCCATGAATTTTCCAAGGATCGTTTTTTTGGACAAGAACTTCTATATTTTTTTGTAGCTCCAAAGAAGAATGGTAGATGCACTGTTCTTCAACTTGCATAAGTGATTATCTTCATTGACCTAAGCTTGATTCTATTCTTAGGGAGTCTATTAAAATGGTGTCCAATCTGGAATTCTTCAAATACTATCATCTGATTTAAAAAAAACAAAATTAAAAACAATTTAGGTGTCTGATACTACGTCCCATTTCTGGAAATGTTCAAGGCCAGATTGGATGGGGCTTGGAGCAACCTGGTTTATTAGAAGGTGTCCATGGCAGGGGGCTGAAATGGGGTGAAATTTAAGGTCCTTTCTCACCCAAACCACTCCATGATGTTATGGTGGCCTATCCAAAAATGGCCTTGTGATAGGTAAATCAAATATTTTTGATTGAAGATGTCTAAGGAACGATTCCCCCCCTCTCCCCACAATCCTCCTACTTGGGTGGTTCTCAATCAACTGATGCAATTATTATAATTTTGGGCTGGATTAGTAACTGTTGTTATTTAGAGAGTTAACTCCCTCCCTCAGCAGCAGTCACCTATATGCGAGTTTATCTACCTAAGCCACAGATGACAGCAAACAGTATTAAGCCAGAACTGATTTCCTCTTTCCTTCATGTTTCCACTTACTGCAGAATTTTTACTCTGGGGGAAAAGAAAAAAAGGCAAACACATGGTCCTCTTCTAACAGTCCAGGCAAAGAAGCCAATGCAGAACAGCAACTAGGGGATGATTTATTGATCAAACTTCATTCTCTGAGCAGTATTTAGCATCCATGCACTAATAAAAAGAAACAGACAGCTCTGCTGGCTCCTCGAATCCTGGCACTCGCTGTTAATTCCTCTGAATACATTACCTGAATCAAACACATAAGGCTGCTCTTGGCTTTGTCCCATTTTGAGCCCCAAGGTATGATTTCCATGGACCAGCACTGAAAAATACCTAAATATTTCTCCCTGCTGCCATCTCTCCAGCCACTCCCAGCAGCTGAATCACAGTGTCTTGACTGTATTAGGCTCCAGGGGGTAAGCTTGTTTAGTAATAGCCCTGACCTTTTCCTAGTGTTGTCATTCCAAATGACATTTATGGCATAAACAAGCAGTGACACAAAACTGACAGATCAAGTTGCCATCTGAGAGAAGAATCAGAAAACAGAAAGAAAAATGCCTTGCAAAAGTACTACCTAAATTGAAAACAAAACAAAACAAAATCTTCCTTCAACTCCCAAGCATTCCTCCTTTAAGTTGCAACAATTGTTTTACTGTTTGATAAAGCTTTTACATCCCTTATTTTCCACAAAATGACATTATTTTGATTCTGACATTAGGCTTTAATAATTATGTCTATGAAAAATATATGGAATTTTTCAGGATTAATATTAGTATAATTTAAAAAAATCAAAAGTGGCCCACAGACATGAATGGAAAGTTAATTCTTCACATTTTATCTGT
>JBBMKD010000145.1:108741021-108762264 GCA_037834095.1 Argya squamiceps
CCGGTAACTTTTGCAGTACCTGTAATATAAAGAATGGGTAGTTGTCATTCTGTTGGCAAAGCTTCTCCAGTTGACATAAAGAATCAGAAATCACAGCTGTTTGATATTCAAAGACAGATTCACAGGGAATATGCAACACCAAACACCAGAAGGGATAACTATGCTAAAATGGATTAAAATGCCTCAGTAATGGCATTGGTATCTGGGAGGTGTTGATTGAGTGTCTCTCTTGGAGAAGCTCTGATCCAGTGAAATTTCATAGGGACATAATCTTCTCTCCATTGCCAAAATGGCAAATGCTGTACATTTTCATCTGGTATAAATCTTGACAAACACCATGGAAATCAATGGAGATAATCCTGATTTAGGCCAATTGCTGAAAGCAGAAGGTGGCCCCATCTGTAGATACTAAAAGTAGCTTTGATTTTTTCCTCATGGCCAGTGATGTCCAGCATCCCCTAGGGATTCTTAATCACAATGGCAGTGTGCTACCTTACAACTAATCAGTTCCCCATGAATCCTGGAAACATATTAATTTGACTCATCTTTCAAGCACCATGAGGCCAGGATGATGTTATGAAGGAAAAGAACACTCAGAGCAGCAAGGAACCAACAGAAGGAGCTGAAACCTGCAAGTACAAACTGACACAAATAATTGTGCCATCTTTGTTTATAGGTTATTGATTATATCAGGAGCTGTATGAAAATGGCAAAAGCAGTTTTAACTATCACTCTAACTATAGTCCATTACAATTCCAAACTATTAACAAGCTTAAAAAAAAAAAGGTTCAGTAAAAGGTTCAGTAAAAGGTTCAATGAAGAGAAATTTTGGGGGAGCAATGCTTTTCATCTTAGAAATTCTCAGGCAGTCATGTTTGTTCATTCATGAACAAGGTTATTCATCATTTGCTGTCTTAGTTGCTTATGTGACCACACACCAGTTTAGAAGCTTAATATCAAGTCTGAAACTTGAACCCTAGAAGAGAAACAGAATAGTTTTGCAGTTTGAGTTCTGTTCTCAGTGTTAAGAAGGATAAGATCTTTTTGGAGTAATTTATCATAAGACCACAAATATTTTTTAAGCAGAAATGGACATGGGAACTTAAGGATGCTTAACAAAGGGAGATCCCTTTGTAAAGGGATCTATCCTACTATCCTACTATCTCTGTACAGCTGTGTGCCAGCTTTTAGCCCCATTTCCCCTTTTCAATATATTTTAGCTGGTATTTTCTGAGTTGATAAGGTGAATATGGGACTCATTTCACCTAGAGCTGGACTCCTACATGTGTTCTTTATGAGCTGCTCTCAGACTACCTTTATTTGAAAAACATATCTCCAGACCAACTTTTCCCATTTTAAGAGAGATGAGAAGCTTTTTGATGGAGCTTAGCTGGTGAAAAAAAGCAGACTAGGTCATGTACTTCTAGATGATATAACTATGTGAGATCAATTCCAGTTATATATATTTACCACTATGGAATGCTGGTCTTGCCAGGAGCCTGTAAGTGTGATTACAATGTAATTTACTTCCCAGCACAAATGTTGTTTTGCTTTTCATGTTCAAAAAATATAAATATTCTAAATAATGAAACCGTTTCTGATGTGAAAAACTGTTTTTTAAATTCCTTGTATAATCTGTGAGAATTAATCCAGGCAGTTATAAATAGATTCTGTTGCATGGCAAGTTCTTTGCTAGACCATGTTGACATCAAACTTATGTTTTTCCCTCCAGTAAAGCTGATTCAAACTGTAACAAATATATGTGAGACCAAGCTAAGGCAAAGGGGCTTCATTGTTTAAAGAGGAGTTAAGTTGATTTGCACCACCTAATGTTTAGACTCTTGTGGTATAATGTTTGATTCTTCTCTTCTTTCACAGGAAAAATCAAGCAGTGTCAAAATGATTAACTGTAAATGGTCTTGCATATGATCATCTTTGTGCTTCAATTATAATTACAGGGTCAAGCCTAACAATAGTGTCTCTATAATTTCCTTATTGGCATGTAAAGTTCGCACAGTAAATATTTCTTCTCATCACATTTTTTCCTTTTTTTCCAACAAACACTCAAAGCAAGCATTCTGAACTAAATAGAAATTGAACTGGACTATTATTATGCTGTACATACTAATTCTGCTCCCAGCTATTGTTGTTTTTTTTTTTTTCTTTAAAGCATGAAATTCCCAGATTAAAAGTCCTGCTGCATCATGTGAACTTATCTTTGAAATAAGTCTGAACTGTAGATTTCAAAGCCCAAACTGACTTGAAACTGCACTTCCTCATCAAAGATAAATGTTTAGGGCTAGTGTTCTTGTTTGATCCAAGAAATAAGTCCTAGGTCTCAGTCTTCTAGAGTAAAATCTTGATTTAATTCAAGCCAGTAGCAAAATTCCTATTGTTTGTTAAAAAGATCAGGACTCCAGCACTAGATTTCAGCTGCCCGAAGTTCAGGTACAGAGGGAGTTCTGAATCCACATTCTGAATTCCAATTGCTGTGTTTGTCAAAAAAACCCCCAAAAATAATGAAGTGAGTTCATAAAAAGCACTTTTCAAAGTAGGGCTTGCACCACCTGTGGTGCCAAATTATTTGTCTGAAACTTGGAGTTCCTGGAAAGAGCCCTGCTGAATGCAAGAGCCTTTGGATTGGATCCTGTGACCACAGGGCTACAAATTGCAAAAGAAAATTAATCACACATAACAAATTCCATTTCGTAATTTAGACCATCCTTTTGCAGCTTTAATTTCATAAATTTTTTTCTAGTATAGATTCCTGTGTGTATCAGCAGCATCTTTTTCCACTCCTATTGAAAAGACTCACATCCACAGAGAAGTACAAATCTGCCTGCTAATTTGAGATCAGTCACTAAACATGAGTTTCAATCATTCTTTCCCCAGAGAGTCTAGAATTCTAAACCAAACCTAGGATTCTCATATTGAGATTTTATTTCTTTTGTAGGGGAAAAAAAACCCACCAAAAACCAAAAAACAAACAAACAAAAAAACAACAGAGGGGAGTTTGCTTCCTCACCCTCCCCGAAGTTTTTTGAAAATACTGATAGGAAAACAATTGCTAATTTAATTTTGTTTTGAGATTTCAAACTTGGGAAGACCTTTTTTCCATTAAGTTATTAGAAACAGATGATGATGATGATGATGATGATGATGATGGTGATGATGAATATTATTATTTCTCTTTTCTTAAATCCATCTATCCTATCACATGGAAGCTCTTAGGTGTTGCAACAATGAGTTTTGATATGTTGTTGATGTGATCAGAAGGAAATGATAATGCTAAAATGTCACCAGTATGGTTTCACAAAACTTTCACCTTTTAGATAACATTTTAAAAGCCACATAAAGAGAAATCCTTGATGATCAGCTTTAATTATTCTCTCTTTGGTAAAGTCAAAAATTATACAGTAAAATTCACAAGTGTATTAGGCTGAAAGGGGAAAAAAATAGGACTAACCACAGAAAGTGGGGTGTGACAGGTGTGGAATTATCTGTTACAGTCTCAAAATACAATCCATTCTGTATATCTCATTTAATGTTACAGAGCACTGTGCCAAGGAAGTCATGGAAGGGTCTTGATTTCAGGTCTGTGCTCTTCTGATTGATCCATTGAGTCTCCCTCTTCAAATATCAGTTGCTACACCAATCAGACCAAGGCAACTATACTTTGAAAAGAAAGAATTAAACATAGTTTTGGAACATATGACATTCAAATTGGTGGATAAAATACATCTAGTTTTATGTATTAAAGGAACTTCCTTGGATGAAATGGGAAAACTAGTCTGACACTCCAAGGAAAACCATGGCAGCAAATTTGATACTCGAAGAGAAATGGTTACTGCAAGGTGTGTGTGTTTTCTTTCCTTTCTCTTCTATCCAAAATACCTAATAAAAAATACAAAGTCTGAGTTTCATTGTGGCTCAGCCTCACAACTAAAATATTACACAGCTGTAGTCTGTGTAATATTTCCTTCTGTAGTTAGTGAAAAGAAATAGGTAAGTCATCCCATAATTTTAGCTATTTCTCCCATGAGGCTGTGAAATGGAAAAGGGACTTGGGAACAGGGATGCTTTTGATGATTATTTCCACAAATATTTCTTTCATTTTGTCTTGCTGACACAGAGTTCCTGCAGACACAACAGGTAAGGCAAGGAAAAGATATTAAACTATTACAGACTGGACAGGGTTATAGGTCATCCTATAAAATGTCACCTTCTATATCAAAGAAATCTTCAGAGAACAACATAAAACTGCAGAAGATAATGTTTGGAGCTGGAGACCTGTGTGTCTCAAGTGAAATTGCTTGTTCAGTTACTCACCTGAATGGTGGAGTTAAATTAAGAAGAGTTTAACAATAGCAGGAGTTACCTGTAAGGTGAGGACTATGATTTTTGAGGTAGTTTCCATAACGAGGTGAGAACTGCATGCCCCAAATCCAGAATCTGGGTGAATTGGCCCAGTTTTGTCAACAATCACAGGAAAACCCAAGAAGAGGAGAGCAAACATCTTGAATCTAGACTAGACAAGCTTTGTGGGTCCCTTCCATCTCAGGACAATCTCTGATTCTCTTTAGTCTAAAATATAAACCTTCATTGATACATGGGAAATGTTAAAGCATTTGGGGCTGGGATAAAACTGTGCTCTGTAGGGATTTAGATACAGCAGATGTGTAGACACATTTACTGGTCTCAAGGGTTTCTTTTCTTATTTTGGTATTATTTGGCTGTGATTTTATTCTGTGTTAAGCAATAAATTCCTTCTAAGGACATTGCTTTTGAACCAGTCATCTTTGAGATGATGAACTCAAACTCGATGGCCACAATTTCACTGGAATGTATTAGCTGAGGTAATCCTTTGTCTTTCTGTCTAGATCAGGTGGAACGAATCTCCTTTCAGATTTGTCTGCCTGTTTCTCAGGATACCCTTCTGTAAATGGCACTAAAATGACTGAATGTCAGATACCCAAACCAAGAAAAGATAAATCCCAATCCAAAATACTCTAACATGAGCCAGAGATAGATACTGCTCCCTTCCCAATATCTGCCTTAATAAATGTGGATTTGCTCCCTCTCAAAACAAGGAAAGCTTTAAAACATGTCATACATGAATCATACGTGTATTACTGCTTGCATCTGGGAAGAGGGAAGTTTGGAGCAGCACAGTCAGGAATTGATGGCCATGAGGAGTCCTTGGTGGATGAAGGCTGGATCTTTTTTGGTGATCAATAAGCAATAAAATTTTCTCTCAGGTGTTCTTTAAAAATGTGTTTTCATGACCATGTTCACCCATTTTCTCTTCTTTTTGCTAGTGTGGATAAGGACCAGATTGCATTTCGCTTGTGTTACATTTCTGCAGCCTCTATCTCTACATAAACTGAGTCCTTTCCCTTAAAATCCTATGTGACACCATGGTAAAGATTAAGGAATAACATAAACAAAGAAAAAAACATTGAATTTCTGTATCTAAGCTGGATTCTCTGTTGTCTATGAGGACAAAACCACTGATCTAAGGATTTGCAAGGATTGGCCTCTATATATGTAGATATTTATAACATCCAGAAAAAAGGTTTAATGTAAATATCACTTAATGCAGATGGTTACATTGCCCTTGGCTCCAAAAATAATCAATATAATTTGACAAGTATATCTAGGTCTTATTTAATTCTAAGATAAAATACTAAAGATAAATTAATCAGACTTAAAAACAACTTTTTTTTTAATTGCATAATAAGAAATACCAGGGTGAATTTAGGTTTCATATGAAGACAACTATACATCTTCATTTGACTGGAAAAAATTCCACATTTTTCTTTAGAGGAATATGTTCAAGCATCTTAAGCTTGGAAACATCTCTTCCTAAGAATAATAGGAGTTAAACTCCTAAATGGATTTAACAAGGAGATTGAAAACTTTATGAATAACATAATATGAGCGAGAAGTCATCCAGTAGAAGGCATATAATCTCAATGGTCTTTCATAAACATATTCATAAATCATCAACAGATGTATAAAAATGTCTTTACTAAGGAATTCTGCCATTAATTTATTTTTCCTTTATGTATCCTTTGAAGAGTTTTAGCACAGCTGAAAACTGTGTCTCATTCTTTTGGATCGGCTCTATTTAGAACATGCTGACAATGGTTCAAGTTGCAGTTCTACATAATAGTTTGAGATAACAAGTTTTAAGTTGAGAATGCTGTTGGAAATTCTGCATGAAATCCAACTATTCTAGACTGGAAACTATGAAACCATTTCCCATGGCTACCATTTTTTTCAGTGTATTCTTGCACAGAATGGGGAGTCCAAGACCTGAACAGATCTAAAATTTCACAATGAAATTAAATTAAAAGCACAGTCACATCAGGTTTGAAATCAAGATCATGAGAATCCATGTGTTCTGAACAGCTTCCATGAACTGTTGTGTCTTTAATAATGATTTGTTTCAAAGATGGGTCCAGAATGATTCAAAAAAGCCCTCCCCACAACAACAACAACTACAAAACAAACAAAAAAACCCCAGCAACAAACACACCATCAAAAAACTCCAACCAATAAACCAGAAAACCTCCCAAAAAAACTCCAACCAAATCATGTCTTTTTAATTTTTATCTGATTTAGAAGTAGTAGCAGTTCTGAAATACTTGGGGAAAGACAGGTAAACTGCACTAAGGCTGTAAAGTATAATTACATTCAAAAACATTAAACAGGGTATAATTACATTAAAAACAGGGTTTTGAGGGTTAGAGCACCACATTAATTATGGATGAAGTAACATGAAAACTTCCCCTTCCATTTCAGAGTGAAGGCAAGTGTTCAGCTGAATGATGAGAGGACTAAGGTTAACATTTTTTCTAACAAAAACACCAACAACAATGGACAAAAATTTAATCTCCTCTTTTTTTCATTCATTTTTTAAATATTGAGGAAAACAAGTAGAACATAAATAGCTAAACACCTAAACTCAAGGGGCAGAGGAAGCATTTTTACTCTTCAAAGTTTAGTCATGTTAGAATCACATGATGACAAAATATCCTGCGTGGAAAGGGACCCACAAGGATGATCAAGCTATGATGAAATCTCATATATTGTTGTCATTACTGCTAGCACTAAAAATAATAGCAGTAAAGGCAAAACAGAACTTCAAATTTCATAGAACCTTGATCATGTAATCCATGATTCATCCTATATGAGGCTGAATAATAAGGATTTTGTACCTAGTGCCTCTTTGGGAGAGTTTTTCACTAGATACAGTAAATGAATTCATGAGAGAGATGTAAATTGGCAAAGATGATGTTAAATCTTAACTCTACTCACACAATGCAACCTTGGTGTGGAAAAGAGCAGTGTGGTCTAAGCTCAGAGGCAGATGAGTGCTTAGCAACAAGATCTCAAAAGGTGTTTACAACCCTATTCTTGGATCTATGTGAAAGACAGACATGAAAGAATGAGTCACCTTTTACATTGGACTAAATCACATGGACTTGATAGATTAACACCTGGGTGTAGTCCCTAGTCTCGCTCATGATCCAAGAACAGAGACAAAAATATTTTGCTGAAATTATTCCAGAAGACAGTTTGATTCACACAGAAATAAAATATAAGATGTAAAAAACAAATAAATATTTTATTATTCCCATCTATAGACATCATTGGATAAAGGACACTGCATCAACTCAAAATAAAGCTTGTGCTATGACTAAAATTGCTCCCACGCAGATATAATTTGCATGAGCAAGAGATGAAAATATAAATGAACAGTTATGGGGGTTATTTTGACCATATCTACATTTTTACATTTATACCTTGCTAGATCTTCCTTATACACTTGCATGTACAGCTGTAAATAGACACGTGTGGGTGTGTTGTTGACTACAGATGGAATAACTTAAAAACGTCCAAGGTAATTTTATTTTAAAAAACAGTAAAAAAATAAAATCACTTGCATTCCTGGTTCCAGCCTGAAGCACTTTTTTACAGCTGAAAATAGGGGCATATAATAAAAATGCTGACACAACCTTAACTATAGAGGTGCTAGCAGGCAATGCTATAATAAATAATGTGGGAAATATTTTACACTTCAAGGCAATTACATGTTCAGCCATCTTTAGGATTTCTGGGCCATGAAGGGTAGGGATTAGGTGTACTTGACAAGTGTAAAAGACCCATGACTCATGACTGCTAGAAGGCACAAATGAATTACAAAAGCTGAGAGAAAGCTTTGTAATCACTAAGCATAGGTAAAATATTTTTTTATTTAGGGGTAGATAAGGATCAGGTAGATGTAAAGATACTCCAGGTTTCATTCAGTGTGTTTTTTTCAAGATGTGGTAAAAGTTGAGTTAAATCTATTGTCCTAACTCACCTTTATGTGTTTTTTGAGTTGCATTTGTGCATTTATGCTACATAAATACAACTTTGAAATGGAAATTCATATTTGTAGGAGAACAGGACCAAATAGGATCAGTTAGGTCACTGAGAAGACTCTGTTTCTGAAAGAGCAGGAGGAGATTTTAGTAGAGTTTAGATTCACAAAAACCCTCAACAACCTTGTCAACCTTCACCCACCAGAAACACCCTCAACAGCCTCTTTGTGTGCTAAGTACAAGATTAATGTTCCAGGTCTGAAAAGTAGCTGAAGTGGCAAACACAGAAGCATGGAATCATTAGGGTTGGAAAAGACCTCCGAGATCATCAAGACCAAAGTTCTGCATTGGTTGGATGCTGCATTCTCTCCAGTCCCGAACTTTGAAGAAATTATGAGTTTCAGTAGTCATACAGACTGGAAATATTGGAACTGCTAATTAAGGACACCTTAAAAGTGAACATCAAACACAGAGCAAGACAGAATCAATTTTTGGTCATTGGGGAGAGGTAGCACAACATGACCTTTGAGAAATTCCTTTGACTTCAGATGGTAGTTTCCAGTGAGACACACTTCAGACCTGCACATGCCAAGGCTCAGCGAGTGACCTACTCACCTGGTCCCTTGGTTCGTCTGAATTGGCCAACTGCAGAAGTGTGATCGAATCATTTTTATGGCCTCTGTCAAATAGTCTCAGGCTAAATCCTGGTCTAAATCCCACATCAAACAGTTCTTACCTGTGTAGTCCTGAGGGTGGTAAACCCCACAGGGAGACGAGTCTGTCCTGATCTGTCGCTTACAGCACCTCTACAGCCTTTCCCAGAAGCCTTAAAATGCTGAATGTTATGGTTTCCAAGAATCTGGTGGAGGAATGTGTTTTTTCAGAGCTGTTTGTCATCTGCTTTTTAGAAATATACTCAAGAATTTCTCATCCTGAACAAAACCCAAAACAAAGTGCTGCCCTCCCACCCATTTTGCCTCAAACTGGTATCAGATCTTTAAAACTTGTCTAAATCTTAGGCCAAGCATGCCTAAGGTCATGTTTGAGTTCATGAGCTTTACTTATATGCACCACACCAAGTCTGGCAGAATATTATTTTTTAATGGTCTCCCTCCTCCACTTTTCTGTTTCCACTCTCTTATTTCCGATCTTCATCAGTCTTGACTATAAGATATCTAGTAGATCATGAGGATCAAACATCAAGCAAGCAAGAGATTTCTAAAAAAATTAAGTTTGGCTGTCTTTTCCACAAAATAAAAAAATAATAAATTAACAGCATGTAATCTAGAGAACTCCCACAATGAAGGAGGACCAGAGGTTGGACTAGAGATTCTGGTCTGTGAAGGTCAACAGGAACTATGTAACTGAATATTAAGTGTTCAGAATTTTACTCAATTGTTCAATTCTAATTTTGCTGTTTAGGGAATCCTGCCACCATTCAATATTTTTGCCTTACTCCTTTTAGCTCCAAGTGATTTAACACTCCTTCACTCTCACAATAGAACAGCTACAGTGCAAAATGATGAATATTCAACTTCCAGATCAGAACTTGGTATGAATACCAAGACAGATATATGCATTTCAGTATATATCAGTGTTGGGTGGCAGCAGGATAGCTCAAGACACTTAAAATAACGTGACACCAATTTATTATCATTAGAAATAAAGCCTTCGGAAAAGACCCTAAGCATCATGTTAGCATTGATATGTCAATCCTGCATTTGAAGGATGGCAAGTCTGAATCCCAGCACAGCCTTAATTAACAGAAAATAATTAGCATCATTTTCCCAGCTGTGAATTTGAGAATTTTTTTTCCAACAGAATCCATTGATTGATAATTAAGGAGGAGTTAGTTGTAATAAAACTCCCAGTATTGCAATTTCTAATTGGCCTTTAAGGACATTTTACAGTTACAGTTACTTTGTTCCAGGCATTTTCTGGCTTTTTTTTTTTTTTAACCAGCTTTAATAAGGAATCCTTTCTTAGCAAGGTAAAAAAAGATGCAGATGAATAAGAAAAAAAACACTGTACTGTTACATTTATGAATTTAAAATCTTGCATATAATACAGTCCATTTGATTTGTTTGGGTAATAATTGGTGCCAAGTGAACGTAAAATTCTTTGAAGTTTACTTTGAATAACCTAAGATTTATCCAAGCACTTGAGTCTTTGATTAAACTGCATTATCCCAGAGATTTATGTAAATGCTTAACTTGATGAACAGTAAATGCTCCTGTTGGCTTCAGTGGGATGGAGCATCATGTGTATAGTTAAGCAGATATATGTATATCCTTCAAGGAATGCTGCCCTAGGCTGGAAATCTTATAGGAATGGATTCAGCTCAGGACATGTCTGCTTGTTTCATATTTCCAGCCAGTCCACAAATACTGCTCGTATAGTGTCCCCCAAGGCACTCAGATTTTAATCCTACAAGTAGAATTGATTTAAAAGCATCCATTTAATGATTTTTGTAATATCTGTACATTGACATAATTTTGAATTATTTTCCTGAGCTATCTGAAGATTTCAAATGTTGAGTGAAAACAATCTGAAGCCTTTCAATGTTTTCTCCATTTCTTTCCTCACCCTCATTTTTGTTTATTCTCCCATTTGCAAAGAAATCTTGAACAATTGACCAAAGGGAAAAAAAAAATATAGAAAAAAAAAAGAGCAAAAAAAATAGATCTTGTATACTAAATACAATAATATGAAAAGTATTTTGCTTAAATTTCTTTATATGCAAAGGTTATATTTAAGGAACAATCTTTGTAAAGAATAAATGCCAGATTTTTACATAGCAGAAAATCAAGGTCATCTGAACATGCAAACAGTTTCCTAAAAAGCAATTTTACTATGTGAAACCAAAGGGGAGATCCAAACTGGTCCCTACTGTTGTGAAAGTAGATCTGAACAATCAGACCTGGATCTGCATTGGTGTAATTTGTGGCCAATACACGACTAAATCTTGCTTAATTCATATATATATAATTAATGCTTCATTAATGGGTATTATTACTGGCAGAAAAAACCCCATATGATAACAACTTTTGGTGTTGCTTCCACTGGTTATTCCTGTCTCTTTCCTGCCCTGTAAATTTTTTAATATGTCTATGCCAGTGAAAAGACATTTCTGTATGATCAGAGTGTCTTGACTATCATTAGAATCCAGATCAGCTCAGTTTCTCCATCTTGGGAATGCAATCAGGCTGCCTTGCTGCCTCTCTGAGGAGGATGTCAGATCACTTCTCTGTGACTGCCTTACATCTTGGCTTAACTGATGCAGATTTCTCTCTTTGGAGATCATCTAGTGAAGATTTACAGTGCTTACAAATTTATTCCAAGTGCATCTGCTGTATTTTGTTAACACGGGCTGGAATGTCCTCCTTCATTTCCATCACAGAGATCACTGGGATGATCTTCAGTTCAAAAGAACCAGCAGAGCTGGGCATGGTTACTGGATCTGTTCAGGAGCACTTGGTTCTTCCTCTCTCACAGTATGTAAGCATCACTTCAACCACCAAATTAGTGAAAATTCATGGTTGTCTTTAGCTGGTATATGAGCTGCTGGACTGGTTGGCATCAGAACAAAGAGGCAAGAATGATTTGGATGGGAAGTGACCTTAAAGACCATCTCCAACACCCCTGTCATGGACAGGGACATTTTCAGCTAGATCAGATTGCTCCAAGTCCCATTCTACCTGGCCTTGAACACTTCCAGGGATGAGGCACCCACAGCTGCTCTGGGCAACCTGTGCCAGGGCCTCACCAATTATTCAGGGAAGAATTTTTCCCAATATCCAATCTAAACTGCTGTATGCCAATTTGAAGACATTTCTCCTGTCACTCCATCCCCTTGTCAATAATCCCTCTCAAATTATTCAAAGAGCAGATTGACACCACATAGAGATTCACACCATATAGAGATGTGAAAGCCCCAGCCTGGGTTTACAGATTATTACACATAAAGAATAGGGACAATTATTCCCACCACCTCTACTATTCCCTAAAACTAGAAGGGTCATACTTTTTTGGTTTTATCTCTTATTGACAGGAATACCATGGGCTGCCTAGGCCACCAGGCTGCTGGAAACAGCAAACCCCAAACTCCACATCTTACTTGGGCCAGCCTGGAGAGCTGCTGCCACCACAGAGGGAGGGATGAGGGAGCAAAAAGGCTGCAGCTCCTGCTGATAGAGAGGGCTGACACTGGGACAGCAGTCCCCACCTTCTTTTCCCATCTCCCTGGAGGCAACACAGGCATCAGCTGAAGGAACACGTGTGTCTGCATCCGCATGGATGCCTGGTCTGGGCACACAGCTGGGATAACCCTGTCTGGCTGGGGATGCTCATAGAGCATGGCTGTCTCTTGCTGCTAAAGAGATGGATCTGTAAATACCACACAGGGATTTCTTGTGGATATTTCAGGAGATAAGTTATCTCAGTTGAGCCTTCTAAGAGAGGGATGTCAGGTCAAAGTTAGTCAGAGAGGGGGCTGAGCATGCTGGAGAACAATTTGTTCTTCTTATTATTAAAGCTGTTTTAAGACCAAATCAATACTGACTGCCTTAACAAGTTGAATGACACGTTTTGAAACATTATCCTAATTTTCTGATGTTATTTTCCTCCCCATACTTGAAAATAATTTCAATCCTGACTCAGAATTGCTTTCTTCAGCAGATTTAACATTCTATTAAAGAACTTACTGTTTCCCAAACACTTTTATCCTTTCTGAAACCTTAGCCAAAACACCATTAACCTCCCATCAAATCCTTCTTCAACTAAAAGGTCACATTAAATCCTGAGGTATGGGAAGGTTAGACCTGCTTGCCAACAGCACTGAGAATCACTTTTATCAGCCTGTCAATGATTTCTTTCTAGTGGAGAAAGACTTTCTTCTTAAAATGTGTAATTTCAGAGAAATCAAGGTAGGAGGAAATTTCAGCACCTTGCTTAGATCATTCTCTTGCCCCCAAACAGGATCAGCTACAGTTAAGTGATTCCTGTTAGATGCTTATCTGACTTGTTCTTAAAAACTTGTTAAGCTTCAACAACCCCTCAGGACAATCTGGTTCAGGTCTGCAGTCAGCATATTTTATCTGAGACTTCTCATGAGCCTCCCTGGCTTGGCTTTAAGTTGCTTAATTTTCCACTCCTCACAAAATATCATAGAATCATTGAATGGTTTGGCTTGGAAGGGAATTTAAAGATCTGGTTCCAACCACCTGCTATATAAGGAACAGTTCATTTCCCTCATTTGCAGCAATCCTTTTACCTCTTCAGAGACAGTTGCTGTGTCTCTGCATAAATTTTTAGTCCACCTTAGACTAAATAAATCCAATGAAAGGCTTCTCCTTAAAGAACAGCACTGTTTGAGCTGGAGATATTGATAAGGATTGAACAAGTAGCAGCATGTTTGAGGTGCTGCATACCAAGCCAGAAGAGACTTTTAGGATCCAAAACACACACTGGCTGGGATGACCTTATTGATTTAGAACAGCAGCAACAGATTTCAGAGGGAGCAGCCTAGAAAAAAGGAGTAAAAATTGGGGTGCTTTGGATACAGTGTTTGGAAAATGCCCATATCAATATGTTGCATTTTCACATTTTATAATTTCCAATAGGTTTTACATTGAGGTGAACAGGGGGAAGAAATTATAAAAAATATTCACCAGGAAAACTGGTATATTACCATGAGGTATAATTGAATGCTGAAGCTTTAATCTAAAGGACATTTCACAAAACATGGATCAAGGTTTTCAAGTACAGGTGACAAAAATCCAGCTCCAATATTCATATTTAGACAATAAATATTATTAATATAAAGGAGGTCTGACTTCTGAAAGAGGCAATTTTTTTGTCAGTTGCATTTAAATTGGGTCGGCATAATTTCCAAAACTGTCCATTGGGGCAGACAAATATGGATGGAAGTGCTAAATTCTGCTTTTAGGAATCTCATCTTAGAGCAGTAGAACATGTGCTGCCTTGATGGAAGTATGAGATCTGTGCTGCCAGCACCCTTCCAAGGGATTTAAGTACCAGGTTTTAATAAGCATCAAGCATTTGTTTTTCCTTACCTAAACTGTACTGGAATAATGGTGTGTAAGTAGTATATCAAGGAATTTCTTATTTTTATTTATGTATAATGTTTTCCCCATTTTCCAGAGGAAGTGTGAAGTGTCCACAGTTCCAGGTGTGTGCAGTGTCCCATTTCTCCACCACATTCTTCAATTTTCTTGCCATTGGAGTTGAACTGAGGACAAGATGCCAGAGTGTGAGCTCAGAGCCGTTTCACTTCACCATGCAGGGATGTAGCACATACATTCCTACAGGAGCTGGCATTGGAATCTCCAGGAATATGAAAATAAGGAAACTTCAGCTCTCTAGAATGAGGGAGGAATGAACCTGTCCTGAGTTCACTGTTCTGCAGGAACCCAGAACAAGTTTAAACCATGATTAATCAGCATGAACAAAAGGAGAGCTTAGAGAAGGGAAAGAGAATGGCTCACAAAAGCAACAGGGTTTTGCCAGTGATGATTTTTTTCACAGAATTAGTTGGAAGCTCAAAGCTTGATTAAAAGTGGTCCATTTTCTTATTCTGTGATTTTTGGTTTGTGGAGGAAAATTTACTAACTAAACCACTAAAATAAGCAATGGGCTATAAACCTCTTACCTGCTTTCCTTCCATGCCTGGATAGGTTAAAATCTTTGGGACAGCCCTGATTGTCAAAAGCAAATTTTCTGTTCACCTCACTTTTTTTATTTTTTAAAATAGATTTTTTTTCCTTACAGAAAATTCTTACTGTGTGCTGTCCAGCCATACAGGAGATCAAGATTTAAAATCCTACTTGGCCACAGAATCCTTTGGTAAACCAAGGTATTTTTGTCTTTCAGATAATTTCTTCCCCTTTCCAAGGTTAACCATGAAGTTGTGCAGTTTGTGAACCCATCAGCTCCTGCAGAGATGAGGTCCATGCAGGAGGATCAAGCTCTTTTGACCAAGGAAAATGTTGCTGAGGAGAAAATATGTTGATTCATTTATCTTTATTGCTGCATGGTGGCTCTGGTGTAGTAATGATGCTGTGGAATGCAAAGATGGGAAGCTAAGGTTAATGGGTCGTGAAAATCCGTAAGAACCAAAGCACAAAATTTTGTCTTCAGCAAATATGGTGTTTTATAACCACCAAGCAATCTTTTAGACTTTAAAAAAAATATATTCATTATATGATCTCGCATAAATAATATTTATTTTAAAAAGGCAGTAACCCTAACATGCTGGACCCATGGACACTGATTGAATATAATGATTAAATCTGAAGCTATTGCCAAAATAAAAGTATTCAGATGTGATTTTGGAGGAGTTGAGAAGATTTTTATTAATGGTCCCCTCACTGCTTCCCCTTTTGGTTTCCAACAGCAATTTCTTTTAATCACTGGACTTAATATACTCCAAGGTGCTGAATTCAGTGTCAGCTGTAAACAGGCAGCAAAACATTTACATGTTGGCTTCCTTCAGTGCCTCATATTCAATTCAAGGAGTGAACAATGAAGCAGCACTGCTGTGCAAGATCCAAATTGTGCTGCTGGCAAGAAGATTCTCAAATAACTGTGGATCTCCTGGGAGAAGGAATATTATACTATGGAATAGAGAGTATTTGCCATAGAGCAAGCTGGTCTCTAGGCTTTTTTTTCCCCTCTTCTTTCATTGTGTTTATTTATTTGTTTGTACTGTCACAGATGTCATGTGAAGCCAAGAAATGCAATAAGGTTAAATCTATCTCAGGGAATTTTTTTGATCTGCCGATTAAATGAACCACTTCACCTTTCCTATGATATGCCATCAAACATTGGTATGAACATTTGGTGCAATCAATCTATTACACATCAATTTTATGGCTGTATAATGAGGTTTAATTGCTGCTTTATTAGTCTGACTAATATTAAGTGCTGGTAATTGCTTTGCATTCAACTTGACTCTCTCATTTAAATTACACATCCAATATTTAACCATGAATGTAGGCCACCTTTTTATCTAATGATTTTTTGCTTTCCTCCTCGTGGTGTAAGAAAAGCCTGTTTGGGGTGATTTTCCTCCTTTGCACAAGTTTTCTGGCCCTGAGGAGCAGAGGCTGAAAAAGCTAAATGTTGTTCTTGGTAAATGCACAGGCCTTTGGCATTTGAAAGTGAACTTCAAATTGCCTTTTGACAGAAATATAATACGGTTTTTGTGCACTAATGAGGGAATTGCTAAGGTGTGTAAATACATTTGCAGTCCCACTGAAATCCACTGGACTACTCACACACACACACACTGAGTTATGCATGTCCTTGGGGGGATGGTGGAGCTAATGCTTGCTACCCTGGGGCACACAGGGAAAACAAGTCCAGCAGGATGCAGGATGCATTTTGACTGACAAGCCACAGACCCAATGTTCCTGCCAGCCAGGATGTCACTGCACTGTTACAGTCACAGGCTGGGATGCTCAGACCTGGATCTTTGGGAGGCAAGGACTGAGCTTCAATAAATTCCGTGGTGCAAGGGAGGAGAAAATCTTTTGCAGCCCCAGCCTTGTTCTGTGGCTTCCTCACATTCACAAGGACCTCATTGAGGTGATGAATTGCTGGATTGTTCAAGTGGGCAGCAGTTTTGTTATTTCACTTGGCTTCTCCTGATTTCCTTTTTTTTGTTTGAAATAGACTCCATCTGATTTTTCAGGGATGAGCTCAGCTCGCTGAATAGACATTCCAGTTGCCATGAATATCATTTGGTTGTCCAGTGACAGCTGACTGATACCACCCTGCAAGCACTTCATGAGCTAAAAATCAGTCTGTATTTTGGGAAAAGAGGCCTAGTGCTGCACAGTGCTGCAAGATTATACAAGGTTCTGGGGCGAGTCACCTGTCTGGTTCTTAAGCCTTTGGATCTAAACATGCAGCAAGTGAATCAGTAGTAATTTATTCCTTTTTATTGCAATTCTCTTCCTAGATCATTAAATAGTTAATTTAGGTAGAGATCTTGTGAGAGTCCAATATCCACCATTGGGTATCTATAGGGTCACAAACCAATTGCTGAAAAAATCTTAGAATAACAGAATAGTTTAGGTTGGAAAGGACCTTTAAGATCTTCAGTAGACACCTGGTGTTTTCATCTCCAGCCCAGACACTGCTTCTGCTTCTTATCCAAGAATTCATCTAAGATAAAACATTTCAGAGAGCAGGTAGTACCTTGTGCATGGAGATCTGGTAGTTGAAGCAACTTCAGGCTCATGTGGGCCCAGGGCTTTGGTCTTTTAGCAATAAGAATTTACCAAGAGTGAGGTTGTGGTGTTAAAGTGACAGACACTTTTATCACAATATTTTTTTCTTTTATTTCTTTTGTTTTAAGTAACCACTTCTTTCACATTAAACATGTCTCCAAGCAGCCAGTATTGACAGCCAGGCTGAATGGGGCCTGGAGCAACCTGATCTAGTGGAAAGTGTCCCTGCCCATGACAGGGTGAGATGAGCTCTAAGGTCCCTTTCAACCCAAACCATTCTATGGTTTCACAATTCTGTGATCTTCAGCAACCAATGGCACCTCCTCACTTCTACTGTCTTCCTAAGGAGTCACCCCAGATTTTTTTGAGTCACCATGGTTATCTTGAGAAGCCTTGAAGTTTTCCAAGTTTTCAATGGCATTATCCTTTTCTCCACTGAATTAACGAAAAATCATAGACCCTTGGGCCTGCATTCTCTTCCTTCCCCTCTCCCTCCCACCCATGAGCAGAAATTGTAATCACTGCACCCTGGATTTCACATTGTGGTCCCTGACACCAGCTGCCTTGACAGCATCACCTGAGAAGCCAGGTGGGACCATCTGCACCTTTGTGGGCTCTGCTAGATTTTTTTTCTCTAAAAAAACCAGCCTGATTTTTCTCTTTCCCAAATACAGATTATTATCTCTGCAGAAACCCCCAGACTTCAGTAAACAAGCCCTTGATTAAGAAGACTCCATCAGCTCCCTTAGAAAGATCCCTCCCATTACAATCCTCTGCAATGAGCAATAAAATTTTAAAGACTTGGAAAAAAGTTGTGTCAGGGGCAGCCTTCCAGATCATGCTGGAGGCTGTCAAAACTTGAATTTGTCAGAGACTAAGGAAAATCTCTCTCAAATCTAAAACCATTCCATTTTACTTTGATTTTGATTTTATGATTGCATGATTCTGTTGTCTCTAAAGGCCTGTTCAAAGCCAAAACATTTTATGTTTCCATGATTTAGTAGAGTTAAAGCTCTTGGTATACTTAGATTTAAGAATGAAGGACCCATGCTGTCAGTATATAAATTTTTATTTCTAGAGTTTAGGCCATGCCTAAAGTTGGGAATTCCCAGAGGCAGAGTCAGGGCACAGAACTTGGCTTTGGAGCTCATTCTTCCAAATATTTCCATTCATAGCCAAGCCTTTAGCCCAGACAAAGTATTTCCTAGCCATGTTCTGAGAGGTAGCAAGAGCCAGGGACCATTCCCATGTATGAACGTGGATGTGAACAGCTTATTTTGGGAACTAGGAGAACTATGGAAGTGGTAAACCAAGCCAGGTTAATTCAGTGCCAGACAACAGGCCCCTGTAGTGATGCTTCTAGCAACAAAGACAAGATTGTGGGATAGAGGATTTATTAATTATTTTTGAAATCCAGAAAGGAAAAGCTTCCCAGGGCCAGATATCAGGTAGCATAAATCAGTATCAGAGCTGTGCTGGTTTACACAAACTGAGCATCTATCCTGCACACTTAAAAACAAACTGGACAAACATGGAGCTGCTCATTTTTTTCTTCAAGAGCCATTTCACCCTCCCTTTTCTTCCTTCCTTCCCTTCATGTCTGAAAGTCTTTACTGCTGCACAGTGAAAGCAAATAAACAAGGAAGGTTAAAATCTAAAAGCACTCATCCAAGTTAATTAAGTTCAGCCAGCCTCAACTACATCATCTGGTAAGATCTGGCAAGTGTGTGTGTGTATGTGTGTGTACATGCTTGCCTGTGTATCTGTTCCTCTCTTCAGGAAGAACCCTCCAAAACTGCACCCACTTTAAAATACATTATTTCCATGCCTGGCTGTGAGGGGTTTTGATTATTTTCTCTATTTTTTTTTTCTCTCTTCTTCCCTTGTCTGTTTCTGTTCTTACAGCTGCTTTCATATTTTTCTCCAACTACCCATTATTACATTTTTCTCCTTTTATTTATGATGCCTGATTCCCAGTGTACATTATTGCTGCTCTGTTGGTACTTTATTAAATACGATACAGACACTGGAGTGAGAGTGAGGTTTTATGTCCCACACATGGTGTGTCGTAATTGTGGCATTTTTACTTTCCATTAAGAGGGATCTCCAGGAGGGGAGGATGGGGGGACTCGCTTCATTACTTCTATAAACCAAAGAAGAAACCCCAGACAAGCTTGATGAGTTGTTAAGTAGTTTTTAAAGAAGTCTTTAAATCAGGATTAGATGTCTTTCCTAAAGAGACTCCCTAGTTCAGTCACAAGTTAGAAGCCTGATAGAGGGATCACTGCTTAAATCCTGTCCCTTGCAGGAGGGGAAAATCCAAACTATACTGAAATAATGGTTCTTCTGGCTTTCAAATTTATGAGAGTGCAACAAGAAGACAGTGGTTTTAGCTAGCCAGGCAAAGACAGTGTAAAGCTGTTAACACATTCATGATGAAAATATAAATTTATTTATTTGAATCTTGGTCTGAAGGAAAGGACAATGAACTCAGGGCAAAGTGAGCATTGGCTGAGCATTTAAAGTATGGCTATGTAGTCCCTTTCCTCTTGGAATCTATCTCAGAGATTTCTAAGAATCCTTTTTTCTATGTCACCTTTGAATATTTTGAAATTTAAATTTATTTTACATGCTTATTCCCCTGTCAGTGAAGCATTGCTCCTAGCCCACCTTTAAACTTCATTATGGACATTTCTGTGCAGAACTGCTCTGTTCAGCCTCTCAGAGTCTAAACACTGAGCAGGGCCCAGAGACTTTCAGCTGCATCAGTGCTGGAATCCTGGCATTGCCAGAGAGCAAGGAATGATGATAAATTGGGGTGAATTTTGTGTATTCATTTTCCCATGTGAGCACCAGCAGATGGGGGGCCAGGAGAGCCTCAGGGCCTGAAATGGCCAGAACCACAATTGTCTCATTGCCAGAGCCCTGGCAAGGCAGAACCTCTGCTGGGAAGCAGATCCTCACTGCGTTTTGGCCACTGCCCCTGCTTGCCTTTCCTCAGGACCAGTTTACATCTGAGGACTTTTCCCATGGTCTGTCCCAATTCTCTATTTCTCTCCAGCTTTGGCCTGAGCTCAGTTCTTGTCTTTTCTGCCTAGAATTCTGAGAAGGCTCCACTGCTGATGGCATTCCCAGAGGGATCAATATCTGGGTCTTCTTGCCATGGTGGGACAAATTTCTCCCACAGATCCAAACCACAACTCCAGAGACATATTAAATATTAATATGAAGCTAAGCATGCACACATAAAACCAAAATGAAATAGGTAATAAAAATACGAACTGAGGAATGAGAAGGACCTTCCTGACTCCAGGGACTTGAAATGAAGCTGCAATGAGAAAACAAGTGATACTAATTGAACAATTTGTTTAATTTCTCTATTTTATTTTTCTTCCACATTTATAAGCCTTTCCTGGTAGAAATGTTGTCTGTGTGAGCCAAAGAAGGCAGGAAAGAGCAAATAATGACAATTCTATATTTATGTGCTGTCTCTTTTGGTCACACTTCACTTTGTGACACTGTGTGATGGTTTAGCACAGGTAGTTTTTTTTTTTTTTTTTTAGTCTTTAGGGAAGTCTTACCAACCACTGACAACTTGTCTGACCAATGGCAGATTT
>JBBMKD010000145.1:108772249-108793907 GCA_037834095.1 Argya squamiceps
AGGCCAGGCTGGACAGGGCTTGGAGCAGCCTGGGATAGTGGAAGGTGTCCCTGCCTAGGGCAGGGTTTGGAACTGGATGATCTTTTGGTCTCTTGCAACCCAAACCATTCTGATTCAATGCTCCAAAATATCCATAAATCCATGAAAACTCACCAGGCTGCCCATGGAATTAATGCAGTCACCATCCCTGGAACTGTTAAAAAAACCCACTTGTACATGGCATTTTCTGCCTCTTTGCTCAGTATACACAGACCATAGAAAGAAAATACCTGGATATTTAAAAACAAAAATCTTTTTGAAGGTTCGTATAATGTGAGAAAGTCCCTTAACTATCAGTTCTTTCTCATGCTTCCCCTAAAACAGAGGGAAAGTAAAACATATATAGCACACTTGAACCCAAGATCTGAAGGTTTCATGGGGAAAATGTCTAGTCCTGTGGTTTTTTGAGACCCACTGAGAAGAATTTAGCTTTGGAATGACCACTAACACCAAATTAATTAAAAACCACATATAAGTTTTTGCAGAATGACAACGGTTGATACCAATATTCTACATATCCATAAAATCCAGATACAATTAGTGTGTGAAAACAGAAGGTATTAATTGCTACAGGAGATATTAATCCTTTCTAACTTTAGCAATTTAAATTTTAGGAATTTCACTTGAGTCAGTCTTTTGGAGATGAGGTAAACACCCTACAAGGTTGCTTTCTTATCCTAAAATAAATTTCTGAAAAGGATAAGGTAAAAAAGTCTCTGGAGAAACATTTCTTTTATCTTTTCAATAACAGGAGCCTAATTAGAGAGTCTAATTTAGCCTAAATGGATGAACTAGCAGAAATTAATCTCATATTGAGCTCTGCAAATTCAGTGGTTACTAAAATCTTTGTATTAACCTCAGATCTGACTACAGAACAGGTTGAAGCCATCCACTGTACAGTATCAGTAGTATTAATAACAATTAGTATCATTATCTGTTACATAGCAACAACATTTGTAACTAATTATTATGGATATCATTGTTTGAAACTTGTGAAAAAAAAAATACAACCAAAAAACTTTAATAACAGAAAAAAACTGAAATAATTATTTTACAGAATGGAAACCTAGTTGAAAAACAACTCAGTGCAGCTGAACAAAGAATGCTTACAAGATTGAGGCTGGCCCCCGTACAAATTATGATAGCATCTTCTGATTACTGTGTGTCTGACACAGTTTTAGCCTAGGATACAATCTGTCATGCTGGATTGCCACTGTGTGTTCTACACCAGGGAAAAGTATATATCAGTAAAATTTGCCTTCTGAGTCATTATGTGACTGCATAAATTTCATAATCAAAATTGCATTAAAATCTGAGCATATTTGTTAGTTTTAATTCCCAGCTATATTTTTTTTTTTCATTGCTAAAGCTCTTATTTATATTAGCTTTCATTGTATAAATCATGCAAATTCTTTAGTGGTCTTCAGATGTCAGAAAAAAAAATCTGAAATCTGTATTATTTGTAAACTTGGGGTCAGGGGGTGCAATACTTTTACTTATGTGACTTTTTTTTTAAGTCCATCCTTACAATTAAAACTGACACCAAAAGGTCAAAGATCAGGGCACTTATGGTGAGTTAAAGCTTAGCTAATCACTCCCTCCTCCCCTCCCTCTCATTATGTCACGCTTTCTGATGGGTTTCCAGGCCAGAAACACCATTTGATTAACCTTCCCCATGCTCTAACACCCACCTGAGAGGAGACAGGGGCTGCACCACCAGGAATGTGGAAAAGTCAGTGGAGGTTTAATTGGATTAATCTCTGTGTTCTGCATCTACACGGGTAACTCTGGTGACGGCTCCGCTAACACGATAATGTGCAACAAAGGGATCTGGAATTCAGCAGGGTCCCACACCTTACCTGGGGGGGATGCACCTGGGGAAGCCTCCTGTGCAACAGAGTAACAGGCAGCTGATAACAGCCCTGCTCTGATATTGTCACAAATTGCTGGGCCTGGAGAGCACTTTTTGATGAAACTCGTGCTCCAGTTTGGTGGTTCAAAGGGATGGCTTTCAGCTACGAGCTCCTGCCAGGCATGATCTCTGCACAGCACCTCATCTCTGCTGCTCCTGGGAAAAGCAAAATCCTGCTGAGAGGTGGTCTGGAGGTGTTGGCACAGTTTCTGTGAGAGGAAGAGGTGGTGCAGGTCAGGAGCAATGCCCAACGTGCCACCTGCCCTACTGGTTTCCGGGGAGCAATACAAGTGTGGCCACCCTGGATGGGGAAGGGAACGTGCCACCCTGGATTCCAGTTGGCCCTTTGTCCCACACCCTCAACCAGCAGGAAGAACCCAGAACATATAAATAGGGCAGACCAGTCTTCCTACAGACACAAATCAGGGGGTGGGAAACTCTTGCCACAAGAGCACCCATGGGGTGACAAGGAATGCATCTTACCCTGCTGTGGACCTCTTAATCCCAGACCTTGTTCTCCTTAAAGCTGGCCCTTAATGAAGATACCTCTGTGCTAATCTTCTTGACCTTTGCAAAATGGTCATGACATTAATCCTACACAGCACAGGTTTTCTGAAGTCTTTTTCTTTCCTGGAGGCATGGGAGCCAACTCCAGATTAAGTCTGCCACTTCCCTGACTTTCCGAGTCTGTCTCTGATCCATCTAAATGGATTGGCTCGTTTCACTTCAAAAAAATACTGACTCCATCTAAACACAATGTCTACTTTTATTCCAGTCCATTGCAGACCTACATGAAGAGCTTGATAAAAGCAAAGAAGACCAATTCAAATGACCTGATTTCATTGTCCCAGATGTTTTATAGGTTTCAGCTTCCCAGATTCTGCTGAAGCTCATATTCCTGAGAGCTGAAAACATTCCCTACTTGGTTGTCTTCTTCTGGCACCCATGAATAGTTAAAACATGGCCCACTCATCAAATCCAGAGAGTGTGAGATTCATTCATCTCACTTTTGGAAATGGAAATAATACATTTATGGAGTAATTATGGTCTTTATATATGGTCAACACTTGTCTGAATGGCATTGGACACCTGCTGACAGCCACAGGATGGGACAATGGAGACTTCATGCTTCTGGACCAGGAACTGAAGGCCAGAACAGGTATCACTTCTGGGAGGTATCTGTCTTCCTGGTTTTTAGTCTAAGATTAATTACTTGGACCAGTTGTCTAACTTTCCTTCTCTTCCTTTACCTTTTACACCTGCATAAAACAATTTTCCCTTGATATCAATTCCTACAACCCAGAAATATTCCCACTGGTCACTACAGTGAAGGTAAAGAGTTCTATTTCAGCTCCCCAAACCATCCATTCTGAGGATCAGTGATCCAGGCAGCAGCTGTAAAAGGAGCTAAAAAATGATTCCTACTGGGGCACAGCTGTGTCTTTATGCTATTCCATAAATGCTTTCTAAAAGATGAAAGATGAAAAAAGCAGGCAGTGAAATCAGATCCCTTCTCCATTTCTGGATCTCAGTCCATGTTCCTCTCTGAGACTCAATGGAACTTGTTGGGTGCTTTAATGACAAGTTAAATGCAAGTTAACCAGTGCCAGGACCAATTCTTTGAGTGCATTTACTGCCTTTTATCCACATAATTTATTAGTTTCTTTTAACCTCCAAAAGAAGATGATAACTTACATGTACCCACTGAAAAAAGTCCCTTTCTTGTGTTAATTCCCAAATGGAATGGGTTAGAGGACGGTCAATTGCTTGGGCCCAAACCAGAAGAGGCACCAAACTACCATTTTAACATGAACAACCAAGATAATTTTCCCGTGTTCATAGATTAGCACTTTTTTACTTCCCAGGGTAGATGTAGCTGTATATTCGTTATCATATGATGATCCATTCATGTCTCTACAGCATCACTGCACATAATTTCCAGCTCACACAGATCCCAACCCCATCTGAGCAGCCATTCCTGTTGTTATGAGGCTGCTTAAGAGCAGGCTGTCAAGTTCTGTGAGACATTCCAAATCCTCCAGCCTAGAAAAGACATCAAGCTCCTTTCACAGCTGTGTGCCCCTGATACTTTCTTACCTTTAGACAACCTCTCATGGTTTCTGGTCTCATGTCCTTTGGGACTTTCTCAATCTTTTTTTCTAGCCTGCCTCAGAGCTTTTTTTAATAACTTCTGACCCGAGAAGATGTTTTGCTGTTGCTGTTGAACACAAAAACCCCCCAACATACTAAAACCTAAATTTGTGCTATCAGCTTAATGTAAGCCATAGAATATCAATCATAAATTCACAAGATAATTTAGACTGGACGTAACTTCTGGATGCTGCATGGTGCAATCAACCATCAACACAAGCCCCACTATTAGGTTGTTTTGGGTCATGCCCAGTTCTTATGTCTCAGTGAGTTCTTTACCCAGATTTTCTTTGGTTGGTGTCCACTCTCTGGGTCAGAACATGAAGGCATGTGAGGGGTTTGCCCCATGACAGGAATTTATTGAAGAAGTTACAGAATTAGTAACACAGATCAACACTGAGACCAGAAAGCAGCTCTTGGTGAGCAAAGAATTGCAGCCCTTTTGAGACTTCACATTAGCCTTACACATGAATTTGACTATATGTGAACTTGAGGATTGTTTTACTGCATAGTGAATGGAGATTGGATGCTCAAGGGAAAAAAGTGGCAGTGGTGGGTAGAAGGTGCTGGCAGCAGGGTTCAGTACATGTGAGACAGCACATTTCAGTGCTGCCAGTCTTGGATCTCCAGTATCCCAAGGGGTTTGATCTTCAGACCATGACAGGAGGTGTCCATTTTCACTCCTCTCCCAAAGAAAAGTGACTTGAAAGCACTGGTTTATAGGGTTAAATGGGGCTTGTATTCTGCTGGTTTATTTTTTTGATTAACCTTTTAACATGTACATTAATTGCAAGAAGTGAGAGGGAGGGAGATTTCACAAAACATAGGTTTGGATAGAAACCCCTGAACCAAACTAGAGCAGTAGTAACAACTCTTGAGTTTACAGACATCCAGAAATTATGAGCACATTGCACTTTTGGAAAATATATTAGGTGAGGGATAGCTTTATCCCTCAGGTGAGTGTTCAGCTTCTTTAGTGACCCATAACTCAGCAGTGTGGCAGGCATCAGCTCTTTACAAAACATCTTCATCCTTCATGGCCGAGACAGAACCTGTGGCATGCAGAATTTCTCACTTATTCAGCAGTGGTTTGAGTAATTTCATTTTAAACACTGACTTGATGTGGTCAGTATCATGGATGAAGGGAAAGAAAAAGAAAAGTGAGGCAGTAGAAGCGTATCTAATTTTTTATTAAATATATCATTGTTGAAATCTGACTTGTACTGTGAGGGGAAATTACACTCCATAAAACAGTGCAGAGAATGGATCTGATGCATAATACAGGAGCCTGCCTGGAGAAGAAGCCATGTCACATAAAACTGTAAATATATCCATACAAATTCAGACACATTGGGAAAACAGACGGATTTTTGCACCGTGTGTCTTGAATCAAGAAAAGGAAACTGCATTGATTTGTCTTTTTTACCTGCTCTAATCTCTGTTTGACAATATCAGAGGCCATCCTCTCATCTTTATTTTCACAGTCACAGAAAAGAAGTGGCTTTTGTTGATACACAGGAACACCTGAAACTGCTACTATTCCCAGAAAATTGGGAATAGATGGTTGGTTTTCAGCATCTAATGTTACTTTCCAGATCTTTTTTGTTTTAGGCCAAGGTGCCAGAAAAACACTATTCAAGAAACCCCACTATTAGTTTAAGTTCTGAGGGAAGGTAAGTAATTTTTTGGTTAACACATCAAAGAGTCTTTGGAAGATGTCTCTCTATAAAATATATAATAATGGATTATACATGTTATAATATATAGATGGTATAATAATTATCAGGATTTTCTGAATTGGATCTTTGAAGGGAAGTTTTGAATCAAAAGTTTTCAGAAAAACCTTAATGTTATCAGTGAATAATGAAATTTCTCATACTTCTATTTTTTGGGATGATGCACATATGTAAGGAAAATCTATAAACTGAAAATATGTTACCATAATTTTTTTTTCTATCGTAGAAGACTTTTCAATTCAAAATAATATATAAGTAATTTTACAAGTTTAAAATGAATATCATTTGTCAGAAGTGAAATTGTAGTTTCCTTATTTAATAAAACTGTTCATTTTTTCAATTCAATGTAAAGAGCTCATTTCCATTTTATTTTCTTGATATATTATTTTCCTCAGACATTTTCCTTTATACATATATCAGCAAACTCCAAAAATCCTCTGTTTGGCCAGCCCTAGTTTTGTGGCCAGCCCACATTTTTCTGGCTTTAAACTTTACATAGTTCTCTCAATTTTCAATACTATTCACTTACTGAATTATTTTAATTATTGATTTGCTGAATTCTGTTCAATTATTGAATTAATTCTGAACACTTGAAGATCTTGTGACTTCCAGTATAGGATTGGGAAATATACTTGTGTTTTAGGGACTTAAATGGTCCTCATGCATAGGTGTATCATAATTAATTTATCAAATTAAGGCATGAAAATTTGGTATCAGCAATTAACACGAGAGTTTCAGTAATTAACAACAAAAAAAAAATCCTTTTTTTCTCTAAAACTTTTTTAAAGCATTTTTACCTCTAAATGCACTCTCAAGAGTTGTCTGCTTTGAGACAGCAAACAAACCGAAGCAAAGCAAAAACAACAAAACAAGCTTGTTTTGACAGTGGAAAACAACATTTTTTTATTATTATTCAATGAGATGAATATTTTCCATAAACATTCTCGCTCTGAACAAAGAGCCAATTTCCATTCAAAGCTGTTTAAAGGAAAATGTTCAGAGCAGTCTAAGCAGCCTTAGGTGACTGCCTTTCACTGATGGGTGAAGTAAATTCTTAAGAGATGTCACTTTCACAAAGCTTTATAGGATCCTTGGGAAAGGCAGTCACTTGCTAAATATTAGGGTCTAGTGTTTAATATTATTTAATCTTTGCTTTTTTTCCTTTCCTTTTTATAAGTCACTATAGAAGGAATGTGCACATATATGTGAAATCTGCTGGGTTCAGATCACTCTGGGACTGCACAGAGATGGAATATCTCAATTTATCTTTTAAGAGATAAGCACGAGCTGGATAGATCAGTTATGACACTGTCATATCCACAACATTCAAGGGGCAGCAGTAGATAGCGGATCTTTAATTTTAAGTGATTAATTTTAATGGCATGCAGACTCCCATTAATCTTCCTTGCACTGCCTGTCTTCCCTGGCCCTAATCCCACAAGCACTAAAGTTCATCTCTAGTTTACTCAGAGAGGCAGGAGAGCTGGGGGGACTGGGTGCAGAGAGCACAGACCTCTGCTCAGGAGAATGTAGCACCTGAAGAAAAGTCAATCAGCCTTATCACTATCAAGAAAATCAACCTTTTTTTTTTTTTTTTCCCTGACACAATAAGGATCAAGAATTCCTGATTTATGTGTTCCACCCAGCAGTAATTTTCTGTCTTGGCAGAACAAAATTTGCTGGGATATAGATTTTCCAGTATAATTCCCTGGTCACAATGTCAGTATCTCAGGGATTTTACGATATTGCTAATCACAGAGATAATTTTCTTGCAGTGAAATTAACTGTGTAACATTGTAAAAGAACAAGTCACAACAAGGCATAATAAAGTGTAAATACAGTGAAAGAAGTATGATATCACACATTCTTCTCACCACTATCTAGGCATATGCATTTTGCTAAGCCTTATTAAAAGTCTAGTTTTCAAAATCTGAGTAGAGTAAATCCACATTTTTTGCTCCTGCACTCTTCTTTAGCACCAGCTTCTGGAACTGGCTTGTTTTACCAATGAACTATTTTGTCTGTCAGCTTAGATTAGGTCAAATTAGTTCTCATTTCAATAACTGACAGGGATCATCTTTGACAACATCAGTGACCTCACATGTCCTGACAAGGGCACATAGTCAAAGTCTATCGAAAAGGAAGGAAAGTTTTATAAATTGTGTGCCAGAGGAATGTTAGTATTAGGAGAAGACTTAGGCTCTTCTTTGGATATATGAAACTCTGAATGAGAGCTTTGTGTTTTCAGCTGTACCTCATATTTGGTTTGAAGATAAATAGATAGATGAATAGACAGACAGAAGGAGCAGACAGAAGGAAGGCAGATAAAGATGAGATAAACAGCAGAATAATTAATAAATTCTTTGACTGGTGTTGCAAATGTCCTGCATGTCAAGGGTTGTAATTACTCTAATTTTTTTTTTTCACCAATACTAATGCAAAATTCAGGTGTATTATTTTAATCAGAAAACCTGTATAATGTCAGTTTAGGCAATTCCAAAGTTGATCCCATCAGATGGTGGGATGAAACAGTCTGGAAGTTGTAGATGCATAGAGGTAGTTTTCTCACTTGGAGAATTTATTACTGATATAACAGAAATCCTTTAAATTGAGCACCTCAGTTACCTTACTGAAGCAAAATTATGGGAGCATTTTTGCAAGATGAAATCCACCCTGGTGCACATGTCCTTCTGGAGAGTTCCAAAGAAGTTTGTGTCATGTCTGTGGTACAAAAGCCTTTGTACAGGACCCATTCATGAGGGGTAAATGTCATTTCCAATAGAGTAAGTTGCTCAAGGAGGCAGAGGAATGTCTATCATTTCTGTTTCTCCTGACTAGACCTGACATTCATCTGGTGGTGTCAGGGATGGTTTAAGGATAGTGAAATGCATCTTCTGTCCTCCCATCATTCAAACAAACAGAATGCCTGATAATCCCTTAACCAAGAAGATGCTTCATAGCAAATGTGATAAAGTCCTCAAAAGGGAAGGATTTTAAGATAAAAGCTTTTCTTATCTTTCAATCTAAATCCACATTTTTGTCTTCTCTTTGGAAATAACTTATATCTCTAAAATTTTTAACTGTCAATGCTCAATTCTTTATATTTTTTGTGCCTTCCATATCCAATCTCATTGTTCCAGGGTATATGAAGGGATTGCTGCTTCCATCTCTAAGACATGCTTATCTCAGGCTGGAATAATTCTTGTATTCCTTGGAAGACCTATCATAAACACTAAAAATTTGCCTAAAAAAAGATGATATTATATCTAACAGAAGTTTCAGGATCTGGTATGTATCCATAAATGTTAAGAGTTACCTTCTCTTAGTTTTCTTTGAAATATAGAAACTGAACAACTAAAGATTCTAAATATAACCCAGAAAAATGGTCACATTGATTAAGGGTTATTAATTTTTAAATTAGAATTAAAAATACGGGTCTACTTCCACAAATGTATGTAAACTTGATAGAAGTATTTTATTATGTATTGCATAATATGAAATGGAATGAAAATCCAACACAGCTCCATGCTGGAGAAGAGAGATTCATCTGCTTTGTGCTTAAGATCAGGTTTGCATGTGTTGAGTTAGTAGTGCCTTTCTAATTTAATCATGTCACTTATTCCTGACACCCTAGACTTCTAATCTTGCGTGTCTGATTTCTAGTTCACATATAATTGTCATACATCCAAGAATGCAACTTGACAATTCCCTGCCCATGGAGCCTGGATCTTTAATATTATGAGCTTGGATCTTAAGATGACATTCCAGAACTATTTTAATTGTAAAAATATTGTGCATTCTGCTCAGTATTTAGAATTACTCCTGCTGATGGGAGATCTGATTGCTCACCACCTTTGAACAAGCATCCAAGACAAGGTTATGAACTTCCCTATTCCTGGAAGAGTTCAGGGCCAGGTTGGACAAGGCTTGGAGCAACCTGGGATAGTGGAAGGTGCCCCTGGCCATGGCAGGGGCTTGGAACAGGCTGATTTCAAGGTCCTTTCCAACCCAAACCACTCTGTGATTCCATGGTTTACCACGTTACACACATTAATGCACATATTAAAAGAAAAATTCTGTAAAAACATTAGGAAAGAAGTTGCAATACACAAAGTTTTACATTCTTTTAAACTGGTGCCTTCAATTTGCTGTGACTTTACCTAATTTTTGCATTTTATTATTTATATTTCTAAGGTGCATGTGGAACCCAGAAAAATATTGACATGTAAATTATTAATTAGGCTAAATCACTTATCAGATTTTGATACATTTGGAGATTCATTTCCTTTTCCCAATTAACCCATTAACCCCTCAACTACCATTTCATTAAGTAAACAGGAGGGCTGTGTAAACCAGTGAATATATATTAACAGTGTTGTGCCAATTAGTAAGGAATATATTTTTCCAAGGCAAGGGCCAAAGAGCCCTCCAGTCTGCCTTTGTACACCCTTGTTTTCTTTTCATTTGGGTAGTGGAAGTAGCAGGTGTTGAAGGCTAAGTGTTGTATTCAATTTGAGGCTGTTCAAGCCTGCTGATTAGGTGATCACTTAAGATGAAATTTCTCCATGGAAAGCAGGATTCCTTCATTTTGTTCAGTCTATAAATCCCATTTTTGGTAGTCATATCCTGACTGAACTTTGCTGCAATGCACATCATCAACATCTATTTATCCCAAACAGGCACATTTTGAAATTATGATCTTCACAACAAAGGCATGTACACAAAATATTGCATAAAAGGGCTCAGTGCCTCTGACAAAGATCAAATAAAACTTGGTTGGTTGATCTGTCCATGCCTATAGGGTATTAGTGATTATAATATTGCGCTTTAATGGACTATGGACCCAATTTACATAACATTTACATGTCATCTACATACTCTTTATGGAATAAAAACCCAGTGATTCAGACAGAAAAAATATCTAAGACGTACAGACGCACTCTTCAAGCTGATATGTTTTTTTTTTGCTGCTCAGCTTGAAGCTGAGAGTTTTGACTTTACCTGTTCCCTCTGGAACCCAAAAGCAGAGCAGAAGGATCACTGCAGCCCCACTCCCAGCACTCTCAGTGGGACAATGTCCATTAAGTGCCCATCGAACACAACCAGCACTTCATTTGAGAAATAATAAAAATGTGAATGTATTAAAACGTTCCCTTTTTTGAGACATTTCTACTTTTCTGTGTTTTCTACCTGGAGAATCTTTGATATGGTCAAATACAGAGATTTTTAAGTGTCTTCACAATGGTCCTGTACTTCCACTCTACACTTTGGGAAGAAGGAATGGGGATGACAGAATTGTGGCTCAACCACAATGCAGATTTTCTGCGTGGCACTGCCGATCACAGAGACCATTTAGGAATTTCTGTTCAAGAGAGAAATGTCAAGAAACCCTTTATTAAGCTCCTGGCAAGGCTTGCTCATTTACAGCTTTGGGAAGGAATGACCAGATGTCCTAAAATGCTGAGATGTTCAATAATGTCCCAGTGCTGCTGCCTTGGCCCTGGAGGCCTGAAACATGGGAGGAATCCACAGAAGTCACACAGAAGCTCTGCAAGGCTACGGAGTCTCCTCTGAGCTAAAAATAAAATGGGCAATGTTTTATGTTTTAATCAACCTGCATATCTATAATAGCTCAGATAATAACCAGAAAGGGGAAATGTCAGGGCCAAAGGGATACCACACTAACCAGGACACATCCTGTGCCCAGATCCATTTATTTATAAGCACAAAAACAAAGTAATTTTAGAATTCAGACAGGAACTGAGAATTTTGGATCCTAGACCTTCCTGATCTGTGTTTGGGACCAGTACATTTTATGAAACACCTGAAGCATTGCAATCCTTCTACTGGAAAAAGGAGCAAGAGGAAATAAGAAAAGAAGAAGGAGAAAGAAGAAGAAAGAAGAATGGAGAAAGAAGAAAGAAGAAGAAAGAAGGAAGAAAGAGAAGGAAGAAGGAAGAAAAAAGAAGAAAGAAAAAACAAATTTAAAAGAATTTAGGACAAGTGGTGGGGACCTTCTGCTAGCCATGGACAGAAAGTTAAGACAAAGAGTCAAAAGCAGACTTTTGTTCTGATATTCTCATGACAAGTTAAAGGAAGGAAGTTAAGCCCATATCTTAGATTTGAAGTCAGAGCCAACACTGCTTGAGATCCTTGGTCAGACAAACTCTTCATAGCATTATCTGGCATTGTCCCCAAAGGTTTGGGTTGTATTCTTGGCTTTACCATTTCTCACAGACAAATCTGGCAGAATCTGCTGACTCAAGGTCACTAAAAGAGACTGCTTCAATTCATCTAAAACATCCAACCAAGGACAGGTTGGGTGGGATATGGAGAAACCTGTTCTAGTGAAAGGGGTCCAAGCCCATGGCAGGGGGCTGGAACTGGAGGAGCTTTAAGGTTCCTTCCAATTCAAACCATTCTGTGATTCTGTAATAGGGTTGGTGTTGTGCAGCAGGACCTACAGATCTGTGCAGCATCACACCAATCAAATATTTGCATGAACACTATTCCAAGTGAAGCCTGCTGCAAGGGGCTGCATTATTTGTGTTGTGTTACACATGGTGATCGTTTATCTGCAGGGATAATGACCAAAACAAAAAGATCTGATGGAATAAATAATAAGTCTAAAAGTTAGAGCATTAGAATTGTGACATTGCATGTTAAACTGTCAGTGGAAGGGTCAAATGAGCTGGGAGGTGCCATGTGGTAGAAGCTGTTTGAGCACGGTTAAGAGACAGTTCTAACAGGCTGACATGGACCACAGACACCAAGAAGAAGCAATTTTTGGCTAGAGGAATTCATTAACTGAGATTTATCATTAGGTGATATAAGGGAATAATGAGAATCTTACTGAAAACTAAGAAATTTGAGGAAAATGGGCATATATTTAGGAAAAAGGAAGATAAACTTGTGTCAGTACAACCCTGGCCCAAACTAACACAGTGTCACTGACAACAGAGGCCTGGAAGCAGAAGCTGCAGGATATGGGTCTCGTTTTACACATATTTGCACTAGATTTAAGGTAGGAACTATTTTGTCCAAAAAGTTCATAGAATCATAGAATCACAGAGTCATTTGGGTTGGAAGGGATCTGATCCATCATCTTGTTCCAAGCCCCTGCCATGGGCAGGGGCACCTTCCATTATCCCAGGTTGCTCCAAGCCCCATCCAACCTGGCCTTGGACACTCCCAGGGATCCAGGGGCAGCCACAGCTTCTCTGGGCACCCTGTGCCAGGGCCTCACCACCCTCACAGAGGAGAATTTCCTCCTAATATCCAATCTAAATCTACCCTCCTTCAGCTTAAAGTCATTGCCCCCCTTCTTACCACTGCATGTCCTTTTCCAGTGTCCCTCTCCAGCTTTTTTGGAGCACTTTTAGGCACTAGAGCTGTCTCTCCTCCAGGCTGAACACCTCCAGCTCTCTCAACTTGTCCCCAGAGCAGAAGTGCTCCAGCCCTTTGAATATCTCTGTCACCCTCCTCTGCCTTTGCTATTAGCTAAGAAGGTCTGGGCAGAAGGATACTCCTGGATGAAAAGATGACCTGAGACAGGTTGTGATCTAAGAGATCAAACGTTTGGGTAATTCAGGATGTTTTGATATCCACTAAAAAAGAAGACTGCAAGAGATTGAGCAGATGCCTGTAAAAGTAAGAAAAGAAGGCAAAAGAAGAGTTTCTTCGTTGGAAGAGTGAGTTGAAAAGCAAGTTTTCTGAAGAAGAGAACTGTGGAAAGTAATAGGCAGAAAAACAGGTGGAAAAGAAAAAAAAAGGCAAAACAATTCTGTCTTACAAAAAGAGATTAAGAGACAGTGGCAAAAATCCTCAGAAGAAATGGTGTGCAGCTGGTTGTGAGAGAACAGAAAACGGGAAGTTCTTTCAACAGAAGGAAGAACAGAAGAGACAGATTGTGGTTCACAGAGTTCATGGTAGCTCCACAAAGCCATGTGTGGCTGTGGACTTCTGTTGGGGACAATTACAAGATCTGTTGAGTGGGTAGAGAGAACAAAAGACTGTATCTTCTGCCAGGAAAAAAGCACACAGGGGTAAAAAATAAGCTGTACAAGAACATACAGTTATCTGTTCCCCTGTGTTTTCTGGGCCCTGGATTGGGAAGAAGAGACAAGTGGATTAATCAATGTGTGCTTTCTAGATTAGAGACATGTATGAGGTTGTGGGGAGGTATGGTTTGACCTCTTCTCCCAAGCAACTCATGATGGCACAAGGGGAAATGGTCTAAAGATGTGCCAGCAGAGGTCCAGGTTGGGTATCAGAAAAAAAATTTCCCCACAGAAAATGTGGACAAGTATTGGAACACGCTGCCCAGGGAGGTGTCACCATCTCTGGGAATGTCCAAATAACAAGTAGAGTGATACGGTTTAGTGGGCATGGAGATAAAAGGTCTTAAGGTTGGAATTGATGATCTTGAAGGCTGTTTCCCACCTTAGTGATTCTATGTTCTGTGAGGAAAACAACTGCTGTCTAACTTTGGGTTATAACTGTGCTCAATGACCATGATTATGCTTCCTCTGATGACAAATGTTGGAGTTCTGTCCCATTTTTAACTCTGGTGCCAATACTCTGATATTGCTGTTACTGTCCACTGGGGTTATTTTGACAACCCAACACAAGCTGTTGACTTTGAAAATATGATTAACATATTAATTTCAATCATTTGCACACCAATAAACCTTTGTACTTTTTCGGAAGGAGAACACAAATTGTCCCCTGTATTGCAATGAGCAGATCTACAACAATGTTCATCACCACCAGCACCACAACCATACTTGCTGTGCTTTACAAACCAGACCCTTGATATGGATTTCAAAGAGCTTTCATGTAAAATCCTTCTTGACCTTGTTGCATTGTCAACAGAAAACAACTTTTATGTACAGTCTCTGGTGGCTTTCCTTTTGGTTTCACATTTTTTTTAAACATCAATATGTAATGATACAAAAGGATTTCTGATAATATAATTTTTTGACTAGCAGCAAAATAGCTGTCACTTCACTCCACTGCATATTATTATTATGAGTTTATTATCTTGTCATATTTTTCTGTCTTTTTCCATCTTTATGGAAAAGGCTTTTTCTAATATCCTTTTAACTGGAAAACATTCTCAAGCCCTTTTTGCATTTGCTTAGCCTCCACTCATTAATTTTTCTGTTAGCGGGCAAGGAAGAGAGGACTAAAAAGGCTGCTGATTGTTCCTAGAAAGAAAGAATGTGTGTTTTTTAGTCAGCGCAGGAATGGAAAAAAAGTGGGCTCTTGGGCTCCAATCCATTCTACTGTGAGTTGAGGACTTAATTTCATTCACTTTGGTTTGGATTAAGGCTGTGTGTTTGTATTTCTGTGACGACTGCAGCAGCACCGACCCATTCAGGTTGGGGTCTTTCAAGTGGAATGAAATGGATGATTCAAATCCCTTGCTCCACCAGAGCTTTGTGTGTGGGTCTGCTGGGCACAGCAGCATCGTGAAGAGTCTTTGAGCTGAGCTAAGCTCAGGGAAATTCTCAGAGGTGGGGTCTCTGACCAGGTGATTTACCCCACCATGTCTGATGCACATTTTTCTATCTTGTGCTGCCATTGCAGTTATTTTTCTGTCTTTTCCTTCCCCCTTCAAATCAGGACAGATTCTCGTCATTCATTTGAACATTTACCTTCCCCCAGCACTTCATTTCAGTGGTGCAAGTTTGGTAAAAACCCCACCGCATTTGAAGATATCTGTTCCCTCTCCCCAAAAAGATACAAAGAAATCAGATAAGGATGTTTATGTGCATCAAATTCCTCATATAGGAATTGTCCTTTACAACAGAGTATCTGTGTTAGGTCAGATTGAAGGTCCAGCCAACCCACCATTTCAGAGAACCAGTAAGGTTGGACAAGACCTCCAATATCATCAAATATCACCTTTGCCCAGACTCCACCATGCACACTAAACCATATCACAAAGTGCCAATTTTGAGCACTTCCAAGGATGGTGAGTTTGCCACTTCCCTGGAGAGCCTATTCCAAAGTTCAGACAAGCCCTGTCAGCTGTTCCCAAAAGGAGACATTCTGGTGCAGTACATGTTCCAAGGGAAGAACTCTTCTGGGAAATTTGCAGCCTTGGTTTGAGCTGTTGTCCTTCTCCAGAAGTTGCTGTACCCAGGAGTGAAAAAATAGAGGCAGACCCAATACTTTCAGCATGTTTCTCTCATAAATTTGGTGTTTTCCCTTTGCTTCTCAACTGTCTTCTTTCCAATCAAGTGGTTTAACTCGTAGGATGACTTTGTTACCTTTTTGTTGATGGGGATGATTTGTTGCCCATAGTGCAGAGCAGGACTAAACCCAGTTTTCAAGCCTGTCTATACCAGTGGCTTCTATATTCCCTTGAAAAAGTGGGGGGAAATGGTTCAGATTCCTTCAGGCTAAAAATAGACAAGGAATTGAACCTACATCCCTACATCCTGGTGTATCAGTTCCAAGGATTAAATTCTTCTGGTCACTCATTGAGTAGAAGAACTAGACCTGTAAATACAGACCTTGCAAGGATATGGAGAGTGAACAGTGATTTTGACCAAAAATTCGTGATTTTGAGCAAAAAGCCATTATTTGGTTTAGTCCAGAATGTCAGTGCAACTGCTTTTACCCCTTCCCTTTTTTTTCCCACAAAGGGAACAACAATGCCCAGACCAAGATCCATCGTTATAAGCATCTGCTGAAGGTCTGCAGCCTTTTCTTTTGTGCTGTAAATGCCATTAAATATTTCCTTTTATGTGTTCCACATCTTCTAGAGCAACTAACCCTTAAAACAATAAAATTTGGAGGGGAGGGGACAACCTACCCCAAACAAGGAATCGTTCTCTGTAGAAAGGGCCACAGTCCTGTTAATTCAAATGACATTTTGACAGTAGCATGCTGTCAGCCCAATGGTTTGACCTATACAACAACCTCTAATTATTACTAATTAAAGAATTAATTATTCATGGCAGCACACGCTATTAGCATAGCAGAGATGTGTTGGAATATGAGTTATGCGCGGTTTATGAATCTTCAGAAAATAGATTCTTTAATAAATTAATAAAGGGGCTCTGGGGTTTCATTAAAAGGTGGCTGGAGGGGTTGCAAGCCAGTTTCCAAGGAGACCACAGGTGGTTTGCTTGGATTTTTTTTTAGTTAAACTTGTTTGGGCCAGATGATTTCCCTTCCCCCCTCCCCCTCTCGCTCTGTCCTCACTGCTCTTTCCTCAGGCAGCGAGGAGAACATTTTAATGAAACCCCTGTTGTCCTCATATCGCTTTGATCCCCGTGTGGTCTCCAACCTCCACGTTGGCCAGTTGGAGGATAGTGCAGTTGTTTTGGTTTTTCCTTTTTTTTTCTCTTCTGGGTTTTCTTCCTTTTTTTTTTTTTTTTGATTGAAAGCTCCAACCAGCTCCGCCATGAATAAACAACAGAAATTATAAAAGCACACGGGTAAAGGAGAATAGAGCAAACAAAGGAGAAAAATAAAGGAAATTGTATAAATTCAAATGAGACCATCAGGGTGGGAGCGGAGTTAACTACCTTGTTTTCTGTCTGAAGAGCAGATTTGGTGGTTGTTCTTGTTACTATTTTTATATCCATGTTTGTTTCTAACATGGTACTCCTTATTTTTTGGGCTGGTTTATAGATGTTATTGTTATTATAAAAACAGGAGAGAGAATTTTTTTTCCCTTCTTTTTATTTTTTTGTTTTCATTTTGTCATGATCAGTGTTTCCCAACATTTATTTCACTCTAATAATGCAGAGGATGATATTAATACTTCCCACCACCGCTAACTAAACAGTGATATAAATAGCAATAACAATGGTTCCAAGCTTTTTCCCCAACTTCCAGATCGCATTAAAATTCCATCCTTGATTAAGAAAAGCCTCAACAAAACAGCAGCTACATTAAAAGGATAAAATTAAATTGTTCTGCTTCATTTTATGAGAGCTTGTTTTCCAACCAGTAAAGGGCATAACCACCAAATGGAGTAATCCTTGCTGCTATTCAGATCCCACCACAATTATCAGTTCTGCTGCCAGGGTACAAGCAGGTCCCTGGTTCAGGGTTCCATAAAGATGATCATGAGGGAGGATTAATTTTCTCTGTGGCTGCTCACCAAAATGTTGGGGAAAGGACACTGGAAATGATCCATCCTATCCATCTGAGATGCTGTTGTTAGGAAAGGAGGAGTTACCTCCACAGGCTATAGAGAAAATTTGGTGTTATATGCACAACTTTTCAATAAGGTGCAAGATGATTCTTACACCTTGTACATTCAAGTTCTTGCATGAAGCCCATCACTCCTCACTGAGTTGAAACACAGCTTTCAGAGAGACACTGCTATTTCTTGGTTTCAGATTGCACTTGAAGATTAATTTGTTTGTATTATTGGCAAGTTGTTCCACAAACTATCTACTGTAAGGGTTATGTGTATTAATTGGTTATGTATATTATATGGTTATCTTGTATTAATTTCTGTTATATTTAGGAAGGAATTCACATACTGTGAGGGTGGGGAGGCCCTGGCACAGGCTGCGCAGAGAAGCTGTGGCTGCCCCATCCCTGGAAGTGTCCAAGGCCAGGTTGGATGAAGCTTGGAGCAACCTGGGATAATGGAACGTGTTGTGATTTAGGAATGATATTTTCCAATGTTCCCACTGAAACCACTCCAAACCATGTGCTATTCATTCACTTCCCTTTCTCCTTCTGCTGCAGAGAGAATTGGAGGCACAGAAGGTGAAGACAGTGGGTTGAGATAAGAACAATTTGCTGGAAACAGCAATGAGGTAAGAAAATGGACAGTGACAGCCACAATCCTGTGATGGCAGAGGGTACAAGAAAGGAAATGTAACTGCTCGACCCTGAGGAACCCCCCAGCAACAGAAAATACCTGACCTCTCCCACACTACCCCAGCCTGGAAGGAAGCCTGTGTCCCATTCCCAGAAAATGATGTGAGGAGGTATAGAATCCCCTCCAAGTCCTGGTCATCACCTCAAAATTAACCCTCCCCTGGCCAGGACCAGGATAAAGTTGTCCCTGCCCAAGGCAGAGGGGTGGAACTAGATGGTCTTTAAGGTGTCTTCCTACCCAAACCATTCCTTAATTCTGTGATTTTTAAGGGCAGTGACCACTTATTACTGCATCTACACACAGTGTCTAAAGCAATAAAGTTTCAACCTCAGAGGAAGCTGTGGCTGCTCTGATAATCCAGTTATACATTTCTCTTGTCTTTTTGATCCTTTTCACTTATTTCATCACAGCACTCAGAGACTCTAATAAGAAACTGAGGTTCCACTTTGCTATGTGTGGTATGTGCATATAAATGGGATCACATTACAACCTTGCAGCAGTTGAATAAACTTGATCTCCTTGTGTCTGTTTGGCAAATTGACAGGCAAAATCCATTCCTGTTGAAGACAGATCTTTCAAAGAGTGTGGATGATCCCAAGCAATTAACCTAATAGGTCATAAAATACCAATTCCAGGGCCCTAGAAATCTGAATAAAACATTGTGTTTGGAAAAGACAGGTTATTTAAGACCAAGTTCCCACAGAAATGTATTGTGTGTCAGGCTACATATTTTGGAATAACTCTTCAAATCTAGCAAAGAGTTCTGTGGTCAGATTTGCCAGTCAAAATGTATTCAGGATATGATATCAATATCCCAGTAATAATATCAATACCAGTTATACCAATAGCTCAGTAATATTACCAGTAACCAAAGTCAGCTGGGATAGCCCAGTTTACTCAAATAAAAGCAAAATTCTGCATCTGGTGCCCACTTCCCAGATAAGCACATAAAGCATTAAAGAAAGGAAGTGCATCTTATTTTGCCCTAAGAAAAAAAGTGAAAAACTTTTGGTTTCAAATGAAAACACATGCTGAAATTTCCATGTTAAAATATGCAGGATAATTCTTGTTTTCCTACATGGATTAAGTCCCTGTCCTGAACAAGATATCTGTCTGGGATGCTTTATAATAATTTTGCTCTTGGCAAGTTTAGAAATAAGCTCAGGACATAATTCAGAATTGAGTTCCTAATCCAAATTGGGATTTAAAATATAAAAAGGAAAAGTCTCAGTTTAACCCAGACATGGATGATGCTGCTACACTGATCACCTAAAGTTTTAATGAAGTCTAAAGCAAATTGACTGAGAAGATTCTCAGAAAACCTAGCCAATTTTATTTAAATACCTTAAAAATAATTTATATGCTTAACTTCAGGCACAAAGGTTTGAAAACCTAATTGGCTCAGCCAATATTACACAGAAAATTAACATTACCCTTTTCTGTCTATTGCAGTTAACAGGAGCCAGAGCATAGACTGAGATATTTTTCCAAAGTCTGATACAGATTGTAATTGTTGGTTTGCTCTCTGCCAAGGTTTTGGACAAATCTGCCTGGCAGTCATCAAAAAAACGACCAGGAACAGGCTGAGAGTTCACACACAAAACCCAAGGATGCTGCATGGTCAAAAGAGATCCTTGCAATCCCTTTACCTCAAGAAAAAAGAAAGAAGTAATTGAAACAAAAATATTTGACTGGACAGGATGGTTTGAAAATATCTCCAGCTCATTTTTCTTTTGGGTGGGTGGAAGTGTTCTGAACAGTTTTAAATTTTTTTTACATTAGAGAGATATTTAAATTTTTCACAATTTTGCAATTTTTTTTTTCATAGTAAGTAATTTATAGGAAATATTTCTTTTAGAAAAGGACTGGAAAAAGAGAAGATTTTAATTATATAAAAACAACATGCACACAATTCTCCTTTTCTCATTTGATATGAGCACTACAAATCTCTAGGCTGGGGATATAGGTGTAAGCATATGTGCAGGTGTGCTCAGATTTGAAAATTTAATGAATATTAACATTTTAATTTTATTTTTAGATTTTATTTTGGTCCTTCACATGACCAGTAAAGTATTTTCAGTTTCCTCTGAACCACTTAGAAATATTTATTTCCTTCACTCTGTTCTTCACCCGCCTTTGAGATACCTTTACCACCTGTCAGTGAAACACTTTCAATGCCTGTGACTGAAAAAAATCTCTGGGTTTTTCAGGACAACATTTGGAAATTTCACAGTGATCCTTCCTCCTTCAATATATTTTTCTTTCCTCCAGATTTATGTGCTGGGATTATTTATTTATGGTTTCAGCAGATATTTTCAATCAGGCTTCTTTAATGGAGAAAGGAATTTCACTTGCTTCCTGGCACCTCTTGTGATTTGCTTATCAGTTTGTGGTTACAGATTTATATACTAGAAGCCTTTTTTCTGTGTATTACAAACACTTTTTCTCTGAAATGGCTCTTTTTTTGTTTGTCTTTTTTTTTTTCCCTTGTTCTTGTTTATTTGGGGTTTTTTTATGTTATTGCAGCCTAATGAAAACTCTATTTTTATTTCCTGGAGAAATTTAATATTCTTAAATTTGGATTCACTAGCTTCAAAATACATGAATTTTTTATAGAATTTTTCTCTGTCCAGCTCATCTGCCCAAAAGAAAATGTCTGGAGTGATCTGCAAGTCCAGCTGTGGAGCATATAGGGGTCAGCTATGGCTCAGATTTAACTGAAAAACAATTGTCCAGACAGTTCTATCAGGGCTATTATGGTGCTGCTCATTTAACAATGATCTGGACCGGAACATGAAATCAGGAGAAATAAATGGATACCAAAACACTGAAGTTAATTACTAACACAAATGGATGTTTACTAATATATATTGTAGGAGCAGTTTTCACTCTAGGAAAATATTATCAGACCCTATGGGCATCCATTCCCCACTCTTTTTTTCTTTTTTTTTTTAATGAGCT
>JBBMKD010000145.1:108794007-108831155 GCA_037834095.1 Argya squamiceps
TTCACTCTAGGAAAATATTATCAGACCCTATGGGCATCCATTCCCCACTCTTTTTTTCTTTTTTTTTTTAATGAGCTTTTCTTTTTTTTAGTTTAATCAGGAAAGATTAAAGCCCTAATTAAACACATATTTTATTTCTGTATTTAGGGTTTTGTTTTGTTTTTTAAACTACATCCTTTTAATGTAAAACCGACATTCTGGCATTGCTCATATGCCCAGAAGAATTAGATAATCAACAACAGTTTATAATAAGAGTGAACCAGAACAGAGCATGAAAGTTCAATAAGAAAGAGATATTTTTCTTCACAAGGTCTGAAGAGATCAGATTTTCTTCTGGGTTTGGAGTTTTATTCTGCAAATCAGGTTGAGAATTGCAAATGTATTACACTTAGAAACCATTTATTTTAACTGCAGTGAAAGTTGGTAGTCAATTGGTGACAGACACAATTTAAAAAAGTATATATTAAAGAAATCAAAATTTAATTTAAATGAAATTAAATCTGAGCAGGATACTGACTCCACATACAGACAACTACATCAGACGTGATCATTGAGCTGTGACTCAGCTCTCCTAACTCTAGACATCTATAATATTTGTGCCCACCTGAGTATTTTGGACTCCAGTTTCAGTCTGAGTTATTCAGTCAATAGGATGGGAAGAATGTCACAATGGATCCTGAGGGAGAACTGCACATTCACTCAGCTGAACTGCCCTCCAAAATCTGCCTCAGTGCTGCCAACAAGAGTGGGGCAGCGTGGAAACACCTGTGAGCGATTAAAAACGTGATGCTTGAAACCAACATCTTCAGAGCAGAGCTGGTGCTTTAAAGAAGTTAAAAGGAGATGTGGTAAATGACTGAGATTTAAAAATCTATTCCTGTGGCTGATGGAGTTAGCTGAAGTTCATCCCACTCTTCCTGTCCCAAATACCATCATATCCTATTGGCACGTGGGTGGAATATGCAATGTCAGAAATTCATAACATGCTCATAGCAGTAAAATGATGGGTAAATGTACTTGAACTACGGACAAGGAATAGAAAAGCTGCCTGGAAATAAGCAACAGGAAGGTCTAAGAACTTCTTAAGTGAAATAATTATTCTGTTACCCAAACCATGCTGTTCACTTTGCTGATGGATGAGGAAGGAGAGGACTTTGGGGAGACCTTATAGCACCTCCCAGTACATTAAGAGAACCTTCAAGATGGCTGTAAAAGGACTTTTTGCAAGGACAAGCTTTGCCAGGACAAGGGGGAATGGCCTTAAGCTGAAGGAGGGTAGATTTAGATGAAATATTAGGATGAAATTGTTCTCTGTGAGGATGGTGAGGCCCTGGCACAGGTTGCCCAGAGAAGCTGTGACTGTCCTTGGATCCCTGGAAGCATCCAAGGCCAGGCTGGACAGGGCTTGCAGCAACTTGGGATAGTGGAAGGTGTCCCTGCCCATGGCAGGGTGGTGAAATGAGATGAGCTATAAGCTCCCTTCCAAGCCAAACCATTCTGTGATTCTTAGATTTGGTGGGGTGTGGTTCTGGACCTTACACCAAAAACCAGTGGGCCACTCTCATGATAGCCCTGCCCAGCAGCAGCAGTGGATGAAAATCAAAGAACAGCATGGACTCTTCTGACTGTGTGAACCTATGTAACAGCTGGTATTAATAATGTGCCCAGGGGTGAATTACTACTGTTTATTATGCACATTATTCCTGGTGGTGTGTCAAGAAGGGCTCCTTTTTGCTCCTTGCTATGAGTAACAGCCACAAAGTAAACAGAATTTCTGCAAAGATTTTCCATCCTATAAAGTTTTAACTCTCATTATCTTATTTCACAGTGGGTGACCTTTTCTTCCTTTAGAAAACCTCAACAGACTCTTTCTGTAAATATTTGAAAGAATGTCAATGCATGGAAATTACCTACCTTGCAATTCACATGTGGTAGCTGGAAGGAAATTCTCAGAACTTCTGTAAGGAATTTTTAGATAAGTGGTAAGGCAACAGCTTTTCACAACCACAACTTTTTAATGAAAGAATTCAAAATTTATCCGTGTACACAAATATACAGGAGAGATCCATGATGTTATCAAATAATTCTTCAGTGTGTTCCTACTTACTGGTGCATTGGCCATGCAATGTCACAGGCAAGACATGAAAAGTACTTTTATTAAAGTTAAACACTTCAATGGAGGAACCAGATATTAAAAGTAATCAGCAATATTTTTTCTGGCTCTGCAAACAGCTTAAACTACTGTTAGTGGAAAAATCTCTGTCACTGAACCACCAAACCAGATGTATCACACAGCAACTGTCCAGGTACTAAGCTTTTATGTAAAGTACTAAAACCGCAGGAGATGCAGATCAACAGGTATAAATTATGAATAATTTTATCTCCCTGTATAAATAATTAAATATAAACAGCTGTGTTGGCTCCAGTGCTGTGCATAGATGGCTCACACCAGATGAGCAAACAGAATCTTCTTATACCTGATAATAACAATCTGAGCTGGCTCTTGCTGACTTGTCTGCAAATCAAGTCTAATTCAGCAGGTTTAAATATAGGTTAGCTCTGTGTAAAATGGGATCCAAATTGTCTGTGGTTGAGGGATTTACCTCACGTACCAGTTGAGTTTGATTTGCCCACAATGCCTCTGTTTCTTAAAATATTAATGGAAATGGAACAAACAGATTCTTGCTGCTCTTAACTGCAACCACTAATGAAAACCACTGTGGAAAGAAGGGTGAAGAATAAAGTTACTGACATGTAATATGACAGTTATTCTTAATCTACTTAATATTTGTGCTTTATTCCTATTGCTACAGGTCCTGTGATGTTTCAGTTTTGCTTTGTGCTGCATTTCCTTAGCAAGAACATCCTTCTTCAGAATACAAGTTATTTAATTCATATGGATTCCACTTATTGTCCTCCATAGATACAACATTGAATGGAATCTCACCTGGAAGTTGACATTTTAGTTATCATTGCACTGAGGACAATAGTCATACCTGAGGATTATCTGCCCATACATTTGACTTCTATCCATATACTGGTTTTTTCTCTAACTAGGGAAATTTACCTCAACCACAGCATATGCTGATCAGTGATGGTCAAAAGTCCAAAAGATCTTGACTTTCTGTAGTAAGATTGAAAGGTATTGGTCACGCTCAGACAAAGAAATTTTAAGTCCAATCCTTAATTATTTTTTGCTTTAAATATAACGTTCAGTCTATTAGCCATCAGCTTTCTGTAAGATCCTAGAGGGGAGGTGCAGAGACTTTGAGCTGAACATTTAAACTACCTAAAAGAGAGAGTTGGACGGAGTTGGGGGTTGATCTCTTCTCCCAGGGTGTCACAATGAGTCCAAATACTTAGATATGTCTTGGAATTTTAGTTACAAACATAATAATAGTTATAAGGATGTTAATTTATCCATCTCTATGTTCTTGTTAGAATTAAGTTTTGGGTTATTTCTTTTATCTTCTGAGAAGCTTTTTCATGACCAGCATTCATTCAACCAAGTGTTCTTGTAATAAAGGGAAGGGGTGGATAAATGATGAGGAATTTTATAACTAGAGTGGCTTGAATTCTTTAATTACGTCATGCAAAACTTCTCATTTCCATTGAGGGAGTTGTATTAGATCCTCAATCTTGACCTTTCTCTGCATTAAATTTTGCCTTCCCTCTGTCACCCCCACACTAATCCTGGTGGCTGATCCCCTCTTTTGTCACACTGCCATAGATTTATGGAATCATCAGCCATGCCCAAAACTCTTCTGTCTCCAACCTCCCAATAATCTTAAACATTGATAGGATTTCACACAAGCTTTTCCAATAGATGTCTTCAAATGGTGCTGAATTTCAGACATGCTGTGAAGGCTTTTTCCTGCCTTTCAGGGTGGAACGCACTCAATCCATCCTATTTTTTTTATGATGTGCTCTTGTCCCTTTCAGACCCTGCTGAAGGATCTCAATGCGTGCACAGCTCCTGTGAATGAGCCCGTTGTCTGAGGGGGAGAGACAATGGGCCTTATTTAATGAGATTAGTTACAATAGGAAAAACAGCTAAGAGGAAAAAAAAAGGAAAAAAAAAAAGCAGCAGTTATAGCAATTGGAGCGACTGTTAAACCATTCTTTTATGCAAGCTTGGCACCAGCCATACCTTTTCCTGGACATTTGCCAACATCCTTCACAGCTTAGACTCAGTCGTTGATATTTTTTTTTTTTGTTACAATTTCCGCTCGACTTTACAGTTGCATGGCCCATGGTGTAATTCATTTCCGCTGTGAAAATGCTCCAGTATATTAACACTTCTGCCCGCTTGTAACTTGATCAAAGCCCACGTATCTGCTTTAATTTACTCTTAACGGTGGCTTTTTTTTTTTTGGCTTTTTTTTTAAGTAACGTAGATTTATTTCAAGCTGTGTCACCGTTGAGAATGGGAACCTTGTTTTCAGCAGAGAACAGACAGCAAATCCACTTAGGGAATGTGTTCAGATATGGAGGAACAACTGCAAATGCAGCTGTCCCATGAAAATATCCTGTTGCTTTTGTCAAGGACACAGGCACCTTCCAGAAGGTGATTTCTGTACTGCTACCTCTAAGCAGCTGTCTAGTCATTGGGTGGAGAAAGCAATATTTATATATAAACTTGATAACTGGCATTGGGAGTGGTTACAACTAATTTATTTCCTTTTCCTCAGTTTTCTTGGAGAAAACAGGCTGCAGCTTTTAGGGCACTGTGAGAAGCCCAGTAGTCAAGTGTCTCCTCTTTGAAACAGGACATGGATAGACTTGGAACTACAGGGAAAAATTAGTGGGTTCACTTGGATGGTGACAGACACAAATTTCAGCTAATAAAACAAATCAAGCAAATAAAGAATCTTCCCAGAATGCCAAATATTAAAATTCTGAAATTTGGCAGTTACAGGGTCAAATTTTCCACAATACATCTACTCCTTAAGATATATATTTTTTTAAGATCTGATAGCATAGAATCATAGATTCAGAGAAAGATTTGGGTTGGAAGGTATATTATCAGTGTATTCTCTCATTCCACCCCCTCTGCCATGGGCAGGGACATCTTCCACTAGACCACATTTCTCCAAGGTCCATTCAACCTGGCCTTAGACACTTCCAGGGATCCAGGGGCAATTCTCTGGGCAATCTGTGCCATCCCACCCTCACACCCAACAATTCCTTCAAATATCCCTTCTATCCCTGCCCTCTGGCAGTGGGAAGTCATTCTCTGTGTCCTGTCCCTCCATCCCTTGTCCCAAGTCCCTCTCCAGTTCTCCTGGAGCCCCTTTAGGCCCTGGAAGGGGCACTAAATGTCCCCTTGGCCTTCTCTTTTCCAGGCTGGTCACTCCCAGCTCTCAGCCAGTCTCCAGGGTAGAGGGGCTCCAACACTCAGAGCATCTTTGTGTCCTCCTCTGCACTGGCTTCAAAAGCATATTATAGTTTTGTTTCCATAAAAAAACAACCTGAATTATTTCTCTGTCCAGGTGATCACCTAAGGTTTAAAACCTAGAAAAAACAACAACAAAATCAGACTCGTATTTCTCCATCATGTAATTTTTAATGGATTCTGTAGTTTCTTTTTCCTTCTTCTGATCTTCACTTTGCCAGTACAAATCTACCCACAGGATTCAAACCTCAGCTCCCATTGGCAGAGGCATCCAGCAGCAAGAGTTGGCTGCAGCTCTCTACCACCACATCAAAAGCCCCCTGCTAAGCTGCTCATAAGGTTTTCCCTTGTCTCCATGTACTTTACAGACTTCCAGTCCCAGGCTGCCCAGCCCTGAGACCAAGGAGCTGGGAAAAGCAGACAAGGATCTACAGTCTTCCAGGAGACGTGAGGGGCTGAATCATGCTGAGTTCAGACTAAACCACTGGATAATTGCACTGTCTTATTACTGAGCAGTTTCCAAAAATTTATAGTTCGGCCAAATCTGGGAAGGTTTCACATGAACAACATCCCTGATCTTGTTTTAAGTGATTCCTCAAGCAGGACTAATAATATCTTCATGACTCTTTCTTCTTGTTCTTTTGAATAGTAAGGTCCTTTAGTATAAACATTTCAAAAGATTAAAAAGAAGTCATCAGACTCACTACCCTTCAAGAGGAAAAAGGCTAAAACCAACACAAAAAGCAAGCAGCTGGATGTAAACTCTGGAGAAAAAATTTTCTAGATTAATATCTCAACTTTTGCAAAATTACAAATAAATAATTGTAGATTTTTATATTAGGGTGCAATCTAATATGATTCTCAGCTATGCCTATCCTAAAATATGAAAAAAATAAGTCTCTGATTCTGTTCACTCACAGTAAACACTACATCCCTTTCAAGTATTGGTAAGATTTGGTGGGAGAAGACAGCCAGAATTAGGTCTTAATTCTCATAGTTGGCGAATCTGCCCCTAAACAGATAAATTATCTTAAGGTATGTCTTTGGATTGATTAAAGTGGGTTATTGACTGTGGTTTATTAGAATCACAGAATCATAGAGTGCTTTAGGTTGGAAGGAACCTTAAATCTCTTACTGTTCCACCCCCCTGCCATGGGCAGGGGCACCTTCCACTATCCCACGTTGCTCCAAGCCCGGTCCAACCTGTTCCTTGGACACTTTCAGGGACCCAGGAGCAGCCACAGTTTCTCTGGGCAACCTCTGCCTCACTACCTTCTGAGTAAAGAATTTCTTCCTAAAATCCAGTCTAAACCTACCCTCAGTCTGAAGCCATTCCCCTCTGTCCTATCACTACATGTTCCTGAAAATAGATTGTCTTCACCTTTCTCATCAGCTCCTCCAGGTACTGGAAGGGCACAATCACCCTGGAGCCTTCTCTTCTCCAGGCCAAAGAATCCCAATTCTCTCAGCCTTTCCTCATAGCAGAGATGATACATGCTTCTGATAATTTTAGTGGTCATGTCAGGTCCTTGTTCTGCTGTGCTGCGACCCAGCTCTAGATGGGATCTCACCTGATCAGGGCAGAGGGGCAGAATTCCCCCTTCCTCTGCTGCCCACGCTGGGGGATCAGCCCAGGGCATGGGGAGTTTCTGGGTCCCAGAGCACACAGATGGGACATGGCTAGCTCTCACCCACCAGCACCTTCAAACATCCCAAATCCTCCTTGGCAGTTCAGCTCTTGATCTGTTCATCCCCCAGACTGCAGAGGACTTACCCTGATATTGCCTGGTGCATTTATAAACTTGCATCTTGGGGAGTTTAGTAGATGGCACCCACAAACTGCTCATATGAACAACTGTATGGCTGGAAAGAAGGAGGGACACTGGGAGAAAACAAAACTTATCTGTATTTCTCTGCAGTCACCATGTAAATATGAATTGGAGCGTTAATATGATGGTACCATAAGGACATTAATTTTGGATAGTAAACTTGTTCCATTGCATTGTTATTTTAATTTTATATCTCCCTTTACTGTTTTATTGCTTTTTTTTTTTTGTTGGCAGCATTAGAAAGTACCCACAGAGGGGGTGTTTGCATTACAGACAGAGCCACTCTGGTCTTTGATGCAAATAAAGGACGTGAACGCACAAAGAGGAAACTTTGATCAAAGCATCATCATGAGAAATGTGCATCTCTCAGCTTGCCCCTGAAATCTCATTCAGCTCCAGGGGCAGCAATTTTGGTTTGCTTCAGGGAAACAGGGAGACAGTTATTTTTCCCACTGCTGTTCAGCATCTGCCCGTGGTCAGGCAAAAGGGAATACCGTGAATTTACACTTCCGGTTCATTTGAACAGAAATAATGAAACTGTCAATGAGTTATGGAAAAGGGGGAATTCTGTGCAGGGCTATTTGTGCTCATCAAACCTCAACTCTTTCTTCAATCAGTGAAAAAAGAACTGATAGAAACTGATAGAAAAAGAAGGTGGTTAAAAACACCTGGAGAGAATGTGAAGGTATAGGAAGTATTTGAGGGTGGTGAGGCCCTGGCACAGAGTGCCCAGAGAAGCTGTGGCTGCCCCTGGATCCATGGAAGTGTCCAAGGCCAGGTTGGACAGGATTTGGAGCAACCAGGGATAGTGGAAGATGTCCCTGCCCATGGCAGGGGATGAAATGAGATGACCTTTAAGGTCCCTTCCAACCCAAACCATCGTATGATCCTGTCCTCAGACACTTCCAGGGATAGGGCAGCCACAGCTTCTCTGGGCCCTACCACCCCCACAGGGAAGAATTTATTCCTTATCTATAATCTAACCCTCCTCTCTCTCTGTTTGAAGCCTTTCTCCCATGTCTTGACACTTCATGTCCTTGTTCAAAGTCACTCTCCAGACGTCTTGAAGCCTCTTTAAGCACCAGAAGGGGTTATGAAGTCTCTCTGCAGCCTTCTCTTCTCCAGGCTGAACAACCTCAACTCTTTTTTTTTCAATCAGATCTGAATAAAACCCTCAGAGTTTGTTTTGGGTTGTTTTTTTTCCCAGCACTAAACCCTCACATTTTAATTCCAAAGCCCTAATCCTCAGCTTTATCTATACAATTAACTGCTTAAATTAGTTCCTTAGGAAAGTATCGTGTTTTCTGAGTTTCTTGAAAAAGAGCGCATTTTCAAATTTGTGTTTTTTAGACACTATAAAATAAAATAAGAGAAGATACTGAAAAAAAATTAACCTTCAACCCAAATGAAATCAGAAACTTCACATTGTGGAATTAGACAGTGTGAGTCAGTGCACTCTTGTCCAGCATGTCTGTCTCAGTTTTAAAAAGCTGAAATACTGAATTTTCCATTTTCATGAAGAATGAAAACCATTTTGCAGCTAAGGCAGGACAGTGGCCGTCATGTCAGCTGCCAGTGCCGTGAGTCTGTGCCTGAAAACCCATTATGGAAATCAGTCCCAATAAATTATTTGCTTTGACTTTTCCCATCTCATACGAAGTAACTGTTCATTGTCCAACTAATAAAAGAGAGAGAGATTTAGAAAGCCCTTAATAACCAGTAATTAGCTTTCTATTTCCTGTTATAAAAATTGAACACAGGAAAGAACTGAGTCATTTATGCCATTTCCAAGGAAGGAATTGTCATTTCTCTTATAGATCCTCCCACAAAGTTGTAATTAATTTTAGCATCCAGATTCTAAACGATGGCCAGGATTGTCATCATCATGGAAGCCAAGAGGATGTAGGAAACAGGAGGAGGAAATAGAAATGCTTCTTGGTTTTGCCTGGGATTATGAATTCTACAGACACCAAAAAGCCAGTAAACCAAACAACTTTAAAAAAACCCAAAAAGCAAAAAAAAAATCCCCAAAATCCAGAAACCTCAAAAAAAAAAAAACCTTGAAAGAAAATGAAAGGGTGAGGGGGGCAGGGGTAGAGAAAATAAATTAAGGAAAAGAAATATCTAAGAAAATGTGGAAGCAAGATAGTTCCTCCAAGAGGCATCTATCCACTCTCAACTTTGGCAGGTAAGGAAACCATTAATAGCAACAACAAGGGAGCATTCATTGTTGTACAGCCATGTAGCTTAGTGGCTCTCTGCTGCATAGAGAGAGAGAGAGAGACTAATGCTGAAAAAAAAAACCCACAAAACACTTCTAATATTTCCTTCCTCCATCGTAGAAACCATCTGAAATTAATGAGTCTTATTAATGTAAATTGCGCCACGCTGTCAGACATAAATATCCCAATACCAAAGGGGCCCATTACCATTAACATCAGAAATGATCAACAAATAAAACTGTTAATGCCACAATATTTACTGGACAAATTGACTACACTCCAAGATAGGCTTATGATTGTGTCTTGCTGTTCGATTTCATTTCCCTGCAAGATGCACTAATGCATGTTGTTATGTGCAGCTGTGGCCGCTTTCCATAAAAAATATGTTTTCTATTGAGAGGTGTAGGGCTCGACTTAATCACTGCTATTTTCTCCCCCTCGTGAAAATGGAGTGTTTTGGTCTCTTCCAAACTGATAGAGGAAAATCGGGGATTTTTATTAGAAAGGATAGAAACAAGATTGAAGATTGGTTCTCAAGAGGGGGAAAAAAAAAGCAAAAAATAAAGCAAAACAAAACCACCAGACTAATGACTTAAGTCAATCACAAACAGATGTTCTCCTAAAGAGCTAATAAATATTTTCCTGGGTTTTTGTTTTGGTTTTGTTTTTTTTTTTCCATCAGAAATGCAAAACACAGCAGCCTTTGCGTAAAATATCAGGGTTTTCTGCTGACATTTTCTCAAACTTTGAATTTTTAAAAGACACAAGATTTTAACAAGAAAGGTCCAGTTTATAAATGGTAAAAATATAAAACTAATTTTTCAAATATAACATGAATATGAAAAAGCTCACATAAATATGTTTAAAAGTCTATAAAAAAATAAATAAAGACATCAATTTTTAACTTTTCTAGGCTTTGCGTAACTTTTCCTCTGGTTTCCAAACAACTGAATTTCAACATTTAAGATATCCCTCAAAAGTTCAAGATGTAACTCTACCTAACCACAATGTCAAGTGGAGTGAGCCTGAATGAAAAAAAAAATCAGAAAAAAAAAATCTGTATTTCTCCAGGAGAACCAGCCCTGATCTACCCAAATTTTGGCTTTTAACATCTAATTCCCCTTACCTTTCATAAGATTTTGCAAGTTCTATCCTCCTTTAGCAAACTCCAGGTCTGTGAATGTGATACATGCCTTAATTATATCATTAAAACACCAGGCATACATTCTAAGCAATTCATCTGGGCTCCCTTAAAGGTTAATAGAGGAGGATGTGCACATCCAGAAGGAAATTTGTCCCATCTGGAGAGAAACATCTAAGAGATGTGGGGCAAATTTTGTTCTGAAGTCTGTCTCTCTTTCCACTGTAGCAGCTGTTGAGTTAATGACACATGCCCAAATTTTATATTAAATGAAATCAATCCTTAATAAAATATAAATAATGACGCATCACTATGGACCCCAAATTTCTGGCATTCTAATTATTTAAAAAATAATAAATCCAGCCAAAGTGATCCTGAAGTCCATACCTGTAGAGCAGCCAAACAGAAGGACTGTATTTTGCTGGTCATTATGTCAATATGTAATTATTGTCCACCATAAATTCAGTTTTCAATAGGAGATATTTAAGTATAAACAGATACCACAGAGCCACACTGGGTTTTCTTCAGCTTCATATGTTGCATATTTAAACAGAGCCAGGGACCATTCTGGGAGTCAGAGCACCTGGCACAGAAATGTTTATGTCCACACACACAGGGTGTGCCACATAACCCTCAAATCCAAATTGCTGATGGGAAGTGCTCCAGTGCTGTTGCCCAAACCATTCATGTGAGGTTTTTTTCTGTAAAAATACAGCTAAACCCAATCCAGTGGCTGTGCTGAGGATTTAATGGGAGGAGATACACTGTGCCACTGACCTGCTGCTGCAGGTTTGCTAATTCAAAGGCAGCCCCAGAGTCTAAAGCTGCATCAAACGACTCATCTGTAGCAGCACAATCAAGGAAGCCTTGACACAGTTATTAACACAGTGATCCACAGCCAGGGGTGAAAGGATTGCTTGGCAGAGCCTTGCTGGTGGAACAGAGTGTTCCCAGGCATCATCCTATCCATGTTTGATTGCACACTACAAATATTGCCTTTTCCAGCCTATGGGCCTTACTGCAATTCATACTAATAATAATCATTGTAATTTTTTTTCTTCTGTTTTATCCACCTCATTTTAAACAACTTAGTCTCTCCACTTGTGTGCCTGCTGCATGGTGTAATTACTGAAGGTCACAGCAAAAGCCTGAAGCAGAAGGAAGAGATAACTCAACTGGCGGGGCCCCCAATTGACATCACTTGACCTAATTTTCTTGAAGTCAATGAAGCTGGCAACAGTTGAGGGTTTAGCTCATTTTTCCTAATTGTTTCTGCTTTAATCACAACTGCCTCCTTCTTTAAGGACCATCACAGCTGGAAGCTCAGAAAAAAATAACAATAACATCTTCAAACAAAGATTGTAATAAAGCAGTTGGTACCTGTTCTGCTGGTTTATAGGAAAGGTTTATACATACACTGACTTGACTCGATCTGGTGGGGCTGGGAAATATCCAGGTGTGAGATGCTATGTGCTGTCCTGGATTTAGCCAGGGTAGGAATACAGCATCTTTCTCCAGATCATACTGCCAGACAATCTCAATAGCCTGGAAGAATATCAGTATATGAGGCAGATAATTTAGAAATGGAAGTTCATGAAAAATATGGTTATGGAGGCAAAAAATAAAAGCTCTTTCATAAAGCAGCTAGGAAAAAATAATGAAAAGCAAGTTAATTTGGACTTTAGAAATCATAGAAGATAGAACAGTTTGGGTGGAAGGGATCTTAAAATTATTTTCATTCCATGCTCTTCCGTGGGCAGGGACAATTTCCACTTAGACCAGTTTGCTCCAAGCCCTGTCCAACCTGGCCTTGGACATTTCCAAGGATAGAAATAAATAAAGACACAGATAGTACCTCTGGCTCACAAACTTTTCATGTTTTGCAGTCTTCACCTGAAGATGCATTGCAGATCACTCCCAAAATGAGAGTGCTGTCAATGAACATTCAGCTCCAACAGAACTCAATATAATCATTCTCAGTAAACCCCTCTTCACCCTTAACACTCAAATCACTGTCTGTGCTTTCTGGCTGACTTCCATATCTTCTGTTGAACAAGTTCTTTCTGGATTTTGTGGGGTTATATTTTTTGCTTTATATTCCTTTCTTTTTTTTTCCTCATGAAATACCCATATTCCCCTCATCTTTATTTTTGTTAGATCCTCTTTCCTAGTAAGATCCTAGATATGGAATGTGATATATACGAACATAAATTTAAATGTATGTATTCATAGTTATATACATATATATACTGTGCTTAATCCTTTGCAATTAAGCTTGGTGATAATTGTTTTTGTGCATTAGTCATAATCACTTTTTAAGCAGCAAAGCCTATTATTGCTGTAGTGTGTGTTTCAGATGCCCTGCAGATTTGAGTCATTTTGGGTAATGCAGCTGTGTGTGGTAAAAAGATTTTACAATGCCTATAAAATTTTGCCTCATGACATGTTCAGCAAGTGAATCTGTGGCACCGTGAAACAGTTTCAGTGCTTTTATTAAATACTGGGTACCATCACATGATGTAGTGTTTAAACAAGACTCATCCTTAGAAAGTGTGGAGTTTGGGGTTCGTGAGGAGCAAATGGTTTCTGTTGGGTGAGTTCACTTTGCCTTTTTCCTTGGTTTTGGATGTGTCATGTTGGCTCATCTTTCCTTAAATGCTTTTTATGTTACTGAGTACAAACCCCCTTCTTTAGAGGCAAGCACTCTTGTTTCTGTTGCTGAAATACCTGCTGGTTAAAGCAGCAAATGCAAATCATGGTTCACCCACACAATGTCTCTAAGGAAAAGAAGTTCCATTACCTGAGTGCATTGCTTGGGATGATTTCCTCCATGCCTCTGGAATTCCATGGTGCAAAGCACCACGCTGGAGCTGTGAATGTGCAACTGGAATCCCATAATGGTTTAGGTTGAAAGGGACCTCAAAGACAATGAGTTCCAACTCTCCTTCCATGGCCAGGCACTCCTTCCACATCAGGTTCCTCCTAGCCCCATCCAACCTGGCCTTGAACATTTCCAGGGATCCAGGGATAGCCACAACTCCTCTAGACAACCTGTGCCAGGGCCTCACCACCCTCACAGGGAAAACATCCTTCCTAATATCTCATCTAAATATATCTTCTTACATTTTGAAGCCAAATTCCCCATGCCCTATCAAAGTAACTTTCCTTCTGTTCCCTCCTTATTTGCAACTCACAGTCAAGACAAGAGTATGGGAAAAAAGGCAAGATTTTAATAGCCAGAGTTTCAAGTAATTTAGAAGTTATTGAGATGAGCTTATTGTGTGGTTCTTATTAAATCCCTCAACGCTTGGTGGAGACAAGAGGTGGCTGACACAAACCTCCTGTGATCATATCAGGTGTCACAAGGACTCTGCCTTTAGAGATCATTCAACATTATGTCCTAAATAAACCCACAAGCACAATTATTGAAAAGAAGTGGGTTGCAATCAGAATTAGTTTCAGTTAAGCTGGGATGGAGACACTTTCTACACTGAACTTTAACCTTCACCAGCCATTTCCAGTTTCTTCTTTAGATCACATTCCCTTTGAATATGCTTCTCCAACCCTCATTCCTGGCCAGGATTCTCTCTTCCATTGTATCCCTTCAAGCATTTGGGAGGGCGTAGATCAGAAAACTCTTAATTTTGTTCTTTCCTTAGTTCATCATCCCTTGCTGGCTGCTGCAAAAGTGTGAAAACTGATCCAACACCTCCTCCTCTGAAATTAGGACCAAATTTTCCTAAAGGAACTAACCAATTTTCAAAAGAGACACATCTTGAAATAAGTTTTCATGAACTATTTGATAAAAAGTAGGCAAATTTCCTTTGGAAAGCTCCACTTTTTTTTTTTCCATTTGACTTGATTATTCTCAGTCTTTTTCTCCTCCATGGCACACTTGACTGTTGTAGAGGATTCTCCCTGAACAGTCTACCTCCATCTGCAATATCCTGCATGGAAACTTGATCTTCCCAAGAAGAAATATTACAAAAAATCCGTCTGTTTGGGTTTTGGTTTTTTGTTTGTTTTTAATCTAGTTTTTAATTTTCCTGCCTGATTTCATAAATATTTGCACAGCCCGAGGTCCTTTCCTCTTGTCCTGTCCCTGTTCTCTGGGAGCAGAACCCAACCCTCCCTGGCTGTCCCCTCCTGTCAGGGAGTTGTGCAGAGCCACAAAGTCCCTCCTGAGCCTCCTTTTCTCCAGGTTGAGCTCCCCCAGCAGTTCCTGGTGCTCCAGCCCCTTCCCCAGCTTCGTTCCCTTCCCTGGACATGCTCCAGGCCCTCCAGGTCTTTCCTGAACAGAGGGGCTCTGAACTGGACACAGGATTCCAGGTGTGGCCTCACCAGTGCCCAGCACAGAAGGACAATCCCTGCCCTGGTCCTGCTACCACACTGTTTTTTCCACATGCAGACACTGCGGTTCACAAATTGATTAAAATTGGGCCACTAGATTTTTTCATCCTTGCCAATGACAGGACCAGACTCTTGAATAATTTGAAATCTTTTTTCAGAATTTTCACAGGTGAAAAGAGGATTAAAAATACTTTTTTCTTTTCCTTCTGATATTTCAAGCTTTGATTAATCTACACTCTCCAGTGAAACAGATCACATTAAAAAATTCCCATTCACCACCCATTTTTATTTTACCCTGTTTTAGATCCCCTGGAGTTTTATAAAATATAACATCAGTTACTACAAGCTCTGTTTCTTCTTGCTCTCAACATATCCTTTCCCTTTTCTGGTTCTGTGCTGTTACTGATCCTGCAGTCTCTGAAATCCAAACAGGATTAATTGCAGGACTAATATCCAGGTCTCATGGACCCATTCTTTCCTCATCCCCTGCCTCCTTTCTGCTGCCCATGAAGGTGGTGACACAAAGTGAGGACAATTCCCATTCCAGGACATTTTTTAAGGCTCCACCAGCCAGCAGTGCTGTTCAGCAAAGTTTGCAGACCACTGCTTTGCCAGGGAATTAAAAGAAAAAAACCACCATGTGCAGCGCGCTGTCAACACCTTGGCAATATCAGCCTTCCCTCGATTACTTTTGCTTACAAATTACTCCTAATTTTGTTCTTTAAAGCTAGTTAAGAACAAGTGCTGGTAGGATTGATGGGGAACTAACTGCATGATTAAGTAATTACATTTTTAAAGCTTGCCTTACACTACAACTAATGATTTGTCACACGGTAGCAGAAACTCAGGATAATGAATGGGAAATGTTTACAGGTAGTTTGTTTCTTCCAAGTCTTTTATCATACTGTGGCTGGTGCCATATCTGCATATGGTTCCCAAAGAAAGAAAATCTATCATGTAATCTCAGCATTTCTGAACAATTTGTTAGACCTTTGATCGCATGTACCATTTATTAACGTGATTTGTTCTATGATGAGAATTAATTTGTGTTAGAAAAGACTCAAGTGGTTTTGGATAAAATCATTTTCTGTCAGAAAATGGGGGTTTCACTAAATTCTAACATAGTGTTAATGCACAGTAATCCAAAAAATCCAGCACATCAAGTATAATTTGACACCATTTCAATAGTTTCAAATTTAATAATTTTTTCTGCTTTGCTTCAATATGTCCTTCACCTGAAAAAAAAAGACATTTCAGGCTCTGTATATATGGAATTTTAATAAGGTTGTATTAATTTTCTGAAAGAAAATGCTTCAGCAATTCCACCTCCTACGACATTTCTGAATTTTTGGCTTTTTTTCCTCTTCAACTGGAACAAATGAAAATAAAGACAGTGCTCATAAACAAACATTTCAGTCTTTGATCAGCTGTAACCATGATCTGATTTGATAACCAGCTGAATTAATTTAATGACTATTATTTACAACGTAGGAGCATTTGGAGGCCTCAAATGCAATTTTTCCACATATGAATGAGTCATGGCACAATTCGTGATGGGCTGGTCTAGAGCCCTGAGATGTCAATGGAAATACTCCTACAGACTTCTGTAGACTTGGAATTTAACTCAGAAAGAAAATGGATCTCTCCATCAAGCAGCTAGGATCTGGGAGAAAAGGTGAAGGAAGAGAAAATGATTCACCCAAGGTGAAATATAAGGCAAAAATATTCTGGTTACCGCCATCCATAGAATCCCAGAATCTCAGAATGGTTTGGATTGGAAGGGACCTTAAATTTCATGTCATTCCATCCCCTGCCATGGGCAGAGACACCTTCCTCCAGACCAGCTTGCTCTAAGACCCATCCAACCTGTCCTTGAAATTGAAATTCTGGTCTCATTTGCAAATATCGATTTTAATAAACTCTGTTCTTGTATTATATGAACTTGACCTAAATCAAGTTTTTTGAATTTGGGGGATTTTTGTCTGGTTGGTTGGTTGGTTTTTAAACCACACCAAATCACTAAGGGAACAGAATAAGGAATTTATCATTTGGGGCTCTGTGCTGTCTACATTTTACTCATCATCTGTAATTTGTCCTGGGCAATGTCTGCTTGCTCAGGAAAATAAGAATATGGGATTGGATCTACTTTGGTCACAGAGGAGAGGATTTTATAATCCACTTTGTTTTCAGGCTTGGAGAAATGTTTTTGGTGTGTTCTAGTTGAAACCATGGGAGAAGTGGGAGCCTTTTTCCTTTCAAGGGCAGCGCTGACATCTCACTGCCTTCATGCCCATCCTTTCACCCAACCTGGCACAGGCAGGGGCAGCAGGGAGGTCATGGTTCATCTCCTGTCTCTTGAACTATATTGATTCTTTAGAGTTTGTCCAACATCAGCATCCCCAGTCAGGCTGAATAATCCATGAAAAGATGAGAAGTTTTATGCTTTTATTGTAATCTCAACATGTTTAAACAATTTCTACTCTAGAGTGGGTCTATTTCCATGAGGCACAGACTAGAGATGCCTGGTCTAGATGAGATTTTATTCCACTTAGAAAAGTGCAAGGAGGAGATTGCTGCTGGCCCAGAGAGTTGAAGAGCTACACAAAAGCATGGCAGGAGGAGGAACAAAGTGTTTTTCAATGCAGTAAGTCTGCAAAACAATGTGACAAAAACTTTAGAAATCTTAGGGAACAGTTTTAATTTTTATACTCAGAAAATACTGAAAATATTCACTTCTTGCTGTGAAAAGGTAACTGATTTCATCCTTGTAGAAGTAGCAGTTAGCTGATAGCAGTGGTCACAGCAGGTCTTTGTTGGTGTTGTCAGTAGGCTAAATAAAGTATCAGTCTTAAAATAGTTTATACAAATCTACCATTCCAGCCAGAAGAAGGCATGTCAAAAAAATCCAACAAATAAAATTGTTTATGCTAATAATATTGCGAGAAGACATAAAAAACTGCTTTGGATGTTGAGCTGAAATGGATGTGCACATGGATTTTTTGCTGCTTTTTTTTTTTCTCCCTTGTATGTTTTATAATTTTTTTCCCTTCCTAGCAGTTACTCTTCCAAACACAAAGGACAACTAAACTGACATCAAGCAAAGTTACTATTCTCCTGTCATTTCTGTGGACATCATCTGTGACAGTTGCGCTCGCGGTGGTTCGGTCCCTCACACGTCACTGTTTTCATGTCAGCTCTCCGTTTCACGTTACAGAAATCCCTTCTGTCAGCTCCCATTCAGTTTGATAGGTCATGCTTACACCTGCAAGCTGCGGCAGTGCCTCCCTGACAGGATCTGTCACAGCACAGCAGTCACCACGCTCAGCCAAACAGCAACTTCGCTCAGCGGCAAGTTTGTTACGATGACTTTTAGGATTTGAGGTTTTCTTTCTTTTTTTTTTTTTTTAAATTTCTTTTTTTTTTTCCTTTTTTCTTCTCCCTCCTCTCTGCCAGTGACACACACTGGGAACTACAGGAGAAATGACAGCTTTCATCAGTGGGAGAAGGCAGAGACTTTTCTGGCAAATCCAGGCCAAGAGGATGGTTTGCTCTTCCTGCCTCCTCTGCGCCAAGCCCATTACAGGATGTCACAACTGCCAAACCATTCCTTGGATGTGCAAACCTCAGGGATTATTTAAATACATGTCCCTGTATTTATAAGCTATGCATCTTGAAGAACCACTAGAATTAAAGATGGCAAAAGCCTCTGAGGTCAGTGTCTGTCCACTCCTGACAATTCAGGATTGCTCTCTCTATGCACTGATGGCAAGGTCCTCCAGTCCCCTGTCCACTCACATTTAACTGCACGCAGGAGGCCACTGGATTTTCAATTACTCCTACAGATCTCACTCTTGGAAAACCTCCATCATTATTCAATCCCCATTTTCTATTTTACCTTGCAACAGGTCTGGGTAGGTTCTTGGACCAGTGGAAGCTGCACAAATTAGAGCAGGAGGAAGAGGTACGAGATCCAGGACTTGGCCCTTTCAGTTTTTCCTACATACAGCAATTTTATTAATGAAAAAAAATGTGTCTCTTGGTACATCACACACTGTGATTAGCACATAGTTACTAATTACTGCCCCTTTATGGGGCTGTATCCTGTTTATTTTATCAGAAGTAAATATATATTTCTGCTTTTAGCTGTCAAAAGACAACCTTCAGCATGATCATAGAGGTCTGAATAAACTTTGGTGGTTGGAGGTTTCTTGTACAAATTGTGATCTTAGTGTGTGGGGTGGAAGAGTTCCTGCCTTTTGTGCCCAATGTACTGACAGGCATCTCCAGAAAACTGGATTCCAGGAAAAAAAGGTGGAACTTTATTCCCATCATACTAGAAAGAGTGGCTCTGTATAAAGGAGTCACACGATATAATATCACAAATTTAATGTATATCATGAAGGCAACCATGGAATATGTGAGTATTCAAGATTTCAGAGGGATTCAACATCACTCTCCCCCTTCTGTCTTCAGAATTTTACAGATAATTTGATTGTACAGGCAAAGTACATTATTATATTTGAGAGGGGATATTACTTCTTATCCACCAAAAACATCCAAGGTGAATACATGGTATAAAACCACAGCCCACCATGACTTTGCACTGAATTTTGGAACAGGTTGTCCAGGGAAATGGTGGAGTCACCTTTTCCTGGAAGTGTTCAAAAAATGTGTAGATGTGGAGTTGAGGGACATGGTTTAGTGGTGGACCTGGCAATGCTGGGTTAATGGTTGGACTTGATGGCCTTAGAAGGGTTTTCCAACCTTAATTATTTCGTGATTCTATGATTTTAATTACATTATTTCCTGTCTGTGCACTCAGGAGAGATAATTGACACACAAAAAAGAAACACATCCAGAACTGTTTTCTTTGTACACCTAGCATTAATATTTAACAAGTGCTCAACTTAAATGAAATAACAGTGTTTAAATGCCACAAATTAATTTGAGCTGCGAGATGGGTTTTCCTGTAGTAAAGCAGAATTTTTTTCTTTTGTTTTCTTCCAGGAGAAATTCAGGTGATGAAAAATTGGGCAAAAGAGGTATTGAGATTCAAAAGGAGATGGAAATGGGTTGAAGATTTAGTGCTGCAGCTAAACGGTGAGAAAGATGGGGACTGTCTCCAGAAGTTGTTTAAAAATTGTGATGTTTCTGAGGTACAAGTTGTGCTTTAGGGCCCAGTAGCCTACTAAAAGTGGGAAATATTTGATTTGATAAAAAAGAAACTATCAAGACAATAGACTATTTGAGACAGAGAAAACTGGTTTTGTACTGAGGATAGTTTCTGGGTAATTTGAGGTGAACTTTCATTCCCAGTGATGTAAAAAGCTCTTTCATTAGCTTTGAGCAAATCACCAGAAATTTGGTCACATCACACAGTGTAGAACAGCCAGAGGAATACTGAGAAGATACTAGAGAAGTCTGCTTCTAGTATCAATGACTGTGTGAACCTGGTATTTAAAACAAGAGGATTTAAGTGTTGCGCGTATTGGAATTATTTACATTTTTTTAATCTGTCATGGAGCCACACATTGGTGTGTGACTGCTGTATTTTTAGAACTAAGGTCAAGAAACCTGCACAACCATCCCTGCTTCAAAGCAATGTGAATCTCTCCTCATTCCACACATACCTGTATCACAGCACCCTGATCCAGCCAAGCATACTTAAAAATAAAAGGATTTAGGTGCTGCATGCATCAGATTTTTTTTTTTTAATCTGTGTTGGGCAGGTGTCTGTTCCTGCCCTGGCACGGGTCATCCATGGGTCACAGTCCCCACAGAGCTGCACCTCCTCCTTCACAGGGCACCTTCCTCCAGGAGCACCTCTCCAGATGTGTTTCCAGTAATGTCATCCTCCACGTGTCTCCTTCATTTCGCTCCATATTTCTCCAAAAACCTTTCCTCATCGGTCTCTATCCATCTCCTCCACACCTTCTTTGAGGCTATGAGCAACCAGATGTAGTTGAAGATATCCCTGCTTATTGCAGGAGGGTTGGGCTAGATGACCTTCAATGGCCCCTTCCACAAAAAAGCATTCTATGATTCCATGATCTTATGATTATATGATGTATTAATTTTGTTCTTTCTTTCTGTTTGTTTCTGGATTGTGAATTTTTTGAGGCAAAGATTTTCCCTTATAAGTGCAATGTAGAGATAACCAAGAGATGGTGTGAAGCCTGAAAACTCCTGTGCCCTGCCTGCCTATTAATAGTCAAACCTTATCATTGCATCCTCCTGCCCCAATTGCAAAGGCTTCAGGCTCAAATCCCTGTTTTCTGCAAGTGTGTGTGTTTGGAATTCTGCAGCTAACATTTCTTCTTCCAGTGGCTCCTTGTGAATTGGTCTCTTGTGAACATTCTTCAGTCTCCCCCACAGCATCCTCAGCACAAAGATTAGCAATGCAAACCTGAAGGAAAATATCTTTCCAATTTTGTTCCACAATCTAAAAGACAAATCTTGGGCAAAAAAAATCAGGGGAAAGCAAATGTGGGAGACACGGTAATATTTAAAACCTGAGCTGAGTTTAATGTCTGTTAGCTCTGCATGATGAAGATGTAGCTTTTCTGTACACCTCAACATTTTTGGCAGACTGTGAAGCCACATTTCATAGGGAAATCCCAGTCCTGAAGTGCTGCAAAAATACAGACACACAGAGCAGTGAAGCACCTCAAGAAGTGATACACAATGAGGGGGGAAATAGCATTTTCCTTTCACTGGGAATATTAGCTTCCAGAAAAGAAATAATTCTTTGGGCTTTTACCAAGTGATTTTTCAATTTCAGTGTATAATTTCTTTATTTACCATTACACTGATTATCCATACTTAGACTTAATGATCAAATAGCTCTCAAGTTCAAGATATTTGGCTAAGGCAGCCTGCAGGAGTTCTCTTTTCCTTTTCAGTTCTTTTTTTTCCCTTTTATTCCAAATTTTTAGGGTGATTATAGGGTGTGTAAGATCATTAAAGGATTGGCAGCAAGCACAAAACTCAAATCTTTTATCCAGAGGCTAGAGGAAATGTGAGTTGCCAACATGCAATTCCTTCATTGTCCCACCAGTGTCCTGAATTAATGGATGAACCATGCTCTCACTCCACTGAGGAAAGGATTTAGGCTTCTCTGCTTCCCAGAGACTCAGTTTAGGATGAGAACAATTAATCATATATTGAACTCAAAATATTTGATTAATATTTATCAACCTTAATGCTAGAAAAGCTAAAAAGCTGCAGTAAGAAGCAGCTCTGGTATGTTTTTTTCATTATTATCCCTTATATCCAGGATTAACTTGAAAGAAAGTTGCTACATAATCATCTGAGAAGCTGCTGAACTGTAAATCAAAAGACAAATCAGGATCTTGCTTTCTGATACAAGGGGATGTTTGGACAGAACCACACAGAAATTTGGATTTTCTTATTCCTTTCCCCTTAAGACCATGTTTAAATTCAGAGTTCATGAGCAAAATGATGGATACTAAATTTACTAACAGATTTTAAATAATTACAGATTGAGCAGCTGAAAAGCAAGTTTCCTGCAGCACCCATGGGAGTGGATCCCACCATCCCTGTTTGAAGACCAGGGAGTTATTTAGTCTCTGCTGGCAATAAACTGATAAATCCAAATTATGAATAGGTTTTATTTTTAACATGGTCACCTCCTTTACAAGGTTACAGGTCATTTTTGTTTACTTTTTTTTTTTTACTTTATTCAAATAAAATAAATAAGGAAAAAGCCAAAATTTAACTGCATGAAGACCACACACACACTTTAGTGTAACAGCAGAATTATTGCTCTCTCCTCACAACATTTTGAGGTCTTCCTTCTCTCATTAATACAACCAGAAATTACTCTGAAAGTCTGAAAAAAATCCACCTTAAACTGGGGAAATCCTGGATTTGAGTTTTCATTTTTGTCTGGCTATTTTACCTATTTTTTATAATCTCATTCCCAGTGCTTGGAAGCACTGGGAGATTATTTGCCACCAGTTTAGGTCTCCAGCCACCTACACTTGTCCATAACTGCTTTCCTGAAGCACTTTAAGTCATATTCCCAAAAAGAGAACTGTGGATATGTCTGTAAGCAGAACAATTGCTTCTTACAATATATAGTTTTGTATTTGTGATTGAAGAATCTGAAATTCAAAACTCAAAAAAAAAAAAAAAAAAAGGTACAGAAAGTTAATCAGTATCATTAATCTCAGGGGGAAAATCTTTGTTTTGCTGTTCTAGCCAAAGGATGAGCCAGGCTGTCTCATCTGAAATAATCTACGTTTGAGAGCTGACTGTGGCCCAGTTCTGCTCTTTTCCCTGGCAAAGATCCATGCAGGTGTCTCAGGAAATCCCACCTGTAAGGAGAGCACAAGACATTCCTGTTATCCAGCCACAGAAACCAAGCACAAGTTACCAAAGGCACTTTTGTCCACTTATCTTTTTTAAAAAAGTGGAACTTCCTTCTCTTTCATCTCTAAGTTTTTCTGGTTTGATCAATTAAGAATCTTTTGACTCACTTTTTTTTTTTTCTTCCCCCTCACTGTACACTTGTTTTCCAGGGTCATGAAGGAAGAGTAACACTGTGGGTAGTTATGATTTATCCATTTTCTTTTCGTAACACCTTCTATGCCTTCCCCATTTTCAGTTTAAGTGAGTGCTGAAAGAGAAGTTTGGACAAAAAAAGTGAAAAATTATGGTTTGTTTGGGTTTTTTTGGCTAACAGATAAAAACAGACATTGAACTTCTCTAAAGAAATCTAAAGACCATATTAAAATCAGTGTTAAGAATTACCATCAACAACCAGTTGAAATTTAAATTGATGGACAAAATTTTTAGTCTCTGTTTATTGAAGTTTTCAGACCACACATCTTTTATGAAGTTCATCTGAACTTCCACTAATTGTAGTACAAGGTACCAAATGGAGAAAAATTTTAATTGTAGAATAACAGAATAATTTATGTTGGAAAAGATCTCTGAGAGCATCAGCTCTGGCCATCAACACAGCACCACCATGTTCACACTAAACAGTTTCCCCAAATGCTACATCTATATGTTTTCTGAACACTTCCATGAATGGTGACTCCACCACTTCCCTGGCCAACATTGTTTCTTCTGATTCTCCCTCTGGAGAGGAAAGGAGTTTTGCAAGGAAATGGGGAGAAAAGAAAAAAAGGTGGGATTTTTACATATTGCTTTTAATGAAAACCAAATATTCCAGAGTCATCCCTGCACTCCAGGCCCTCCTTCATCACCTGTCAGCAGAGCTGCTGGTCTCTTTTGCCTGGATGACAAAGGATGGCTCATGTGCTGCTCATCGTGTGTCACCTGCAAACAGCCCTTCCTCCAACCCAACCCAACCCCATCTGAGCAATTTGTCTCAGATGTCTATTCCAACGCACAAAAATCAGTTCCTCAGATCTTAAACTGCCTGGGAATTGGTGTCTCCTGCTCTGTCTCACACAAGTGCTGTTTTCCTTTTCAGTTATTGGATACATGTGGGTTTTTTAAAGCATCCCATGCTCATTCTGGGACGCTGTTCCAACACCAGCGGTTTTCCTGGCAGCCCCCAAGCCCTGAGCCTTCCTCTCCTAACCTGTTTATCCCTGCTGGCCTTTGGTGCCATGGTGTCAACTGGTGCATGGATGTGGAGGGAGGCAGGTGGTGCCAGTGCTGACACAGGGGAGCACCTTCCTGCAGGGGTCCTGCTGCTGAAAACCCAGCATTGCCTGAAACCCAGCCCCTCCAGCCAGGGTCTGATTCCACTTGTGAGCAGGAACCATGCCATGCTAACAGATGGGCTCCAGTGCAAGCAGCCAAGAAAACATGTATATTCATAAAAAAACAAAACAAAAAAAAATTTAAAAAATAAAATGGGTAGTGAGGGCATGAATGCCAGCCAAAAACATCAACATCTCTCCATGTCTTCTCTTGAGTGTACAAATCCATGGTTAAGGGGATGTGTGGGCGCTGAGCTGAATTCATTAAAAAAAATTAAAACAAAATGCCTGGCCACATAGAAAGAGATTTCAGAGCATTAGGAAATGGGCAAGGTGCCCTGAGAGAGAGGAAAACGGGAAGAGAAAAGTAATATTTGGGAATAAGCTGAGCCAGAAAAACGCATGGGGTCTGTCTGGTAATTCCCAGAGCCTGGGACTTGTCTGGGTGTTCAGTTCATGACTTTGGTTTGGGGACAGAGAGGAGGGGGAGGTACAGCCCTGTCTCTTGGGCTTCATTCTTTTTTTTCCCCATTCAGTCTATTTCCCCTTTAGTAGGCCAAAATTAAAGAAACAAACAAAACACTCAAACCCAAGATTTTAGACTGATTTAACATTTAGGAGTCACACAGTTCTGTCCTTCAAGTCCTGCTGGATTTTGGTCAGGGAACTGTGAGGTCACGAGTGAGAAGATCAAGGAGAACAGATGACATTGAACAGAGAACATTACAAAAGGGATTGTGAACCCAGGTGAGGAGCCCACCTTACCTAGAAGACCAGCTGGGAAAGCTTTTCCTAATACCTAATAACCACAACAGGCCACCATAAACCAGGTCTGAGAAAGCCAGAAAAGTGCTGAGCCCACCATCACAGAAAATATTTTACTTAAGGTACACACGTTGAAAACCAGGGTCATTGAGGCTGCTGAAGTGGAGAGAGGCTCTGATTGAGTGGAAACTCATGAATTTCTCTTGCACATCCCATCCTTGCTGGCAGCAGAAGCAGCAAACCAACCTAGTCCTCTCCTTTCCTTATCAGCAACACCCAGAATCTCAAAGTTTGGAAAAGACCTCTAACACTACAAAGAGAAGACTTTAAACTCAGTTTTATTCGGCCCTTTATGCCCACAACAGGGTAAAACCTCTCAGAGGGGTGGCACACCCCTCATAACCAGCAGAGAGAGATTTAATGTCTGTTTTGGAACTGCACCCAGATTTTCTACTTCCTTGAAGATTTTGTTGCCCCTGAAACAATAGGATGGTGTGGGATGGGCCTGTGCTTTTGAAACTGTTCCAGCTCACACAAAACAGTTAAAGAAAGGCCTGCAAGCCAGGTCTCTCACAGGACTGTGCTAATGTAAAAGCCATGGCTTTATATTCCTTAAGTTAATTCATATTTCATTGCCTTATGAAAAGCTGAATTAATTCAGCTTTACCCTGAAATGTGAGGGAAGTCTTCATTAAAAGGCACCATGGGCCATTTCAGAAAGTAGTAGGACCTAAACCTTTTCCCATATCACTCTGTGGTTTTCAAAGGAAACAAGGAGTCAACAAGGAAGTTAGAGGAACATGAGGTAGTGTTCTGGGCTCAGGAGAGTATTAAAGACAGAAATATTTGTTCAGACCTCAAGTTCCTATAAGCTGAAATAAAAGAGCATTATAACCAGTGTTCTCCTGAAAATGCTACTAGACAACACACAACAAGGTCTCTAAAAATCTCAGTCTGAACAGCTTGCATGGTCCAGGGGACAGTTGGAATGTGATGTTCTTTAGGATCCTTACAACCCAAACTCTTCCCTGATTCTGTGTTGTTATTTTAAAGAAATCCAGGAATTTTGGCACAAGCCCTGCTGTTAGGTAAATCACAGTTCCAAAACCTGATGTCTGAGAGGAAGAACCTGTGCACCCACAGCTGATCAGCCATGAGATTCTTTGATGCAGGGAACAGCAGTAGATGAGGCAGATAGCAGAAAAGAAGTAGAGAAGGGACCAGAAGATGTAGGAAAAAAATGTAGAAAAGTGAGAAGTAAAAGCTTCAGGGAGACCTTAGAGAAGCCTTCCATGACCTAGAGGGAGATTTGGAGAGAGCTGGAGAGGGACTTTCCACAAGGGATAGGACAAGGGGGAATGGCCTTTACCTGAAGGAGGCTACATTTAGATTAAATCTTAAGAAGAAAATGTTCCCAGTGAGGGTGGGTAGACCCTGGCACAGGTTGCCCAGAGAAGCTGTGGCTGCCCCTGGATCCCTGGAAGTGTCCAAGACCAGGCTGGACAGGGCTTGGAGCAAGCTGGGGTAGTGGAAAGTGTCCCTACCCATGGCAGGGGGTTGGAAGTAGATGATTTTTAAGGTTCCTTCCAACCCAAACTATTTTGTGATTCTGTGACTGTTGGTAGTGGGGTTTCTCAGTGCTCTGCATAGGTTCTGAGCTTCCAAAATTCCTCTCTGTTCAGCAAAAATCAGTTGACTTCTCCAAGTCTTTGATCCTTAACCTGTGTGCAAGACACATCAGTGCAAATCTGTGTTCTTTTCTTTCAATGAGCTCAAAATCCTCTGTTGTTCATGGTGCCAGAAGTTAATGCTCCCTCTCTGCTGTGCAGCAATTATTATTATTATTATTAATTATTATTATTATTATTATTCCCACTGTTACCTCGCTTCTTCTAACAAATAACGATAATAACAAAAATAACAATAATAGGAAAAAAAAAAGAATCAAAATTCGGATTCTGCCCTTTCTAATTACAAATCACCACCTGTGGTAAAATTATTGAAAAACAGATGAGCATTTCATTGCAGCAATAGCCTTAAAACAAGCAGCAGTTCCAACTGCCAGTGTGATGTATAGACACGGCACAGGGCAGATGAGGGATTAATTAGGTCTGTCCCTGCACATTGCCAGGGGAGCACTTCTGTAGAGGTGATTGAAAACTAGAAAGAGTGGCATTAGTCTTCATTGTTGGTTAAAGGCAACAAAAATAAAGATGCAATTGAGTTGACAAAGCTTCCAGGTATGTGGCTGAGTCATTTGGAGGTGTCAAAATGATCAAACCATAATTAATTAGCTAAAGTGCTATATTTAATTCCTCAACTTTAATGAAGATTTCTGCAGCCAAAAACAAACGGCAGCACCATTTGTTTGTGAAGGGAAGGAGTGGAGTGCACAAAGTGGATGACGCCAAAATTTAATGGTGCCTTTATAATCAAGCCCATGTTCTTAATCTTATTGTCATTTTCTGTACAGACATAGAAACACACTGCTGTTGTATGCATTCATATTAGGACTGCAATTAGGAGACCAGAAGTGACAGGGAAACCAAATGTTTATTATTTCCAAGCAATAAATCAGAATACAGCCAAAAAAATCAGATTTTTTTTTTTAATATTGGCCTCCAGGGTTGACACTGTAAAGACCCACGAGACCTTAATGGCAGGTAGTCTAAGTCTGTATCTCAGGAATTTAATGCAGCTTGTTCCAAAGGAAAGAAACTTGAGATTTATGAGTAAAGAACTGCAAGAGCAAAATGTGAGTTTTGCTCCCAGTTCTGACACAACAGTGAACAGCCAAAACCTTGGATTTAAGCTGAGGGAAGGTCTGCCTGAAACACTCAGGCAGCCCTCTCTGAGTATACACCTGCTTTGGAATGGAAAAGGTTTATTTTTTTCAGCTTCTTCCCTTGCCATTACAATCTCTAATGCACCCTGGTCCTATCAGGTAGTCAGAGACACCCCAAAATATTCTGTGTCATACTTCCCATGTCACCACATGAAAGCAGACAGCAAAAGCTCTGGAATAGATATCCTCCTATCCCATACACACACACAGGCTGATGCATCTATGTGCTGCTCAAACTGAAAGCCCCTTTTCCAGGGTATTTTTTGCAGGATTTATGCAGGAATGGCTGTTCTCTGGTGTCAAGAGGGCCAGAACACCTCGTCTATACAGACAGGCTGAGAAGGTTGAGGGTCTTCAGTCTGGAGTAGAGATTCTTCAAGGAGATCTTAGAGCCCCTTCCAGCACCTAAAGGGGAGAGGGGCTTGGGGCTAGGGTCTGGAATGATAGAACTCCTTTGTGGCTGGGATAAACTGTATGGCACAATCTGCATGATATTGTGGTGTTCAACAACTCATTCCCACTGCTGGCATCTCCAACCTTGTAGAAACCAGGAGGGTAGGAAGATTCCTTCTCCCACAAAGGAATTCCTGGATTAGCTGACAGTCCAGGATTAGCTGACAGTCCAGGCCTTAGCAGGAAGGCCAGTTAATGTATTGTTTCATTTACAACATAAAATGTAAGCAATGTTTCCCTCTTTACCCAGCAGCTGTTACCTCTACCATAAGCTGTTAAAACTCCCTCATTATTCCATGCAGCCAGGCCAGGCCCATTTCCTGTGCAGTTGTCATCTCCTTAATATATTATGACATTACAGACTTTATTAGTATATTTGCAGTGCCTTTTTATTTTTTATTAGCTAATGGGCTGTTTGCTTACACCATATTTGCTTAGTCTTTCAGAGCTCAGCCTATAAAATGGCCAAACGTGATCCCATCTGGAAGCCATTAAAGATCAATAGAGATGGAATCTGAAGAAGAAAGAATGGTGGAGGAAAAAAAAAAAAAGGAAAAATCTACTATCAAAACAATTGTGAATAAAAACCTGTCAGCCTCTATTCTGAAATCCGGATGTGCTAAAGCTCATCACAATTCCAACGTGACAAAAAGCACCATGGTCTTGTTAGCACCAGGAACAACTAATCTAGTTTAAAGGAATCATAAATATGATTAAAGCCCACAGTTTCCTTGATTCTCTGGGAAAATGGAAACCTTTCTAGCACACCTTGCATTCTTCTGAAGTGCTGGGCTCTTTGTGGGGAAACAGGTCAGAGGACAAACTGCTTCTGTGACAGAAATACGAGTTATGGTGACATGTCTCTCTGCCACTTTCATGGTGATATCAAAACACCTGCAGATGTTAACATGACAAGATTGTGCCCAAAATGAGGAAATTTCATTGTGAAATGCACATTATGACAGCCAGATAATGTAAAGTAGTGCCTGGCTCCAAAGAATATTAACTCTGTATCTTCAGTACTTAAATATTTTGGGAAATACACAGGTCTAGGAAGGTTTTGAAGAGCTTCTGCAGTAGATGAGGTGCTTGACTCCAGTGAGGCAGTCAGCCTATAGAAAGGAAGAGAGGATTTGAGGTTTTGCAGGAGCAAAGGGGATTGTGAACATCATCCTGCCTCGGGCTCATCACTGACCCAGAGCAAAAATCATCCCTGAGCATGGCACCCAGTGAGGTGAGACATGCTCAGGGCTGCCATTTGCCTGTGGTGTTTTACCCTGTGTGAGAAGGGATGTGTTTGCTCTGGCCATGTCTCAATCTCTGGTGCCTGGGGACCTGGAGTGGTGAAATCAGAGGCGCCCACCCTCACCTGGGCTGGGCTGCTCTGCCCCCAGATGCCTCCAGCAGATCCGTGTCTGCTTTAATCTCTTGGCAGTCACAGAGAGGAGCAGACATTTCCAGGGCTTGATCCATCTGACCTGCTTTAGAAAGGTGCCTGGGGATGAGACAAACTGCATCCCAGAAGGGCCTTTTCCCCTCCTGCCTCTCTGAAGGTCATTAGGTCAGATGCAAATCCCTGCTCTGGTGACAGGTGACACTCAGCCAGCACCCATGTGGGCAATGGCTGTGGCTCTACTAGAAACTAAACACTGCTAAATCCTGAGCTAATGGTCACCACTTACCTCTAATCACACAGTTTATTTCTCTTAACCTCTAAACAAGTGTGGCTACCTCCAGAATACCTGCTAAGGTGTTCTTCAGCCAGAGAGCAGATGCCTAGATCTGTCCCTAGACTGGAGATCTGTGAGTCTGTGTGAGAAAAAGAAATTTGCTGAGAGTTTAGGACTCAGCCTGTTGCAGAAATGTTTGTTGAAGGGAGTTTTCTCTGCAGAGAGGCTTGGAGTGATTCATTTCAGCCTTGAGAAGAGGAAGGTCTGGGAGAACCTTGTTTGTGTGTACAGCTGCACAGTATGGGAGAATAAATTGTAAAAATCATGGAATCACAGAATGGTTTGGGTTGGAAGGGGTCTCAAAGAAGAAACCTGAAATTTTATACCTAAAATTTGGTATTTAAAGGAAAAGGTTCTCTTCTGGATATTGCCTGCAAACAAAAAACAAAAAGGAAAGAGAGGTCTAAATAACTGGAGAAGTCTTCAAGTTTTTAGCTAAAACTAAAGAAAATCCTCCTTTGCACTGGACACAGAACTTGTCTTAGGGCTAAGACATTGTGAAGTGAGTTGGAGACAGAGAGTGTAGTGTGCATTTAAAATCATTATATTCATAAAATTCAAAGGTTGGACTTGATGATCTTTGTCTTCTCCCACCTTAATAGTTCTATGATTCTATTCTGTGATCTGCCCAGGAAGACAGAGGATTCAAAGGGTCATGACAAGGCAAGATTGCATTTAAAAATGGGAAAAAATGTGCAGGAGATTCGTGTGTCAGTGCTTAGGTACCAAAGCAATGGCCACTTCAGGCAGGAAAAGCAGATAACCATTAGATTTCACAGGAAATTCTTTGGTAGCTGAGGCCACCAAACTGTTCAGATAAAAGGAAGCATCTGGGAGCATTTGGGATTTGGCAGCACCAGGAGAAGCAACACGCAGTTTAAAAATACTGCCCCTCAACGGGAAAAAATGTATTTCTATTAAGGGACCAGAATTGCTCTACGCCTGTTGGACTTTTTGCTTGTGCACAGGAATTTAGCTCCAGGTTCATGTCTGTCACTAAAATTGACAACTGCCTATGGCTCTCTACAATTGAAACGTAGATCTTAAATTTCACATCATTATCCAAATAAAATATATCTGCCAAGGGGGACTGGTATTACACAGTTAGAGAACTGTGATACCAGTTGTCTGATTAACATATTGAGAGGAATATAAGAATTTCTCACCTATTTTCCAGAGGGAGACTAACTGGGGAGCTTGTGGTAAAGAGACTAATTGAACATCCTCCCTCTGCTCACTACAGAGATGCCCAGAAATATGTGTGCTCTGTGTAAGCAGGTTTTCCCTCTGCATCTTACATTCACTTTTTAGGACAGTAAGGAACAAAATTATTAATTTTTTTTTCACCTCTCTTACTAAAAAAAAGTTAGCCAAATTTTGATGTTGAATAGTGTATGACTGTCCACAGAAAGGTTTCTCATGGCTGCATAAAAGAGCAAGGAGATTAAACAGAGAAGTTGCTTTTGGAAGGAAGAAGTTCTTTTTCAGGAGATATCAGTGAAGCAGAGATCAGAGAAAACCAGTCCAAGCTTCATTCGTAAAATGATTTATTAATAGCTGAGACAGATGTGAATTTACACATTACAGGCAGAGTCCAGTTCAGACCTGGATCCACATCTCGTGTGTGACTGAGGTCAGGGTTTTGGATCAGTTCATCAAAGCAGCTGACCAGAGAGGATGCTCAGAACCAAACCTGCCTCTGAAGTTCTTCCAGGGTTTGTGTGTGATATGCTCATCACATATCAGAGAGAGCTGCTTTCATCTCTTCTGTTTTGCCAGGACTTAAGAAGTAGAAAGCTGGGTCTGAGGACTCAGACACAGAGGAGAGTGCTGCTGTGAGTCAGCTGAGCCACAGTAGGAGATTCTGAGCACATTCTTAGCCCATGACATATTTGAACTAATGAGAATCATGTTACCTCTTAGAGAAATAAGTTAAAGCTGGCACAAATTACCTGCAGAATTGCCACAGAGGGAAAATATGCCCCAGACCATTGACACCCATAAGCTGATACATCCCTTGTATCTCACCCTGGAGCCAAATGGATCCATTCCAGGTTTATTCCACCTTGGACAGTAAATAGAATTTGACCTCTACCAGGCCTGTGCAGGTGTACTCTTCTGCTTTCAGCCTTCTAAAAAGTACAGGCTGCCACAAAAAGACTGCAGCCAGTAGGTCAAAAGAAGGAATTATTTCCCACTCTTCCCCACTCTTCGGCTCTCGTGAATAGTCTGGATATTCTGCTTCCAGTCATCTAAATAGTCTGCCCAATTCTGTGCTTCTTTGTGGAGAAGAGAGATGGAAAACTGGAGGAAGTCCAAGAGCTACTGCTAACACAGTTACAGAGCTGGAACATGCAGAGATGTATGAAAAGATGTGGAGGGAAATGTGTTTATCTTGAGAACAGAAAACTAAATGGGATTCTGGTTGTTGCTTTTGACTACTCAAGGTAGAGTTTTTGCAAAATTATTAAGTCTTTTTTTTTTTTTTTTTCCTTGGAGGTGTTAGGATTCTCCTCCTTGCTGTTTTTGAAGATAGGAGTGGCATTTGTTTTCTAATAGTCCTCAGGAACCTTCCAAAACTGCTGCCACCCTTCAAAGAAAACTCAAAATGTCCCTGGAAAGACCTTGTCCAGATACCTCAGCACTCATGTGCTCATCCCATCAGCTCCTATGGACATATGTATGTTCAGTCTGTTTAAATATTCCCAAACCTGATCCTCCTCCACTGAAGGTGAGTCTTCTTTGCTTTGAGATTTCCCCTGCTCTTGGGGCCCTGAGGTTCATGAAATGCAATCTGATTAATAAATACAGATGGAGAAGGCAGAGAGTCCTTCATCTTTTTTGGTGTTCTTTGTCACCAGGTCCCCAACACCATTCGAAAGCAAATCAAAATTCCCTCTGGGCTTCCTTTTGCTCCATATTTCCTTGCAGAAGTTTTTCCTGTTGTACTTCACCTGTGAAATTCAGCTCCAGGTGGATTTTTGCTTTACTACCCTTGTCCCTGCACTTGGACAGTGTCAATTGTCCTAGGTCACTCCACCCAGCTTTCAGCTCTTACATGAGTCCTTCTGAGGTTTTTTGAGCCTTCAATTTGAGTTTTTTTGGGAACATCTTGTTCATCCATGGAGGCCTTCTGCCACCTTAAAGGCAGAATATTTTCAGTTGGAAGGGACCTGTAATGATCTAGTCCACCTGGGGATCAGGGATGATCAAAAGTTCAAACATGTTGTTAACAGCATTGTCCAAATTCCTCTTAAACTCTTACAGACTGGAATATCAACAGCTTCTCCAGGAAGTCTCTTCCATGTTTGATTACCCTCTAGGTAAAGAAATGCTTCCTAATGCCCAGTCTAAACCGACCCTGGTGCAATTTTGAATCATTCCCAGGTGTCCAATCTCTGGATAGCTGGGAGAAGGGCTCACACAAAAGAAAAAGTAGCTGAATGAGAATGTCTAAAACTGTGCTGAGCCAGGCAGACTGAGTAATCCTTGGGCAAGAAACACAGGAATAAAGTGGACAATCAATGAACAAGTCTTGGTTTTGTGTATTGCTTTGGTCAGACTGATCTCAGTCCACCATAGCTCGTTTACAGTGTCTGTCTCTTAGTGGGATGCTCTAAATTGGATGTGGCTCAGACAAAAGTCTAACACTGGGATAATTAAGAGCCTCATTTTGTCTAATGGTCTGCAAAGAAGATTGCAGGGAAGGTTTTAATTTAAAATCTGTGTCTTTTAAATAAAATATAAGGGTTTAAGTAAACCTTTCTTGTAACAGAAAAAAACACTGGAGAAGTCTGGAAGGAAGATGCTGAAGTTCAAGGGAAAAACAAGAGGAGAGCTCCAGTGATTATCATGGCCAAGACACGGCATAAACATCAAAAGGGTGCCATGAATGCCTCCATTTTTGGTATGTTCATATAAAGAAAGACTGGCTCACCAAGGGATATGATTTAGCCAGAAATGGATAATTAGCTCAAAACAGATGTTAATAGGTAAAACTTTATCACCTGTTTTACACAGAAAATTAGATTCAACAATCAAATGTGGGTTCTTTTTTTTTTCTCTGGCTATAAAAATATGTGATTGCTTCCAGAGTCAGAACAGTGCTCATATAAGGGGGTATCATGTAGTTTGCAGAGGAAAAACATTGGAAAATGAGTAGGCACAGGAAAACCTGCCATTAGAGAAGCTCCAATAATGAGCTACTCATGTCGTGCAGGAGGCTGTAGGTTCCCTGGGAAAAGGAATATCTCAATATGTATAAAACAGAACCTACCACCATTTTTTCTGAGGTCTTGCAAATGAATACAGCTCCTGATTTCTAGTGGTGCCACAAGCCCTAGAGAGGCCCTTGTGTTCTTCTAACATGCCATGCACAGAGAGACACATCATCCACACTCACAAAATTATGTGAACATTGTGCAGCTTTGTGAGAAAAGAAAAAGAGTTTAATAGTGTGGTCCATTCTGCTTTGTGGTTTCTGTTGCTCATTTGGGTCTCATTTTTTAGGTCCTTGTTAGAATAAGAAAAGAAGTAATGGGAAAGGAAAATAAAAAGGCAAAGAGAGAAAATGTTCTGTTATGTTGAGGTGCTTTTCATGATAATTTAGTCTCAGAAGAAGTAATTTCCAGTCAGAGGCACAGTAAATCCTGAGTCACTACGAGGTCTTGATTCACTGCCATGTATCTTCTGCACCAGAAGGACACAACTGTGGTTGGACAGTGTCAAAATGCTTAACAAATTATTCTGATGTTTTTAATCTCTTCAGCAGCTTCTTCATCTTTCAACACTTCGTTCTGTAGGGAAGAATCAAGAATTCTTCCCATCTGTTGTGAAAGTGAAATGATTTCCACCTGCAAATTATTTCAGACTTGGTGATAGAACAGAGACTGATCTGCTGTTAATGTGCCAATATTTGGCATTTCCTCCTGGTCCCAGGATACTTTATAGGGTATTACAATTATTAGTATTATTATTTTTTTAAAAACTATGGAATGGAATCTTGAATATGTTTGCAAATAGCAATAAAGATTATATAGGTATATGCATCAAAAATTTACAGTGTTTAGCATGTAACAAACATTTTTAGCAGTTGGGGTTGGAACTAGATGATCTTAAAAATCTCTTCCTAAACTCAAACCATTCTGTGATTCTGTTATACAAGTGTCCATATCTTATAAAGAAAAAAGGCGCATCCTCAAAAATGTGAATTTTATGCCACAAAATGCTCAGGGCAACAGCAGGTCAAAACCAAAATATAAAGTTTGAGCCAAATCTTATCTATTTTAAGGCATCTCTAATGAAGGTCTGAATCTTTCACATATGAATGAAACACCAAAGCTTCTCACTCCACATAAAGGATTAGTACCTACCTACGAAAGGATTTCTACCTTATAGGAAAAAAAAAAAACCAAAAACCTAAAAGTTATTTGTTTTGTTTTTATTTTTCACTATCTTGCAACTTTTTGTCATAGAATCTTCTTGACCATGTTCAGGAATGCTGTAGAATGCTAATAATAAATTAAATAATGTATCTAAAAAATATATCTCCTGACAAATGAAAGAATATTACAATATTCTGATCTGGGGCTAAAACGGACACTCAAAACCACCAGAATCAGTCAGAATTTGTCAGTACAGAAAAAAGAAGCCCCTAGATGCTGCTATTTTGGCTCATTCCAGGAAAATAGGCAGCACCTCACTGTCCTTTCTGAGGACCCACTAGAGGTTACTTGCAGATTCCTGGGATTAGGGCATATACAGGTGGAAATTATCCATAATTTAAAGCCCCACCAATTTTAGCCTCGATGATTATTCCTCTGAGAGGTTTTAGACCTGGTCTTGGAAAGATCAGTCAGGGTGGACAAAAACTCCCCAGCAATGACATGTGCAGTTGCATCACTCATCCCACAAATGATTCACAGGAAGAAATCTTCTGGCAAATATTTAATGTTTTATCTTTACTCTGATTTTTTTGTTTTTATTTTTGTTGATTTGGTTTGGTTTGGTTTGGATTTTTGGGTTTTTTGGTTTTTTTTGAGAAACCAGGAGCAGTGTGTGAATGATACTTTGCCCTATTTCCCTTCTGTAAGCCAGTATTCTGGAAGTTGGCTCCCATTGAAATGCCAGGGGAAAAGCATCCTACAACTCAGGATACTGCACTATATCACCTCTTACTTTAAAAAAGAGAATTAATTGGTTTTTAGGAGCCAAACTGGTTATCTCAGCTAGAGGACACTTTTTCTTAGAAGTTTTTCCTCTAAGCCAGGTCCTCAGCTGGTATAAATCTGAGAAGTCTGTTTAAATTAATACAGTTACACAGATTTACATGATCCAACTGCTTGATTTCAGCTAAACTGCTCCTGTCAGAAGGCAATTTTTGGTCTAAGGTTATAAATCTTTGACCCACACTGAGGCAAGTAGAGAAGAATCAAAACCAATCATTCTTTTTCTTTTTTTTTTTTTCCCCATTTCACATGCAAGGAAGGAAAAGAAAAAAGTATCAAATGACATCTACAATTAAACATATATAGTCCACAAGGAGGTTTACAAAAAGAGATGAGTGAGATGCGTGGAAAGAGAAACAGAGCACACATTGAAACTGCCTGCCCTATTTGCTGAATGTAGCCTTTGTGAGGCCTGATGGATCAGAAAAGAACTGGAAGCTGCAGTGCTCTGTTTATCCAAAAATAAAATATTGCATAGGTCAAGCAAGCA
>JBBMKD010000145.1:108831255-108841385 GCA_037834095.1 Argya squamiceps
CATCCAGCAGCTGCTTTTTTCCCTTAAAAATTTTCCCCTTGGTAGAGGATCGGGTGACAATGAGTGTGATGAACATTGAAAATGAAATTCAGTGATATCTTTCAAGCATGTGGATAAAAATAGATGATCCCCAAAATAAAATATTGCATAGGTCAAGCAAGCACAATGCAATTCCTCCTCCCTTTCACTGGATCTCAGCCTTGACCTGAAAAGCCAACTCTCTAATGTGCTGAAAGCCTTTCAGGTTCCCACTGCAGGAAGGGACTGGCAGTTTTCCTGAGCCAGGAATAAGATAGATGTACAAAAATTAATCAGGATCCAATTTAGCAAGAGCTTGAGCACGCATGTAACTCCCTTTACCCTCCAAACTAGGCACTCACTTATACAAATTACTAAATTAGTGTGAATTAGGAAAAAAAAATCCCAAACTGAGAGAAATTCTTGTGGGAGAAGCTTTCCAGTTACATTATGCAGAAATATACCCAAAATTAATTTGAATCATTTTTATCCTCTCCCATCATTTTTTAAACATCTATAAAAATTGGTAAAAATACTCCTTCAGTAGTGAGGGGAAAAAAGTTAAAATTAAGTTTAAAGCCTCTGACAATCAGCAAGGTCCTCACTTTTATCAAAAACTACTTATGTGCATATGTATATTTAGTGAAAGGTCAGTCAATGCTGGAGCCAAATTGGGCCATTTTTAACTCATAACAATTTTTCAAGTAATTTATAACCTTCTGATGGCAAAAAAAAAAATCACATGGCTCAGGAAACCTTGTTGAGACCATCTCACTCACTTCTTTTAGATATGTTTACAGTTATCTTGCCAGAACACATGGTTATTCATTCATTCTTGTCTGATCAAACTCAGTTTCAATCTGACCTTCAGAATTACAGGCTGATACATCCCTTTCATTTGGGATTGTGAAATCCCTGATCTCACAGAAAACTGGCAAGCAGAGAGGATGCTACCAACAGGTGAATCTCAAAAGTTTTACAACTTCCTTCAGGTAAATCTTTTGATTTACCTGATTCATCTAAAAATCATCTAAAAAAACCCTGATTCATCTAAAAATTAGGTACAAACACAGCAATGAGCTCAGTAGTGCCAACATATTTATCCCTGTATGGACTAACAGTGGGAAGAGGGACAGGGCTGACCCCATCCCAAATATCCAAGTGATTCTCTTGGATCTGCAAATTGATCCATTGAGTTTCCAGTGAGCTGGAATCACCAGCCCTGTAGGGATTTAAAGGATGTGTACTTGTAGCACTTGGGGGCATGGTTTAGTGGTGGCCTTGGCAGAGCTGGGTAAAAACTTGGACTAAATGTGAAACATCTTTTCTAACCTAAACAGTTCTATGAGTCTATAATTCCATGAAAGGCCCTGAGGTCCTCCCTACTTTGTTGCACTTGTGTATCCGTTGTTCTAATTTTGACAAAAAATGAGTGTGAAATTCATAAAATACATAAAAATAACAAAGACTTATTAGTTGCATTTGTCTTGAAATGTATTTTATTTAGGAATAAAGGGAAAAAAAGGAGTGCTGTTGAAGTGCTTTCTATAATTCATGTGGTTTTCTTAAAAAAGACCATGCATTTGGGTTTTTTCCACTAAGCAAATCTTGAATATTCTCACAAAGACTGAAAAAAAAAACCCAAACTAAAACTAAAATTTTAACTTAGGAAAAAGGACTAACAATATCTTGATATTTTTAATTTATTTTTTTCATGTGATTGCCCTTTTCTCTTTGGTAATATGGGTACAGTATCCAACATATTCTACAGCTCTGGGATGCGTTTCCACCTTCTTAATCTGCTGGTGTTTTACAACAGAACATTGCAGTGTAAAATCAGAGAATCACAGAATGGTTTGAGTTGGGAGGGACCTTCTGCCTGTGCAGGGATATTTACACCAGACCGGTACCTGAATTACCCACATTACTGTTCTGGGGAGGGATTTAGGAGAGTCAGCCCCCATCCATAGTGGTCATCCACCCTTTTCTCTCCATTCCTTACCTGGCATTTACTCTCTAACAGATGTTATGTGGTGACAGCAGCACTGGGGAGTAAAGACCTGCAGAAGCTGTAAGCCCTGTAGGAAACTGAGGAATAGAAGACACAAAATCCAGTGCCAGGGTTTTTTTCAGGGAAAATGTTTACACTATTTTGATTTTTTCCTGTGATTCTACTAAAGTCAAAGTCATCTGTTTACAACAGAGAAAAAAAGGCAACAAAAATAGAGAAATAGTGTTAAGAGCAAATCCTTGCCAGACATAACTCCTTGTGCAGTCACTGAAATCATACCTGTGTCCATTTTGTTAGATGTTGATCCTTAAATCCAGAGGTAACAACTGAGACACAAAGCACCTCCACTGGAAAGTAAACAGGGACAGAGAATTATTGCAGAATGATGGTATCAGAGGGGCCACATATTTCCCAAGCCTTTTTCTACAAAAAGCATCAGATTTGGGGCTGCAGTTAAAAATCTTGCTCAGTGGTTGGAAAGAGTGAAAGACTTTGGGGTGTTGGTGTTGGGAAGGGGAAAGCTGGGCTCAGGATGCACAGACAACATTGCCAAAGCCTGTGTGGAGCAGTGAAGCCCCAAACACACACCAGGGATCAAACCTCTTCCTGTGGCATGGCTGGACCTTATGATCTTTACAGGTCTTTTCCAATATTAGTGATTCTGTGGTTCTGAAAGACACATTTCTGTAATAATTGCAAAAATAAATAAAAAGACAAAATTAGGGAAACTTTAAAACCTGAAAAACATTAATTCCCCTGTTTATTTTCTCTCCAGAACATTCCAGCTACAAATTTTCTATTTCTTTGGTTAGGATCTGCCTCATGCCCCTCATGTTATTTACTTTTCAAAACCATTAACAAATCCAGGGGCCAAACCACATATTTAAATGCTCAAATTAATTACTCTAAAATATCAGATTAGCATCTCTATGAGTGCCTGATCTTCAATAGATAAGATTTTTCCTCCTTGAACTCCTGAATATGAAACCTGCACCCTGCAGCCATGGAGAGCAGCCTGCAGTGAGAAAAAGGAACCATCCTTTGTTCCACAAACACTTAAAATGGGAATAATGCATCTTTTGGAGTTTTGTGGGGGGGTTTTGTTTGGGTTTTTTTTGGTTTTTTGGGATTTTTTTTGGGTTTGGAGGGAGGGGGTGTTTGTTTGTTTGCTTTTGGGTTTTGGTGGCTTTTTTCCATTTTTGCAATGTACATAGAAATCGTAAAGCAAAAAGGTAAAGCAAACAAAACTCCATACAGGAATAAAAAGAATGTCTAAGGGGAAAGGAAAGGGTTAAAACTTCACAGGCACGAAAAGATGAATTCTAAGATCTCTCTAACATCTTCAATCACCCCAGAAATCAAAACGCAGGGATGTGCATCCGTGCACAAAAGGCTGGAAAAACTCTTTGGATCTGGTCCTGCTCCTAAATCACAGAGAGTTTCCCTCCTCTGACCGCGCAGGATGGGGCCCCTTTCATTATCTTCCAACCAGCCCGATAATTAGCAAGTTTGGTAACAATCCTGTCAGATGAGCAGCCTGGGGAAGGGAAAAGGAATCTATTATGCGGCCGGAGCCTTCTGTCTGCGGGATCTTTTGGAGCAGATTGGAGCGGGGCGGCCCCAGGTGAAGGCGGCGCGGGGCTCCCGGGGGTTATCGGACCTGCCGGGGCTTTGGGCACACGCGGCAAAGCTTTCCGCCGGGAAAGGTCCTCCCGAGCGCATCTCCAGGATTATCCCCCCTCCTTCCCTGCGCCGACACATCATCTGGCTTTAAAACTTCAGCCCCTCTGGCGAAGTGCGGGCTCCGAGCCCCCTCCCCGCTCCTCCCCATCCCCTCCTTATCCTTTATCCCGTCTTTTTTTTTTTTTTTTCCCCACCGTTCCCGAGCAGCCACGGGCAGCGGCCGGCACCGCTGCCAAGCACCGGGCTGGATTAGCTGGGAGCCAATAGCTGGGGGTCAGGATTAAGAGGCCAGCGTGCACTTTAATACAAGCTTGCCTATAATTAATGGCATTATTAATAGCTTGACTGAAAAATTCATTAAAAAATCCATTAAAAATAAATACCCTTTTACAAAAGGCATCGCCTTGGGTAAGAAAAACAGAAAAAAAGATAAAGGAAAATTGATTGGTGGTTTTCAGTTTGCAGAAAGACAGACCATAGTTCAAGCTGATTAAAATTGAACATTTTAGATTAAGCACCCTTGCCAAAATATTCTCTGTAGTTACCCACTATGAAAATATTATGAGATGTCACATTTTACATTTTTTATATGTGAAGGTTTCAGCATGAGGCACATCTACCACGTGCACAGGCACTCAGATGTGCCCATGCACATGTCCCCACGCTCATACGTAGAGGTAACTTCTTTCCTGAGATATTTTTTCTCCCTCAGGAGCATCAAGACTCCTGCAACTGAGGATAACTGTAAAAGATAAACTCTGAGACTCAACTGCAGAGAGTGTTTTCAAATTCTGCAGAGCTCCCCGCCAGCACATATCTTCACCTCTCCCTTTCCAGACCTAATTGTTGCATCGAAGGAAAAGAAGAAAAGACAAAAATCAAATATAAAATATGTGTCCTTTTGTTGCAGGTGTGTGCTTCTCTTCAGATTTCACTTCCCAGTGCTCATCATTTTGAGTATGCAGAACAGGAGTTAAAAAAGCAGCCAAAACTGATTCTCATACATGCAAAAACCTCCTAAAGCCTCTCTAGTAGTGCCAAAGGCCAATAAGAGTGAGCAAAAGGATATTTGATGCAATTTTTTACTCCTTTTTGCATTGCCTGAATGGTGTAGAGCACACACTTAGGACTTTGAACTTTGTGTCCAAATCTTTGTTCTCCAGAATGAACCTCACAAAGTTATGGTTGAGAGCACAAAATAACAGCAATCCTGCACTATTTTTCTTAACATCAGCACTAAAACTGGAAATCCTGTCAAGGCAGACACTGATTTATAACCCATAGGTGAAGACCATGTTTGGACATCAACATGGCTAATTTCTAAGGCACCAGTTTCTATCTTCTTATGACCTCCAGGTTATGTCACAGAATCACAGAATGGTTTGGGTTGGAAGGGACCTTAAAGCAGGAGCTTTAAGGAGCATGGGCAGGGACACCTTCCACTATCCCAGGTTCCTCCAAGCCCCATCCAACCTGGCCTTGAACATTTCCAGGGATGGGGCATTAACTGTGTTTAAAGAAGAAGGGAAATGTTTCAAGGATTATACCAGATTTAGAGTCTAAACAGTGATTGACAGCCACTAAAAGCAGATGCAGGAGTGAAAAGGGAGCTCTGACAGAACAATCTCCTAATCCCCAAGAATCACAGCTTTGTTTAAAGCAGCCAAACCATCACAAGATAGAGCAGGATCCCCTTTCCCTCCCCTTAAAGAGGGGCTGGTTGAGGGTGTAAAACCCAATCACTGCTTCATTTGCCAATTTGGTCGCTGCTTCCAGCACCCAAGCTCTGCAGTCAGCCCAACCTCTGCCAGCCCGTAACACAAAAAGTTCACTTTCCATCACTGTTATGCTGCAGACACGGAGGGTGACTCATGTGTGAGTGTCTCTCTTGCTGTTGCCATCCCTTGGACACCCAGCGTGGAGTATCAGTGAACTCCCTCCCACTCCATCCCAGGAAAGCAGAAATGTCTCTCTCTTGGCTCCGCGTTCCCTCTTGGCTCCTCCCGTAGCCAGCTGTTAGCTTTAATGGCCGTCAAACCGTTTGTGCCTCCGAATTAAAACTCTCCTGGAGGCGATGTCAGATCCCTCCTTCCCTCCCGAGGAAGGCAGCGATTCCCTGCTCCGATGGCCCTTGTGCTAATGAATATGGTAAAGTCGTTTTTGAGGCTGCGGCAGTGGGGTTTTTCTGCCCTTAACTGCATATGTAACAAGCAGTAAAAATTTCACTCCACAATTAGACTGTCCCAGAAGATATTCTGACAGATAAAGATCCCATAACTGGCCTGGCATTTGTTGGTGAGTCACTCTGGTTCTTTGACCAATTCTCAATGTTAGAGAACACCATGGAGTGAGGGCTGCCAAAAAAATGTGCCTCCCCTCTATTATATTGTTAACATTGGGTGTTGAAACATTAGGTGAAACCTTCTCAGAATTGGGTGCTCAGGAACTCCTGACACAGAACTCACCCCTAAGAAAAAACAATCACAAATTGGACTACATCCCAGGTTTTTGTATCTGCATAATTTACAGAATTGTAATCACAAGACTATTTAAAAAAATACTTATTAAAAAAAGGATGATGAAAGCTACTGAAATCTAAATTCATTGAAGAGATCTATTTGACTTTTTTTCAAGCTAAAAAATATCCTTCATTTAAAAAATTATCAACATTAAAGTTTTCAATTTTCACTTCACACCTTTCAGGGAAGTAAAATAGATTCTCTGTCAGTTTTTTTTTAACTAATTATTTTTAAAAATATCTATAATTTAGAATTTTCATTCTTGTTTTAAGCACAAAAATCTTCGAACATCTACTCATCATCATATGCTATAATATTTGGTTTCCTTTAACATGCTGGTCTCAGGTCATTTAGAATGTGAATTTAACCCAAGGACAAAATTTTACTCTGCAATAAATCAGCACAAATCCTGTCCACTCCCAGTAAAAGGCAAACAAGTTGATTTTGGTTTGATATCACAATCCAAGCAAATTATTACTGTTTTCAGTGAGGTACAACCACCTCTAGTGGCAGGAATCAGCCACCTGCTGAAAGGCTGTGGCAAAGCCACACAGTTTTAGGGGAGAAAAAAAGAGATTATGGAAAAATGATATTAGGAAGGAAATCTTCCCTGTGAGGGTGGGGAGGGCCTGGCACAGGGTGCCCAGAGAAGCTGTGGCTGCCCCTGGATCCCTGGAAGTGTCCAAGGCCCGGTTGGACAGGGGTTGGAACAGCCTGGGAGAGTGGAAGGGATTTGTGGTTAGAACGAGATGATCTTTAAGGTCCCTTCTAACACAAATCATTCTGTGATTCTATTGGAGTGACAATTTAAAGCGAGTTCTCTATACTGATATCAGCTAAAATTTAGTAGTTTTTCTTCTATCATGAAAGAAATGTATTGGACATTTTTTAAACTGAAAAGTTGCAGAGGTGAACATCTGCCTCAAAACTACCTTTCAAAAATCATAAACTCCTGGTCCACTGTTGGAGTCCTAGAAACTTAGAATTTGGGGTTTTAGTATAGAGTGATGTGTGTGAGTCAAGATGGAGGATTTGGGGCGTTGTCTGGGTCCTTCTTCTTCACCTTCTTCTTCCTTCTTCTTCATGGTTTTGGGTGGTTTTCTGTAATTGGATGAAAAATGTCCACTTTGCCAGTCTTTGGTGGTCATTATTGGGTCAAAAGTATAAATAATAAAGGTGTCACCTTGTTATTGGGTAATTATCTCTTAAATAACCTTAGTAAGAGTTAGAAGCACTCCATTTTGCTTTGTTTCTCTAACCTGCTAGTTAAGCTCACAGCTTGTGAGTCTGTAAATAGTGTAAATAAATAAGATATAATAAACATTCCAAGTCTGAACCTGACATCTTCGTTTCCTGTGCTATTCATCCTGACCTGGGCAGGGAAGAGAAGAAGCCAAAACTTACAGTCCACTACCAGCATATGGAGAAGAGTGTTTCCACTGAGACTTGGCAATACTGATCTGGGCTCCTCTGTCATCCCAGCACCTCTCTGCTTCCAGGATCCAGTCACATTTACCTCAGCTATTTAGCTCAGGTATCTCTTCATGATGTTTCAGATCTTGGTTCCCCTCGTAATTCTTTCATTCATCCTGGTAACCTTATTTAATCAAACATTAGGAGTGAGATTCATTTGACTGAAGTTAGATCATTGCAATTTAAATTTCTGTGCCAAAATCAGTCACAGCAAATCCTCTCCCCAGTCAAAATTGGAGAAAAAAATACTCCACAATTGTCAATTTTCTCATCCTGAAATAGATATCTAAAATTTGAAGATAAATTACTTTTTGAAAGTGGCTATTCCTATCCATTAAATACAGAAAGATTTCCAATGGATTAGCTCTGATCAGCTATATGAAATGTCATATTTCAAAGTGAAATAAAATTAATTGAATTTCATTTAAAAGAAATTTAAAAATCTCTAAAATAAAAATTAATCTTCAGTGTGATTTATGGCAGATTGAATGGAAAAATATACTACATATACTACTTTGATGGAAATTTATATAAACTATAACAAATTACTGAAATAAATTAAATGTCATAGGAAGATTTACCTTGTGTTTGCTTTGAATTTAGGGCTGTGGGATTTGATATTAGGAGGGTAACACAGGTGCCTAAATCCAGGCCAATAATTCTGGTAGTGGTCCAGTAGAGCATCTGCAACATCCACACAGGAACAGAAGATTTGATGAGAGAGACCTGAGCCTAAAAACCAGGTGCAACACCTTAGCAGAAAGCTGTTGAGACATCTAAATATCCTATTTAAGTTAGAAGTTGAATTTAAAAAAAAAATTACCTCTCTGAAAGAAGTGAGATTCGGATAATGAGTGGGCAGAACTCCAGGTGCGGGTGGGTAACGGTGGTATCCAGCCTATCCAGGCTGTGGGTGTCTTAAAAGTGATCATCTCACAGAAGGTGCTGCTAAAATTAACCTTTTTGGCAATGAAAGACATCACCTACACAACCCAAGGTGAAGCATTTGCTTGTTTGCTGTTAGAGCCCGAGGGCACAGTGCAATAAAGAGTGAAAAGTGTTAGTACCGGAAGAGATTAACACTGATAATGCGGAAAAGAAATAAAATATAAGTTTCAAGAAGGGATTTGAAAAGTTTTCAGGAGAGTTCACCTGTCATGGTTAACATCTACTGCAGCACTCTGATCATGAGGGCCAGGAAACTCTTCTCAGGTCTGTGTCCATAATCAGGTCTTGAAATAATGGCTTGAAATAAGAAGGAGAAATGCAATCTCCTTTGTTTATCACAAAGAAATGGTTTGATAAAGATCTGTGAGATCATACCCAGGGAAATGGGCCACGTTTCATCCGCAACAAGGAAGAAAAACAAAATAAAAATTATACCTGTGGAGATTGCTACCTACAAAGGCTCCACGTGTTAGGGTTTAGAAGAGTGAAGCCAATGGGTGGAGCACCTGCTGGGCTGAATTTTGGCTCAAGTTTCACACCTTTACATTTCTCTAGCAGCTTACTCCTGGTTATCTCCTTTCCAAAATAGTTTCCTCCAAAAAAAGTGGTGCTCATTTCTCTCTCTGGTGCTCCAGAGGGGAAGCTCAAGTGGCAGAAGGAATGGAGAAAAGGGACCTGGGTGTCAGGAGAAGGTGTCAAGCTATGGGGCTCATCTGCTCTTTCCAGCCCTAGAGCAGCCCTTGACTGTTTCACAAAATGTCTTCATCCCATGATGCTACAGACAACACAGCCCAGAAAAAGGGATGTTCCTTGGTCTTTATACACCAGAAATCACTGGAAGAAATTCTCCAACCTGTATAAAGGACAGGCTGGTAAAGGACCTGACATGTGCCTTGTCTCTTCTTAGTAACATTTCATAAAATCCATTATTCTGTCTTTTGTTCTCTTTGACCAACATCTACTGCACATGAGCTAAACTGAGGTGTTCTGGATTGAGTATTAGGAATAATTTCTTCATTGGAAGTGTGGTCAGGTGTTGCAACAGGCTGCCCAGGAAAGTGGTGGAGTAACCATCCCTGGAAGTGTTCAAAAATGTGTAGACGTGTCTAGGGACATGGGTTAGCGGTTGACAATGCTGTGCTGATGGTTGGACACAAAGACCTTAGAGGTCTTTTCCAGTTGCCATGTTTCTGTGATCCTATAAATCACCATGAAAAAAGCATCAGACTCCAGTCTGGCAGCTCTTGAGGTGACTTTTCTCTAGACTGGGTACTATCCCACAAATAAATTCTTTCATTTTTTAAAGAAGAAACTAAATTTGTCCCTGACTGAAACATTTCTTGCAGTCATATCTGCTCATTAGTTAATGTTTGAAAATTAAAAATTATTTTTTCCTCTTTTCTCTTTTCTCTTTTCTTTTCTTTTCTTTTCTTTTCTTTTCTTTTCTTTTCTTTTCTTTTCTTTTCTTTTCTTTTCTT
>JBBMKD010000145.1:108861458-108874039 GCA_037834095.1 Argya squamiceps
CCATCCATCCATCCATCCATCCATCCATCCATCCATCCATCCATCCATCCATCCATCCATCCCTCCATCCATCCATCTCTGTGCCCCCTCCCCATCCATCCCTGTGCCCCCTCCCCATCCATCCCCATCTTCCTCCCCACTTCTGCCCTGCCAGGCTGGTCCAGGGGGGCTCCTTCCCTCCAGGACCTGTCCCCAGGAGCTGTTCAATCATATTATTAATAATGCATTAATCTGGAGCAGGCAGCTGGGAGGTTCATCCAAAAATCTGACTGTTGCTGGCAAACACAGCCCCAGCCATCTGTGCCAAGTCCCTGTATTTACATCATCCATCCACAACCAGTTCCTGCTCTTGTAAATCAAGAGATCATTGTGATTCTCCTGAAAGATTCATTGTAGTGAAAGGCTGCAGCACAATTAAATTTGCCTTCTTTTATTATTTATCACTAATATTCCAACTGGTGGTACATCAACAGAGGAAATGTTCCGGGAGATGAGCCCAGAGGAAATCATGGCTCAGCCTGCTGGGAGGGACACAAATGGAGTCCTTCACTCAGGAGTCTGGGCAGGCAATTGTTTCACGGGAGCCTTTGGTGGTTTGAAATGTTTTCATTCCATTCCTGGAATATTCTGACAGGAATGGGATTGCAGGAGGGGCCTGCAGCACCCTGTGTGTGCCAGCAGCACTGTGTGACAGGGATTGTTACCTGTCACTTGCTGGAGGACACTTCTGGGGACCTGCTCTGCCTGGAGGGGAGCAAAGCTCTGCCAGGGATGATCTGTGATCCCAGGGATCATCCTGGAGCAGGATTTGGGGCTGTTCTGAGAGGATGGCAGAGCCCTGGGGGGGACAGGAGCTGCTCCTGCTCTGTCAGGAATCATCCTGGAGCAGGAGCTGGGGCTGTTCTGAGGGGATGGCAGAGCCCTGGGGGGAGAGGAGCTGCTCCTGCTCCTCCTCCTGGCTGGTTTTCATCCACTGGAGAGGCAGCAGTGATCCCACAGCTCACACTGCTGGGGGAGGAACTGCTGCAGGGCTTTGTAAAGCACCAAACTCCTCACACAGCTGCAGAACCTTTTCTTTTGGCTCCCATTGCCCCAGCAGAGCATCCTCTGTGAGTGGTGACAAAGCCGTGCGTGGGCCCCCGGGGATGGAAGTGTTTGGGTGGGATTTGGACTCCTTTGCTTTGTTTTGTGCCAGCCCTGGAGCGTTCCTGCCCCAGGAGCTGCTTGGTCAGACGTGTGGGGCTGCTTATTTATTTATAAACGTGCTGTCTCTGCTATAAAAAGCTTTGCAATAGCCCAATAATAAATGCATTCATCACCACATCTGCTGTAATCACTGCAGCTCCTGAGCTGCTATTTGCCTCTCATTAGTTGCAACTCCCATTCACCTATAATTTCAGAGAACACACAATTATGTGTTATCACTCCTTCAAGTGATTATTACACTGGATGTTTTTAAGATAATGGCGTGAACGCACCGTGATGAATTACACCTCTCCAGGTAGTTTTGCTTCTGCCATTAACTCCATTATTTTGTTTAAAGCAGCCTGGAGGGGCTGTGGGGCAGGGTTGGCATCACCTGCTCGGGGAAGGGCCCCAGGTCAAGGCTGAGCCCATAAAGGACGTGGCCCAGCACACAATTATCTCCCTCCTGCCCGTCCTCCCCACTCACACTGGGGTTATTGTCATGAGGGGATTGTAAAACCCAACCTGTCTGCACCTGGAAAGGTCCTTTTTTCATTAAGCTTTGAGAGTGATAAAAGCCTTTTCAGGGAGAACACGGGAAAGAACAGGAATGTTGAGAAATCCCTGGAGCCTGGGCAGCAACAGCCTGGGAAAGAAGAGGTGAAGGGATCTGAGGAGCAGCAGCAGCCACAGCTCTGCCTGCAGCTCCTCCTGCCTCTGCTCTCCCCCAGGGCTGAGACCCCACCTCAAACCCTGTGTCCAGCTCTGGGCCCCTCAGGACAGAACTGACCCCGAGGGGCTGGAGAGTGTCCAGGGCAGGGAAAGGAGCTGGAAAGGGGCTGGAGAATCCCTGAGGGAGCTGGGGAAGGGTCTGGAGCCCCAGGAGGGGCTGAGGGAGCTGGGAAGGGTCTGGAGGCCCAGGAGGGGCTGAGGGAGCTGGGGAAGGGTCTGGAGCTCCAGGAGAGGCTGAGGGAGCTGGGGAAGGGTCTGGTGCCCCAGGAGGGGCTGAGGGAGCTGGGAAAGGGGCTCAGCCTGAAGAAAAGGAGGCTCAGGGGGGACCTTGTGGCTCTGCACGTTGGGGACAGTCGAGGGGGATTTGGGATCTGCTCCCAGGGAACAGGGACAGGAGGAGAGGGAACAGCCTCAGGCTGGGCCAGGGGAGGCTCAGAGTGGACAGCAGCAGGAATTTCCCCATGGAAAGGGTGGGCAGGGATTGGAAGTGCCCAGGGAGGTTTGGATCCCCATCCCTGGAGGTGTCCAGGGCAGGGCTGGAGGTGTCACTCAGTGCTCTGTGCTGGGACAATGTGGGGATGGGGCACAGCTGGAACTGGATGGTCTGGGGAGGCTTTTCCAACCTCAGGGATCCTGGGATTCCATTCCAAGCCAGAGGCCTTCCCCAGCCCCCTGCCCCTCTCTGGTCACAGAGGCAGGGCTGGCTCTGGGTGTCAGAGCAGCAGGTTTGTCTTTCACACATCCATTCACCAGCGTGCTGGAAAGAGTCTCTCAGCACAAATATTATTCACTTTTAAATTCCTTTTAAGCTTCAAGTTGTTCAGCAATGAAAGGAGAGCAATCTAATCAGAGCAGCACTTGCTACGTTTTGAAGTGAGAGCAGTCTCACAATTCACAGGCTCAATCATTTTCCAATCACAATTAACGTCATGTTAGCTAAGGAGTCATGAGAGAAAAATAAAGGGCTGGGCACTCAGGAGAGGAAACGTGGTGAAGGCTCACAGGCTGCTCACTTCCAGAGCTCCTGAGCTCTCTCTGCTGCATAATCAAAGTCCTCCTCTTGCAGAACTGAAGGAACCAGATGGACAGTCCCCAGTGAAAACCAAACCTTTTCCACAATGTGCCAGCTGAGAACAGTGGCACTCTCAGGGTCCTTCCTTCCTTCCTTCCTTCCTTGCTTCCTTCCTTCCTTCCTTTCTTCCTTCCTTCCTTCCTTCCTCCCTCCCTCCCTCCCTCCCTCCCTCCCAACTCTTCATCTCTCTCTCTCTCCATCCCTCCATTCCTCTATCCCCCCATCACTTGTTTCACATCTTTTAATTCTATCTTTGGTTAAACTTCAAACCAACTGAAATTCCAAGCTGGAAAAATGCCTTCTTATAAAGCAGAGATATTTTTCCACCCTCTTTCTTTTTAGAAGCCTCAGATCTGGACACTTCATACATTTTTTGGGTCTCAAAAATTGCAGCTAGGAAGGTAAACGAGTTGGAAACAATCTTCCCAAGAATAGCTCCAGTTTGAGTCACTGGCATTTTACAATAATAATAAAAATGAAAAACATTTCCTCAATAATTCCAAGCTTCCTCTCATTTGGATTACTTTAACTTGCCTCCAAAGTTTGTGGGAAGTTACATGATCTTATGAGAACATATTTGGGCTTACCAGTGCTCGAGTTTTTCTCTTCATCTGGAAAACAGGTGAATTTGCTCTCATAACTCTCTTCTATGGAGGATGCAGAGGAAGGCATGTCTGAATTCATTCTCTATTTCTTTCAGCACCAAACAACAGCAAACCTTGTTTGTGTCTCTTATCTCTTCATTTTCCATCCTCTGAGTTTTAGCTTTCCTTTTAATGTGTCCCACCAAGATATCCAAAATATCTGGGATTGATGACAACCAAACCCAGGACAGCAGGAAGGCTGCACCATCCTCCTTGGACACAGAGCAGCAGCTTGGCCCAAGTAGAATTTGGGAGTGTGACCAAAACCTGTGGCAGATGCCAGGCAAAACATGGAGTGGCACACCTTCTTCCAGTTCCTGCCATTTAGCTGAAAAATGGGAATTTATTTGGGCATGGCAGACCTAGTCCTATGTCAAATCCCTGTGTCAACATGAGCCTGAATAGTTTTAAGAGATCTGAGACATTTTCTACATTACTTAGAGAAAGTTGCTCTGATTTTATTAAAGTTCTAAACTCATGGGAGAGGCAACAAATTATGATTATCTTTGTTTGCTGGTTGAAGGCACCTTTCCATTATTTAGTTTTCTAAAAGGGGGATTGCACAGTGGTTACAAGCACTTAAAATTCTTTGGGAGCTCTGGACAGCCTTTTTTTTTCTCCAAGATATTCAAGCACCCAAATCCAGAAGTTAGGCACTGAGGTACTTCTGAAAATCCCATTAGATCTCTGATTTGTATCTTTAGGCATCTCATTGCCTTTAAAAATGTTGTCCCTGGTGCCAGTGAGAATTGGAGCTTTTGCACATCAGGCTCTGGTGGACAAAATGTGCAAAAGTTACAGGGATTGTTACTGAAGGGATAAAACCCATAAAAGTTGAAAGATATCAGCTGTCAATTCAATCTCAAATCACAGACCACCCCCCCCAGAAAAACAAAACCCACAATCACTGGTCTTCTCTCTTTGTTTCACTTTCCAAAATTCTTGTAATTATATGCAAGTACCTCTGATGGTGGAAATTGGTTCTCCTAGACAAAGAATCTGATTTTTTTTTCTCTTAACTGTACAAAATATGCAATTGGAAAAAAAAAAAGTGAGCAGTTGGAGTGTGGAGAAAAATGAGGCTACATCTGTAGGATTTTGTTCTGCTTTTAGTATCAAATCACCAAACCCATTACATTATTTATCCTACAGGCTTGTGCTGCAAACATTGAATACATCTCATACCCTAGGAAAAGAAATGTGTGCTTTTTAATTGCCTCTGATTTGAGCAACCATTAATTTCATTAGTCCCTCATTTTATTTTATTTTTTTAACTTAATACGGGAAATCAAACCAGTTTATTTTAAAGCACAGCTACGAGCCACTGATTTTTTAAAATCCTAAAAACTGTGAATTGCACTATACATATGCCTATGCATATGCATACACCTACCCACACATAAACCAAAACTGTATAATTTATATTAGAAACGTGCATGTGCACACACAAACAGGAAAATATTTTCTTTCTTCTCACTGTAGGATCCAAACCTCAAAAAATAAGAGTTTGTATGAATCAAGGGCTTTCAACAAATAAATCCCAGGGAAGTCATTCTTCTGTCCTGTGTTTAAAATATCTTGGGTTTGTCATAAGCTATAATTCAAACTACTGAGTCATAAAATTAATCTTTTTCTTGCAGTGATTTTTATTTGTTTTGGTCTTTTATTTCACCTACTGAGAAACTCTGAGTACATTGTAGGTGAAAGGATAAGTTTCAGTGAGTGTGGAATGTGGAGGGGAGACTCTTAAGCAGACCACACATTTCATTCATATTAAGTCCAGCTTTACCACAGGGGGAAAAACACCCCTTTGTATAATGATATTATACCATGTGGCATATTCAGAACTCTTAAACACATATTTAGGAACAAACAGGCAAGCTAGGAAATAAATTCTTTAATTTTTGGATAGGTTTGTATGTGTTATTGGTGTGTAAAAGTGCTGGACTGTTACACTGTGGTTATATCTCCTTCATGTTATCTACAAGTGAACTTTAATCTGCTTATATTTTGGAAAAGGTACATGTATTCCCAGGCAGGGACACTGAAAAGAGAGGAATCAACATCACTGGTGGTGGCTGGAGTTGATGACAACCAAATTATTTAGTTGCTCTCAGCCACTTCAAGGTTTGACCCCACACCAAACACCTTGGTCCTTGCTGTCAGCAGTTCTTAAACTAAGTGTTGTACCAAAATCTGCTCATTTCAGCTTTTCCCTTGGTGTTGGACCACTTCAGGATTTCCCTTCTTTGCAGAAGATTCTCCTCCTTTGAGATCCCCTGTAGCCAAAATATTAAATACCAGCGGTGCCTGTCAGAGCCAAACAATTCCTGTTGGGTTTGAGGCAAGTCAGAAAAAAAAAATAGGTGGAGTATTTTGGATGTTTTAGGCTGATTTCATCTCACTCAGATAATCCGACCCTCTCAGGATGTTTATTTTGTCTTCACACAACAGTGCATTTGTCCAGGATTTTAGGTGATGTGGAAAATCTCAGAAGGGTAAAAATAGGTTGTGCAGAGATGTGAGCTTTTTCCTTTTTCCTTCCAAAGGGGTAAATCAGGGGGGAAAAAAAAAAAAAAAAAAAAAAAAGAGAGAGAGGGAGAGGAAGAGAAAAAAAAATAAAAGGTTAGTGTTTTCTGTCCATTAAAGAGAGTATTCTGCTCTGAAACCGAATTGGTCATGCATTCTTCCCGCGTTTCCTGGCAGGGAGGAGAGTGACTGCAGCACCTGCCTCCCCTCCGCTCTCCGGCCCGCCCGCCCTCGCCCCGCTGGATCTGTCACTTATTACCCCGCTCGCCTGCAGGACCAAAGCGGCTTTGAGACGCCGATTCCCCTTAGTTAGCTCCATATGAAATTCCTCCTGGAGCATAGCTGGAAGTTCTTGGTTTGGTTTTTTTTTTTGTTGGTTTTTTTGGGGGTTTTTTCTTCTTCTTTTTTAATTTTTTTCCAGGACAAAACTCCTCGTGCTGAGCAGAGGGTCTGGCTACCAGACAATTTGGATAGGGGTGAATGGACAATGCTCTGTTTCATTTTTTCTCCCTCACATTTTCCCTGCAGCAAGTACCATCATCATTTGTAAAAAGAAATTTTTGTTTTTGCTGAAGAGCTACTTTCACACTTTAAAAAAAAAAAATCCATTCAAATTTCTCCTCACTAATTTCTGTTTAATGTTTTGGATTAATCTGGTTTTCATGTTTCTTCCTCTTATTTACCTGCAGTCTTTAAGCCTTAGCTCAGTCTTTGCATCTGGGCAGAGACAAAATAGTGACAAAAGGATCCAATTTCTCATGCTGAAAAAGAAAATTCCACTAAAACTAATATATCTCTGATTGGTCTCAAATTTAGGGTGGAAAAGCAGGTGGTTAATACCAAAAATTTTTGAAAAAAAATCACTTTTCACTATTCAAGAATATTTTTTTTAAAAAAAATTATTTTCTTCAAAACTGATGTACAAAAATCATCCACCTCTAAATGAAAGTGTTTCTTTTCCTGTGCATTTCCTCACTGATTTTTTTGCGACCTGAGAAAGATTTTTTTTAAAAAGGCAGGTCCTAAAGCAATTTCCAAAAAGGAATATTTAATCTATAGTCCCTGAAGGTCGTTTTGCTTCGTTTTGGTGTGATGCAGAATTACTTTCCTGGGACCAAAAAATTTCCCCAGTAAATGGTCCAGGGCTTGAACTGTCCCAAGAAGAGAAAGATGAAAAGTTTTGTTTGGCAGTAGGGTCCCATTTTTCCCATGTTAGGACTCATTCTAGGAGAGTTTTTGGGGAAGTAGGTGGTGAGATCCTCAGGTGACATGGATTAGGTGACATGGTTACATTCTACCACAAAACTTAGACTGGCCTGAGTATTTCTCAATTCCTGTCCCTGCTGAAGTCACTCTCATCCTTCCTCCACCCCAGACTATGCTCATGGCAATAGGAGGAGATAAATCTCTCTCCTGGCAGAGACAGGTGAGGTTATGAATGTTTAAGGACCACTTGTGGAAAAGAAAAATACATGTCCACTCCCTCTGAAGGATGACAACTACACTGATCCACAGTCATGTAAAACTAAAAGGAAGGAGTACTCTTCATATTAGCATATTTTTATTGATGGCCCATTTTTATTTTGCTTTTTCTTACAGAAAAAAAGAGAAATACAGGACATTTTGAAGTGTACAAAATACGACTCATTCCCTTTAGTGTATCAGAAATCAAGCTTGCTTTTTCTTCATGGCTGGAAGAAGTAGTTTCAGAAAGTGATGTAAAGTAAGACAATCTGGAGGGTAATAAATTTGTGTTTCTAGAAAAAGATATATGAAAAGACAAATTTATTCTTATGATGTGTGTGTCTCATTAGGGCTAACAAAATTCTTTGGAAACTGTTGGCTGAAAAGGGCTGGGGGAATCTTGTGTGGTATCTCAGTGGAAGAGGACTGAAGGTTTTCAACTGTTTGTTTGCCAGGAGAAATGGGGAAGCAGAAAGCTGGCTGCAGGTGGATCCCATTAACCCTGGAATAACACATGTCAACAAGCAGCAATTCTGGGAATTTTTAAATATCTACCCAGCCTCTCAGCTGCATTTTTCCCTCCTGCCCTGAATTTGTGTGCTGGGGTTTCATCTCCTGGATATTGTAAGAAACTAAGGAGAGAGATTCTCCCTATATCCAGGTACCACATCCTCTTCCACCACAATATTCCCAAGACTTTTTTCAGACTCATATTGAGTGAAACAAAATAAAGAAGTTAAAACATTAATTTAAATTTTCCTCTTAACAAATGAGGCAAGAAGAACACATGATTGCATTGTCCTCTGGAATATCCATCTACAGGGATCACCTGTGGCCTTTTATCTGTATTTTCTTGGCTGTTTTTTTCCCCAATGAGTGAGTGAGTGCACACACCCCACCAACGCTATTGAATTTTTGTGTGCTTGAGGGGTACTTTCTCTGATGAGATCCAGTTGTGTCCATTTTGGTGCTGCCAAGCCCTTGGCAATCTGTTTAGATTAATGAAAGGTGCTCCTTGTAACCAAATCCCCTTTCCTGGGGGTAACCCACTCTCCACCTCCAGAACCATCCCCAAGAACACACCAGGCTGGAAGATAGACAGTTCTTAAATAACTTCATCCTTGCTGCTCAGATTGATATCTATGAACAGATGTTAATTATAAGGAAAGCAAGAGTTGAAATGCAGATGGTATAGAAAATGCCTGTGCACATTCAATCTGTGTTGCTTTTTGTAACACCCAAACACTGTTCCCATTGAAAGGCTGGGTCTGTAGGAAAACGTTGCAAGATTTTAAACAGAGCACCCCTACCCCCTTGTGGCATAATGGCATTTCTGGAATGGAAATAAACCTGCATGAAAATTGCTTCCACTGGTCCTCTAAAGCACCTTAATCAGGTGAGGAAGGAACTCTGGAGAGGTTCTCCCTTCCCTGCTTACCCTGAGCTCTGCAGATCTCAGCGGATGTTAAACCTTTGCTAAAGAAATCAAAATAGACCAAAGCTAAAAGCTGGTAATTTTTTGGCTTAAGTCCCCTCATTTATTTCCCCTTCTGTTGAGCTTTAAATGTCAGTCCCTACTGCTGAACCAGCTCAGCTTTTACCCAGTACTTTGCAGGGTGTTATGGTGCATCATGTTTCCAGGGCATGGCATGTGGTGGAAGGTTGGTTCAGGATGAATTCAGATGACTGATATTCCCACACACAGCAAGGTCACAGTGAGCAGCAAAAGTCATCCCAAACAGATTTCAGCACAGATGCCCAAACTAGCCAGACTAGGCCATTCCTTCCTTATGCAGTGGCAGAGTCACTTTATCTGCTTGGAAGTGAACCATCACTATTATTCCATAATAGTTACATCAATAGGATAAACATTGAGGAGTAGAGACTCTATTAAACATGTATCTCAAAATCTGATCAGAAATTTTCCTTCTCTTGGCTATGTCTATTGAATGCAAACTCATGGAGGGAATGGGGTTTTTTTAGTTTAAAGCCATTTAGAGGCATTTTTATTTTGTCCACAAAAAAGAGTTGAGCATATCCATTGTCAAGGCTGAGCTTTCAACAGTGGCAATGCTTCAGGACACCTCCATGCCTTGTTTCTGAATTTAAAGAGGTCAAAACTGACTTCCAGAGCAGTGTAAAACCATATTTCTTCAGATACAGGGGAAGCCATGGATGGATCCTTTGAACTTTTGGACAAGATCACCCAAAATTTTCTAACTGGGAGCATTCAAAAGCTTTTCTATAACATTTTCTTAGCAAAGAATTTGTGGCATTTGTCTGTAATGATTTTTCTTTTCTTTTCTTTTTTTTTTTAATTTTATTTAAACATCACCTAACATACAATCAGTACTACTGAGGATCTAGAAGTGATCCAAAAGACAACTAGACATTGGTCTAAACAGGTTTTGAGTTTGGTGTCTTCCAAAAGCTTCCTGTCCAAAGAATCATGAGAGCTCAGACATATTTTATGCAAGAATCAGTTGTTTGGCTTTTCCACTTGCAGATAAAAGATTTATGGCATCATTTCTCCATGGGCTACACTAAAGACTCAGAAACCAGAAGGGAAAAAAAATGGACCTGGAACCTACTTTGCTGCTAAGGATTGTGAAATCTGCTCCTCTTTAAGGATTTAAAATTATCTCATGATTTTGAGGCCTGACTCCTCAGGATACTTGAACTTCCAGACATTGCAGTTTGCTTGCCCTCCTGAAGGCCTTCTTTCAAGAAAGATGAGCTTTGATTTTACATTAGAGGGTTTTTTTCTCCATAAATTACCCAAAGAACATCTCATTCTTGCTTCTAAAAAACTTTCTGAAAATCGAATTAGAGAAAAAATGAAAATTTTCTGCTTATGTTGTGATTGATGTTTAGACAGGTAAATGCTTTTTTTCCTCCCCACATGTGGGTCAAAAAACTGATCACAGATGTTGATCTGGTGATTAGGCATATTTGTGATTTACTTAAGAAGGGAATTACTGAAAAACAGGTTTACTTAACTTATGGTCACATCTGCAAGCTGTTTTCCCCACACTGTCTTACCACCTCCAAAGGTGGAATCACCCTGACTTCTGTTGTACCTGTGGAAGGATTTGCTGGGTGGCTTCAGGTACAAAAGTCCCTACAAAAAAATCCCTTCAACGAGTACACATTAACCCATAAACCCTGTTTATTAAGATGCCTGGCCTTCCCCAACTGACTCCTGAGATTTTTCAGCTTATCACTCTTCTCAAAACACCTTTCACCCCTTTGAGGTGACATCCTCTGCCTGGTGTCCACTGCTCAGCATCTGAGCAGCCAAAACAGGTGCCACAGCCACGTGCACCTTATTTCCTAAGAAAATAAGTGAATGGTTAAAGGGAACAACCTAGAGTCATGCTTTGCTGTTCTTTAAATCCTTATGAAGCAGCAGCATGACAGACAAAGCCAATTCTTTAACTCATTTTTAGAAAGAGAAAAGGGTTAATTTCATGCAGTAATTTATTTGGATCTGGTTAACACATCCCTGTTTCAAGCATTGAGCTGTACTATTACAGAGCTGCTTCAGAGGTGACTGAATTGCACTGATGGATGGCTTGATATTTTAATATATTGGGTTAAAAAGCTTCCCATTTCTTTTAGCATGAAATATGAGAAGGTAAAGTGGCAGATTTCTCTCTGCCACTTTATTCAGTAAACTGGTTCAGCAGCAAGGATGTAGGTAAATCAAATACTTCTAACATTGTTTCAGAACATGTCTCCCATTGATTTCAAAAACATCTCTAGGGATAGTTTCTTAAATTAAACTTAATGATCCCATGCATCAGTTAAGATCTATTAGATCCAGGAGATGATAACACTTATTAAAATGATGAGTTTCATGCTTGCACTGTTTATAAAGTTTAAACATAATTTCTCCAATTAACCTGCCCTCCTTCTTAGCAGCACTGAAGCATTTAATAATGAAGATAATGAATGAGAGGCTCCTTTGAAGTAGTCACAGGAATGTTCCTATCAGTTATTCTGACATGTAAATAGCACCTCCTGTTCTTCTTCACTCTCTGTGTGACCCATAGCTTTGTCTCCTGGAGTGGTGAAAAAAAACCATGGGAAGAGATACAAAAAGATTTCAGACAGTGCTCCTGCCTCTTTGTTTGCTGGGAAGGCTCTACCAAGCAACGGGACAAGAGGAAATTGCCTCAAGTTGCATCAGAGGAGGTTTAAATTGGATATTAGGAACAATTTTTTCACCAAAATTATGGTCAGGCAGTGGAAAAGGCTGCCTAGGGCAGTGGTGGAGTCACCGTCCCTGGAGGGATTTAAAAGCCTTGTGGATGTGGTACTTGGGGACATGGTTTGATGGTGCCTGTGGCAGCTTTGAAAGAAAGGTTGGACTGGATGAAATTAGGGCATTTTCCAACCTAAATAACTCTGTGATGACAGGGTATGGAGGCAGGGACATGGTGAAGGTCTGATGCAGGTGTGGAGAAACCAGCAAGATCTATGGAAGAGGAATAAGCCATGAAAGACAAGGAAGAAGGAAGAAGAAGCTATAGATATAGCAGCAATGACATTTCCTTTGGGAAAGATGGCATTCCTCATGCTGGCTGACCACAATTTCTTCTCTCTCCTTCTCTAAAAGGCCCAGTTTAGGCCACAGCTGGATAACAGGTACAGAGAAGGCAGACTTTACTATCCTTCAGTGTATCACAATTATCTCATTGCAGAATCAGATCTGTATCTTCAAGCAAAGCAATATGCAAAAAGTTTCTCATCTAATTCAGGCATGGTGCTAAGGATGACAACGAACAGAGATGAATCTCAAGGGGGAACAAAGACTGCAGGACCTAAAATCAAGTCCTTCTTCAGCTGGACTAGATGATCATTGTAGGTTCTCTTTTCTCTTCTTCTCTTCTCTTCTCTTCTCTTCTCTTCTCTTCTCTTCTCTTCTCTTCTCTTCTCTTCTCTTCTCTTCT
>JBBMKD010000145.1:108874139-108886360 GCA_037834095.1 Argya squamiceps
TTCTCTTCTCTTCTCTTCTCTTCTCTTCTCTTCTCTTCTCTTCTCTTCTCTTCTCTTCTCTTCTCTTCTCTTTTCTTTTCTGTAAAATATGTGATTACATTATTAATACTATTGTGTGTTTTTCTTTACAAACAAATATATGTGTGCTTTCCATTTTTAAAATATATTTCAGTAAAGGAAAAAAAAAAAGTAGGTAAGAAGGATGTGCCCAGAGAAAGCAAAGGAGAGACTGAGCAACACAAAAGGAAGAAGATGGAGCAGCAATAGAACCACACTGACAACAGGAAGAAATTTTGGAGTTCAGGAAGGTTGGGTTGTCCAGCAAGACATTTAACATGCCTTTCAAGAAGGACAAGGCTCTGTTATTTGCCTGCACCCAGAAATGTGCCTCACACAGGTCACTCATACACTCAAGTTAAAAGATTTCAGATTGGAAGATATGGGAAAAAAATCAGCTAATAAGGAGAAGGCTAATAAGAAGGAAAGTGACACATGGAAAGAGGCAACAAGAGCAGGACTGCATTAGTTTTGCAGAAAAGGCTTTGAAGGACTGACATCACAGAGGAGAGAATAAGAAGGCAAGATGGGAAAAAAGGCTATTTAAACAAATACACAAAGCTGGCAGAGGAACAACAGTTTACAAACGAGCAAACAATTTAGGCTGAAAATTAAGTTCCCAACCACCAAAGAAATAAAACTCTGGAACAACATTTAAGTAAGACCACTAGGACACAGCTAAAATCTGGATGAAGATCAGGGATCTGATAAAGATATAGAGGCACCATATGATCTGCTTGCCTGTGTTATGGAGAGAGAAAGATTCTGATCCCAGCAACCCATTTCAGTTCTATGTTCCTTTTATTTACCCTTCTTCTGTCCTGACAGACAAAACAGCAGCTTGTGAATACATATAATTCTATCAAAAGGAACCAAATGCATCAGTCAAAGGAGCTAAATGCATGAGTCAAAGCTGCCCTTAGGTGGTTTAAACTTGAGCAACTAACTTTTGAAAGGCCCAGCTCTTCTCTTGTGGTTGTGGAATTCTTGCTGACATCCTTAGGAGGCCCATGTGTGGACAGATTGCTGGATATGAAGTGGAAACTGGCAGAATGGATCAGAGAGGAGAATATAGCCCTCAGCGAATTGCTTTGCATCTTGCTGACCTTGGCAAATGTACAGCTATTTTTCCCAAGTAAGATAAGATGCTTTTTAACCATCTTCTCCAGCAAATAAGGCACTAAGATGGGAAGATGCCTTCAGAGACTTCCTAACTCCTCTATTGCTAGCACACATTTGTAGAACATTTTTATTTAAGACAAAACAGAAAGCAAAATAAAAATAGATTCCATTCTTGACTCTGGGTGGCCTTGGGTAAGATATTCAGTGATTTAAATACTAAAAAGGATAAACAGGGCCAGTTCTCTGCTAGCCCTGCTGATCATCAGCTGGGAAGAACTGGTGGTGAACATGGCCAGAGATGAAAGTTGGGATGGGAGTGATTCAGTAAGGCTGCAGGATCTGGAAGAAGGCTGGGGAAGGTGGTCCCAGAGTCAGAGCAGTGGATTTCTGGAGAACAAACTATGTCAGTAGAAAGTGCTGTACAGATTGCCCTGCAAGCAGCCAGAGAAGAGGGAGGTGCTGTGTGGAGCTGCCATACTTTTAAAGAAAATTCACCAAAGGGTTCTGGAATAAATGTTCTGTGTGTGCAGGAAGAGCAAGAAATTCACCAGGGCTGCTTGGCTAATCAAGGAACTTCTTGATGAGTTAAAATGCTGGAAGGGAGCACACACAAAGCAAAAATAAGGAAGAGAAACAAAGGAGGAGCATCAAAGCTTTGTTTGTGCTCATAGGGATGAAAGGAAAAGACCAAAGCCTGGCTGGCACTAAGAGAGAGAAGAATAACAGCAGAGAGGAGGGAATCCACAGGTGTGCCAGTGGCAGAAGAAAGTTCAGGGAAAATGCAAGTCCACTGCTGAATGCAGGAGAAAATCTGATTTATTATCAGCAGAGTGGAAAAGGCTGAAGTGCAAAAGGCTTTCTCAGTATCAGTTTTCAGAAGCCCAGATTGTTCCAGATCTCTGGGTGTGTTGGCACAGCTCAGCAGGGAGAGGGGCAGCCAGGAGTGAGGAAGGAACAGACAAGGCACTACTCAGGTGAACTGAATAAAATCCATGTGATCAGGTAGGATACAATGGAGGATATTAAACTGTCAGCTGATGTGGCTGGGTGAGGCCTCTGTGTATCATTTATGAACAATTATGGCCACTAAGAGGAGGTGTTGCTGACTGGAAAAGACTAATTTTTTTTCCAATTTTCAAGAAAGACACTAAGGAGGAGCCAGTCAGGGCAGTCTGTAGGTGAATATGAGCTCTTCTCCCTGGTATCCAGTGGTAGGAGGCCTGGGAATGATTCATTGCTGCACCATGGGAGGTTTAGACTGGACACTGGAAAACACATCTTTTCCAAGAGAGAGGTCAAACACTGGAATAGGCTGCCTGAAGAGATGGTTGTTGCCCCAAACCTGATGTGGACAAGGGCATTAACAACATGCCTTAATTTTTGGTCAGCCCTGATACAGTCAGGATGGATGGACTAGATTATTATTTCATGGTCCTTCCAACTTAAATATTCTATTCTATTCTATTCTATTCTATTCTATTCTATTCTATTCTATTCTATTCTATTCTATTCCATTCCATTCCATTCCATTCCATTCCATTCCATTTCCTTTTATTCATCTGCTGAAGTAACTTTTGGTCCTGTCTGGGATTTCTCTTCCAGTTATAATTAAATTATAAAAGGTTTAGAGAAAATGACCAACAAGGAGACTTTGCAGAGGCAGCTCTTATTTAGAATGGTAAAAAGGAGTCTCAGAGCAATCTAAAACCAGCCCATACTGTCTTGACAAGTAGCTAGACAAACAAAACAGAACAGAACAGAACAGACTAAACCATTTCTCCATTGTCTATAGAAACAACAGTCAAGACTATGGATTGTAGTTTAGAAGGTTCAGACTGGATGTCAGGAAGAGGTTTTCATTATGAGGTTTTGCAGCACTGGAGTTGGGGCCTGTAGACCTCACAGAAGTTCCATCCTCAGAAGATTTTAAGACTTATTCGACAAAACTCTGACTGGAGATTGTCTAGTGATTGTGATAGTTGTTTCAGCTGGACCTCCAGACAACTCTTCCATTTCCTTCCCTGTGATTCTGGGAACCCCCTGTCCCACAGTTTCTGAGTATCTAAAATGGTGATAAAGATTTTGACCTCATTTAGAAAACAGTAAAACAGATACTGAAAAAACGAGTGGAAGACCTTAATATTAAACTAACCAACTACATGCATCGATATAGCTAAATTCAATGCTACCTTTCAATTCAATATATACCTTCATATTAAAAAAACAACAACAACAAAAAACATATTTTCAGAATGTTTCAGGATGACACTTGGAGATGCAGACTTTGACGATGGGGAACGTGGTATTTTGGCAATTTCAGCAATTTCAACCCCAGCAAATTTTAAATAGGAAATTTTCCCAAAATTTCAAAATGAGAGCAATGTAAAGAGGTCAATCCTAGGTTTTCTTTCCAGTCAGTAAGGAAAGAGATTCTACCAGAGTGTGATTCATCTGACCTATTTTAGGCACCTACTCTAAGCTGAGATTAATCACTTCTAGTGCCAATTGCTTTGCAATGACTATAAAAGGAGTCAAGGGTGACCAGCTCCTGTGGAGAAGTCTGCATTTAAATGCACATATCTTGCCCAAATAGAAGCATTCTGTCTCAATAATAATATGTATTTTCAGTTAGGTTAATGCATGTAGCAAAGTAGTGCTGAGTTTTATGGGACGTGATTCCTGGTACTTCCACTGAAATCCTCTGAATTCTGGACATTGTGATGTTCCTAAAGCATTAAAGCATGAAACCACCAAGATTTGGAAATGTCTCAGGTAATCACCATCCACACTGAATGCTACCAACTGAAGGAAAACAAGAATTTAGGACAGTCATTTTGACCTTACTTTTGCAAAGAACTGGTTTCCAGAGGTCCTATTCAATGCAGAGTATCCATTATTTTGTGATTCTGCAGTTAACCTTTTTGATTTTGGTTTGCTTTGTTTGGTTTTTGCTTTTACAAATCATTTAAGCCTCCACAATATCTCAATGCAACAACTCATTCTGCGTGATAAAGTTTTATGCAAAGCAAACAGAAACCTTAAAAAATTTTCGAAAAAGAAGTGAAACCTTTTCTTTCTTTCAAATCTTCTTTCTGATTAATTAATTGGACTTTTTCTCTTTCTGCTCACTATCGCATTGTGTCAAAAATGGCAAGGGTTATACAGAATACCTCAATACTGCTGGCACTGACTGCTACCAGGAAAGTTAATTTGGAATAGTTTTTTCAAACAAAAAATATAGATTTTTAACTTTTGTTATATTGTATTCATAAAAAAGGACAAAACCTCAAGAAACACAAGAACAATAATAGCAATAAAGTAAGAAAAAATAATTCCCCAACAACCAGAAGTAGTTTATTTCAATTTCACTTTTTTTTTACAGTATACACCGTGGTTTTAATGAAACGTGGAACTTTGCTTTAAAGGCTTTTGAAACAGGAGGAGCTGGCAATAAGAAACAGAGAATCACCAATTCTTTTGGAAATGAAAACTTTGTCAAAAGAAAAAATATTCTTATAGTAAGGAATTTATGCTGTATAATGAGGAAAAAAAAAGGTGTCCAGAAATTGCCAGTCAGCAGTAGTTGTTACATACAAAAAAATCCTGCAAATGTCATTAATAAGTTGCTCCCTACCAAATTTTCAAATTTAGATTAGCTGTGTTATGCTATAGATATAGATATAGATATAGATATATTTTTTAAAATATTTTTCTTTTGCAATGAGAAACGGAGGAGACAAACCCCTAATGAAGCTCTGATTACACCGAGCAGGGTCTTCGGGAGAAGCAGAGAGCGGCTGAGCGGGGAGCGGCGCCGCAGCCAGCTACCGAGAAACCAAATTAACGCTAATTATATCGGGGGCTTGCTGCGGAGCGGAGCAGTGTGACTTCACCCGGGGAAGGAGGCAGCGGTTTTCACTAGGTGGCACAGTTCTGACACATTTACACATCATTACCCGGCGCTAATGTCACCTCGCAGGGCGCGGGGGCCGGGGGAGCCGGGGGCTCTCGGAGCATCGCTCAGCGGTGTGTGATCTGTGAGTGGAAACTGCATCCCGCCTCCCGACGGGCACCGCATCCAAGCTGAGCTCTGCAAGCCGGCCTTGAAATTAACAGCGAGGAGTTGAGTTCTGTCTGGCAGAAATGGGGCTTGAATCTCAGCACGGCTTGGGAGGTGCAGAGGGAAAAGGGGAGGAGGATTCAGACAGCACTTGGTGGATTTGTGGGTCCTTGGTCATGGTCTTAAAATCACAGGATGGTTTGGGTTGGAAGGGATCGAGATCGTCTTGTTCCAAGCCTCTGCCTGAGAGTTCCAACCCTGCCCTGAGAGTAGGGAACATCTTCTACCAGACCAGGCTGCTCCAAGCTCCATCCAACCTGGCCTTGGACACCTCTAATGGTCAGCTTGGGTAAGGTGCCTGTTAGAATCAAAGAATCGTTTAGGTTGGAAAAGATCTTTCAGGTCAGTGAGGGAAACCATCCCCCAACACTGCCAAGCCCATCACTAACCCATGTCCCCGTGTGCCACATCTACACAGCTTTTAAATCCCTCCAGGAATATTCACTCCACCACTGACCTGGGCAGGCTCTTTCAATTCTTGACAATTCTTCCAGTGGAGGAATTATTCCTAATGCTCAATCTTTTCTGGCACAAAGTGAGGCCATTTTCTCCTGTTCTGTTGCTCCTTTTCTGGGAAAAGATTGCCATGATATGTGTGCTTGACAGGAGAAACATCACTGGGTAAAGCAGGGACTTAAAGAAGCAGTTTTGGCCTAGTCAGGAAATAAAACAGTTCAGAACACAACCATGGGAATACCAGAGAATCATAGAATCATATCATAGAATCATAGAATCCCTGCAGCTGTTGGACCATGAAAACTTGGAAACATCAATTTCTTTAGGTAACAATAACCAGCCAATGTATGTACCTGTTCCATTCACCCCTGATTCTCAAACTCATTTGTCAATGTCAATTTTTACACCTCAATCATCTCATTGCAACTAGTGTGGTGTGAGCTCCTGTTACCAACTCTATTTGACCTGATCTGTCAATGTGCTGGTCAGTCTTTATGTAAAGGGATGGCATTTTAACATTTTATCAAAGGCTGATGAATGATTAATAGCAGGGATAAGTGTGCTTTGGATGTAAGGCTTCTGAATTATAAATGGTCATAAGTGCAGTAATAGAGGATATTAGAGAGGGTGGTGTGCCCAATATTTACCCACTGGGCATGGCAAAAATGGGTTAATCTTTATTAAATCTTTATTAATTAGCAATGACCCTTTAGAAAAGATTTCTACCTTCAACATGAAGTTATTTCTGTGTAAATATGTAGAATTAGGTTCTTCTAGAAACCTCTTACAAGACAAAGTACTGACAGTTGTGGACAACAAATTTTATTCCCAGCAGCAAGAAAACCATTGTAGAGCTTTGGCTCTCAGTCAAGACTGCCAGCAACAACAGAAACTTTTTTTTTTTCCCAAGTTGTATTTCTGTTAAATAACTTTTCAGGAGATGACTAGTAGGTTTTAAGGGGCTGGTGCTTCCAAGCTGCCAACTTACATTTAAAGTTCCTCACAAACTAATGTTTTGCCCAGGGCTGTTATCCAATTAACAGGAATTTATACAGAAGGTTTGCTATGCAATGACTCTGCTCGAGGCCATTACATGGTATCCTATGACCTCTAAACCTAAGGGTATGAATAGGTAAAAGTTTAGGTTTTGATTCCAAATGTATCACCCTGAGTGGCCAATTTAGGGGTTTGTATTCCCCATACATACAGTAGAGATGGTCAGATGCTTCCAAAAGGCAATCCAGAAGGAACATGTGCTGATGCCAGAGAAGTTAACAGCAGGTTAAGTCGTGTTCCTCTCTAAAGGCCAGTTCAGGAATGCGTGTTAGAAATCACCAACCTTTGTACTCCATGTAGAGACATTAATGAGCAAAGCTTGGATTGGCCTTTTGGTAAGGAGAACCCTCTGGTCAGCTTCAGATTAACATTACTGCAATCACATCTCCTGTGAACGTGCTGCAATCTGCACACCCTGGAATAATCTCTCTAGAGAGCAAAATTCACTTGTGCTATAGAAACTTGGCCAAAGAATGGCCAAAAAGCAGTACATTGTGGATAAGCTCATCTGCCTACAGCTCAGGTCATAGACAGCACTCTGCACATCATCTGTGGAGAGGAAAAATACTTCTGGGGTATGTTCATCTGCAGAAAAAGGGGTCATCTGCAAAAAGAGGGGTCACCTGCAGATGAAAGGGTCATCTGAAAAAGAAAAACCTGAGAAGCAGCCACTTGTGTATAAAGGCAGTCTGGACAATGAGCTCAAAAGCAGAAGTCTTCTCTAAAAGTAGATGGGATGACATTTATAGAGAAACACAGAGAGATGTGATAATGCTCATTCCTGTTCTCTTACATAGTCCCAAGAAAGCAAATGATTTGTGGGGCAGAACTAAAAGATTGTCCCCACCAGCTGGAAGCTCTAACTGTGGCCTCATGTGTGGGCTGAGGCTGCCAGTCACAATTCATTCGTGTGGCCTCAAGCACCTCCACAGGTTCATATCTCCAGTGCTGCTAATTCTGAGTTTGACACTGAATGGGGAATATCTGGGTGTTTTTTTAGCTCTGGGAGATGCATAATCACTTGATTGAATCACAGGTCAGGAGCTGAGCTTGGAAAGAGAAATCTCAAAATTAATCCCCATCCTAAATCTCATAAAGATTTTTTAATGAGAATTCATTATTAAGATTTAAATGGGTGCTTTGTATACATGGTACTTGCCACTGACTATATGTGTATGTGCTTGCTCACATGTGTGCAGGTATGCATCTATGTATATTAAATGCTTAAAATGAATTTTTATAAATAAATATATATATAAATTTGAGGTCAGAAATTCTTTTTGAGCAATGCTGATGCAGCTCCAAACACAGCAGGGTTTCAGGTCATTAGCGCCTACATGTGATCACAGCAAAAACACTTAAATACCAGCAGTGGCTGAGTTTTCAGAGAGCTGAACAGTGCTCAGATCAGAAGCTGCTTTTATTTAAACATTCAAAGTAATTTTTATTTTTATCTCTTATACCCGCACAAGGATTTGTTTTAATTCAGCTCTCTCTTGTAGCTGCCTGCCTCTTCACGTTCTCCCATACCATCTTCAAGATGTTGTGTTTTGGTTTTTTTTGTTTTTCTTTTTCTCCTCTCTTAATCAAAATTAGAAAGAGATTGTGTGTGCCTGTTAAAAAAAAAAAAGAGGGGCTTGGCTAAAAATAGTTCCCCAAGACAGGATATATTACAGCAAACTGCTTTTGCCTCTGGATGTTAGTGGAGTTTCCTTTGTTGTCTTCTTTGATTGTTTCATTTATATGGCAGGTTAGACAACAGCAGACTCCTGTTATTGCCTTTTCTCAGCGGTGAATTTCCTTTTATTTATTTATTTTTAAGGCTCGGAGCCCCTGAGGACAGTCACTCCCTAATCACAGCTGGTGACAGGAGGAGGGTTTTCCGTGCGTTCGATACTTAGAGCTGAGAGCTGACTGGTGAGAAGATTAACAGCAAGGCTATTAAGTGGGATACAGTCTCCATTTTTAAATTGCCTAGGCCTTTAATAAAAGAAGGAGAGAGAGAGAGAGGGAAAGGGAGACAGAGAGAAGTCTTAATAGTATAACATCTTCTGTATGCTCACAATCCATTTCGCCAGATGCTAAATTACTTTCTTTCCCTTCCCCCCTCGGTGCATCCGCCCCACTTTCCCCGTGTCTGGTGTCTGGTGCTGTGTCTCATTGCTGGGAAAGGAGTCCTGGAATCCAATTGCTGAGGTGCCCTGGTAAAAGGGAAGATTAGTGGCTCAGGATTCTGCAGGAGAGCGTCTATGTGACTCCAAATTTCTCAGTCCCTGGGCTGTTTTAGAATTTTTTTTTTTCCAGGAAGCTTTGCACTATTTGTTGCTTTCTGGCCTCCCAATACTTTTCTGGCTGATGCTGTCAGACCAGGAATGAGGAAAAGCAAGTCTCTAAGGCAGAGGGGAAGAATTTCAGACCAAACCTTCTCAGAGTAGTGAAATGGGTTACCCAGGAATATATACAGGAAGCTGACTCCCAAGACTGAAGTTAGAATAATTGTCAATTAACATTTATTTCCATTTAATTACAGAATCACAGAGTACCAGAATGACAGGGACCTCAAGGAACATTTGGTCCAACCTTTCTGACCCCTCATTTTTTTCATGTGAATCCTTGTAAAAAAAAGCCTCTACCTCTTTTGTAGTGCCTTTTAAATACAGAAGCACGGTGATAAGTTCTCCCCTAAGCCATCTTTCCTCAAGGCCGAACAAATCCCATTCTCTCAGCCTGGAAAAATTTCCTCTTCTTTCTTTGTGTCACTTCTCTGGACCTTCTCCAGCCTGAGCACATTGTTCTCCACAGTGGGGACCAGAACTAAACACAGTATTTTAGGTTTGGCCGGAAAAGCACTGAGGAGAGTGGGATGATGACTTTATCTCTACTGGTGATGTCCTTGTTGATGCAGCCCAGAAGCTCTTGGCTTTCTGTGCTTCAGCAACACACCGTTCATCCCTTGGAGCTTGTTGTCCACCAGGACTCCCAGGTCTCTTTCCACAAAAGTGTTCCCCAGATGACTGGATCCCAGCCCGTGCTGCACTCCTGGAAGATGTTTTCCCAGGATGTTTTATTATGTTTTACACTTGTTGAACTTCATAGGGTTCTTGTCAGCCCACACTCATAGCCTATCCAGGTCTTCCTGCAGGGCAGCTCTTCCTTCCAAAGCATCCATTTCCCCACCCAGTTTGTTATCATCAGGAAACCTCTGGGTACCCTCAATCCCATCATCCAGATCATTTGTGGAGACATCAAACAGTGCAGGGAGCAATTCTGTGCCCTGGAGGGCTCCACCTGTGACAGGATGGATTTAAGGTGCCTTCTAACCCAAACCATTCTGTGATTCTATGATTCTGTGATTCTCTGACCTCCACACCTTCTCCAAGCTTATGGAGAGTGGCCTCCCAAGGATGTCAGCCAGCTCCCTAAACACCCTCAGGTGAATATTGTCAGGGCCCATCGATTTGTAAGGGTTTAGCTCCTCTAATAAGTGTTGACATAGTCACTGGCACCAATCCTGAGCATTTATTTAACCATCTACAGAGCAGAGACATCAAAAGAAATTTAGAAAAGATTCCAAAATTGCAACTTGGCATCTGCCCTTCCACAAAGTAAGGTCTCCCCCTCTGCCTCCAATTTCTTTCTTATCTTTTCTTATATGTTGTGCAAGATTTTTAGTGATGGATATTCCACAGCTTTCCTAGACACCCCTTTCCAATGCTTCACAGTCATTATGCTCAGAAAAGCTTTGAGTCCATTTTTAAGCGGAAAAATAGGGGTCAGTTCTTAACCAAGCTCTTGCAAAAATTTAGTGCACAATTTCTTTCTAATGGGATGACTAATAAATCAAATTATTTTTTTAAATTACCATGCTGTTAATTTACTTCTTTTTTTATATAAAATCTCTGTTTTTGAAAGAAGCACACAGATTTTTCTTGGTGTTACTCCATTTCAGAATGTTTCCACCCTGAAAATTCGAATGAAAATTACATTTATTTTGCTTTCCTCATCTCTGTTGTTTTGATGAGTGTTGGGAAATGGAAAAAGAGACTCCTATACTTATTTATGTACCAACATTTGCCCACGGAAAGAAATCCTGATCGTAGAGCCAGGATTTCTGAAGTGGAAATTTCAAAGAGGGGGTGTTCCAACAGAAACCATTCCTCCTTTTCTGCTGGCTTTACTACAAACCAACGTGCAGTCACACCCCGGCCCTGCAAGTACTGACACATATGCCTAGTTTCAAAAAGGATGGAGATTATGTGTCTTGAAAGAGGTGACTCTCAGGCACAAAATAAAGCACATTCAAAAGTCTGAACAGGATCAAAAAAAACTCGAGCAGTTATATCCTGGCATCCCTTAGGACCGAATTTGATCATCTTCACTTCCATTTACTAAGTGCTTTGCTCAGCAAGAAATATTACAGGTATTCTAGTCAAGTCTAGTCTCATCACAGTGTATTTGAAAGCCTTCCAGTATTCTTTAGTGCATATGAATAACATCAATCAACTTTTTTTTCACTTGAAACTCCTCTGCTGGAAGAAGCGTGAGTTTAGGGTGTGTTTTGTTTTGTAGTTCTTCAAAAATACTGTGCACGTGCACATGCAGACACCTGCAGGTCTGTGCTGCAGAACGTAAAGCAGAGCCCTGCTCTGATGATTTCTGTGGAAAAAAGAAGTGAAGGTTAGGGTGACCTTGGGTATCTTTGGGAGTCTAATCCAGATTTTTGAGGACTGCACCCCTAAAGATCAGCTTCCACTGGATTAAATATAATATTTAAGAAAGGGAAAAAAAAGGAAAGCTTTTATGTAATAGCAGTGGCTGTGATAATGGAAATAAAAAAATATCTCTTTGGGTTCATGATGGTACTGTGCCATTTTTATGCTGCTGGAACATCTTTTTGTCCAACGGAGAAAAAAATAAGCCTCATGGAAGATTTTGTAAATCACTGCCACAATATCCAAAATCTTCTTTAGAAGTATTATCACAAATGGGCTGATTTAGGGATACTTTGGTGACCTTAGTTTCAATATTTCCTAGCTTGGGTGTCTCATTTTTCAGCCTGTGTGATTTCTTATGTCTCTTTTTTGTGTGTGTGAAGACAGGCTGGCGTTCAGTGCTGATGTGATTGTGTCTATGGGTCTCTTTAGAAGAGAAAGGAAGAGAGCAAAACAATATTTAATTTTTAAAAAGAAGCCTGTTTTCTCCTGCATCCGATCCAACATTTTAAGCAGGAAGAATCAAAATGTCTCTACTCAGCTGCTCCTACTGGTAACAGTGACCAACATGATGCATTTCTTCCTAATATCCCAACTATCCCAGCCCCCTGTCAGTGAAGTCATTCCCTGTGTCCTGTCCCTCCATCCCTTGTCCCCAGTCCCTCTCCAGCTCTCCTGGAGCCCCTTTAGGCTCTGGA
>JBBMKD010000145.1:108886460-108905556 GCA_037834095.1 Argya squamiceps
TTTAGGCTCTGGAAGGGGCTCTGAGCTCTCCCTGGATCCTTCTCTTCTCCAGGTGAGCACCCCCAGCTCTCCCAGCCTGGCTGCAGAGCAGAGGGGCTCCAGCCCTTGGAATATTTTCCAATAGCCTGGGACACTGTGATCAATCTGCAGCTGAGAAGAGGAAAGATCCCAGTGTGCCATGAGCTGCAGTGGGAAACAGCACGGCCACAAGCAGCTCACTCCAACCTGGGACAGCCCTGGGAGAGTGACTTAAAGAAATAATGTGAAATATGAAAGGGGCAGGAGACCCTTTCCTCCTTGTAGGTACAAAGGTTACCTGACAGAGAAAGACTGACTCAGGCCTCTGAAGAAATTTCTAGGGTATGGTGGGATTTTTTTGCAGTAGTTGCTGGGTTATCACCCCTCAGCACCACCCTTTATTCCGCACCTAAAGTTACAATCTGGACTAAAACAGCACTACAAGTTTACATCTTCAAAGCACTTTGCACTGTTAGTGAAAATTCAATCAACATCACAGCTCTGAAAAACAAAGGGAGAGAGGAAAAGGAGTCTCCTGACAAAGTCACTTCTCTGAGGGCTCAGCAGAAGCTGATGGAGCCCAGCCTGCTTTAAATGACAAAAGTTGGGGGAGCTATCAGCCAGAAACACACTCCTCGTGCTGCCAGCCAGGTTCAAGCCTCTTCCCCCTTCCTCATCACAGAGCCTTTGTCCTCTCGCCAGAAGCCTGCCCGCAGGCAACATCCAGCTTTCTAATAAAGCAGCTCCTTTGTCAATGACAGCAATGATTATCTCCTACAGCTGCCCGTGGTGTTGCATTTTGTAACACAATTTGGCCGCCTTTGGCCCTGGTTAGCTCTATTTAACGTACTGCAGGGGGTTCACTGTTTGATCTCTAATTGATATAATTGACTGGGAATAATCAGGGCAGCTTTATAGATTTTTATTGATAGCTAATTTTCCTTCCTCCATTGTTTAATTTGATAAGACTATAACCTAATTTATTGCCACTCTGATAGGGATCCATTACCCTTTTGACAAATGCTTCTGGGGCCCACTTGTCAGCAACTGATTTGAAAGAGCTGTTAAGCCTACAGAGCCCATCATTAGTTAATGGCAGTTTAGAAAGCTAATGGCATTATAAATTAAGATCAATAAGTACATGGAAATTACAGTTGTTCAGCAAGACACCACTGTATTATTAAACAAACATAATCCTGTACCTTTGGTTAATGCACACACGGGGAGCTTCTGAGTGAGTTTCAGAGCCGAATAAAGCCAGGTGATTAGCAAAGGAAGAGCCCTTTTCTGGTGCTGGAATTGCCAGATTAATTCCTAAAGGATCTTTGCAAGAAAAGAAAGAAGCCAGCACTGCTTTATTTTGCTGTATAAGCAACCCGAGGCTTCAAAACACCCTCGCACAAAACAATACCCCTCTCGCTTCCTCGGGTTTTGATCTGCTCCAACAACACTTTCAAATGCATAATACAAAATCAGCAAAGGAGAGGCTCCTGGATTTATCCCAGGGATAAAGAAAAGCAAACACAGCATCTCTTGATACTTTTACATAGCTTCCTCTTAATGCCTCACAAGGCTTGATTGGCATTGGGTGGTGTTTGATCACTTTGGGCCAAAGCAGGATGAGAATGTTGAGATTTTTCCCAGCAAGGCACCAAGATCTAATTAATACAGCAAAGAATGAGATGTCAAAAACCTTGGAGTCAGTTTTGGTTTCACCATTTATTACTTACAGAATGTTGAACAAGTGACTTAATCTCCTACCCCATTTTGCAAGCTCAGTCTTTCCCAGATGCCCAGATTGAGTATCTGGAACTGAGGAGCAAGGCTGCTCCTTTCTGGGTGCCTAAGCTGGGTGTTTGGGTTCCTCCTTCTGGGCTCAGTACAGATAAACTTCAGCCTCAGCCATGTTTTTAGGCCTTGACATCACTGAATGCTCTCATGGACTCTGGCTGCAGACTAGAAATGGAAAACTGAGGTTGTTACATGCTTGAACATTATCTCCTGCCCTCTGAGAGAGCCTGATGTTTTCAACACAGGGACACCTGATCCTATCTTAGAGCAGATCCTCCCTGGAATCCAGTCCTAGGTGACTCTAATTTTTATCACATTGTTCAGCTTACTTGGCACAAGCTTTGCTTTTACTTAATGTGCACAATGTGAACTGCAGAAGGACCTAAGAGAATCCAATATCTGTTCCTTTGGGATGGGAATTCTCTGTTAAATGGATGGGACAGACAGTTGAGGGTGTCTTGCAGCTTCTGCCATCCACTTTTAATCTTCAGCTACAGGTTTGGCTGGGTACCTAAGTTTAGGTGGGTTGAGTGTGAACACATTTGTGGCATGTCCATCAACTCAGCTGTAACATCTCCAGATGGAGAACTGGGGATGGACCAGCAGCTATTCCCAGCATTGGAGTCAGCAGGAGCCAAATTTTCCCAACAGATGGGGAAAGCATGTCAGTGCTGCTCAACCCAACACAGGATTTGCCTGGATTTCCACTTTGAAGCCAAGGCTGGTTTGGAGACTGGTTTGATGATGAGATGGGCTGGTTAGATGTCCCTGATGCCTGCCAGTCTTTGATTCACCAACACTGGATTGGTCTCGTGAGCTCCAGTTTGAATTCATGTCCCACTTGGGTGCTAGCTGGATACTTGGGGTCTTTTATAAGCCTGAAATCTCTTTTAATGCCATTTCAATTCTTATGAAAATCTGAAGGCCTGGCTGGAACAAGCCTCTAATTTGCTTCAGAGTAGGTGAGGACAGAATAATGTCCCTTGCTGCACCACAGCCATTGCCCTGACCACTGCCCCCACTTTTGTCATCCCAACCCATTCAGTCTTGACAGGTAGGTAAATCTCAGTGATCTGGATAAAAAGTCCCAATATATTAAAGTCTTGACTGTATGATTTCATTTTTAAGAAGACTGAGATAAGACAAACTCCTAAACTTGTCAACAGCTCATCCATATTGACAGAAAATCTGGCTGATTTACAGATAGTCAGCTTACTGGATAGAAAGACTATTGGGAATTTTAGTTGTTTCCTTAATGAAGTAATGGCTTTTCAGTCAGAAGTTATTTACAATGGCTGCACTCCTCCAATAGGAACGAAATATTATGATTTCGTTTGTCCTGAGATCCTGAGATCACTTTGCACAAGTTAATGTTGTGTTATGTCAAATGCTGACCCAGAATTAAAATTTATTTCCTTAAGTGAGGTTCAGCTGACATTACTCAGGAATCTCAAAACTCAGAGTAAGTAGACAACATTTTGACTCAGAAGGAAAACATGGGCAATGTCCCTGTTAGTTTATAGTCTGACCACACAGGATTTGATTTGTAGACTGAATTCAGGCTGAAGTCCTAACACTGAGCGCTGTAGACATTTCAAGGGTATTATACTTTGATCTGGTTTATTCCCATTCCCATTTGTAGGTCGAAAATATCAGGGACACTTCTAGAGATTAGCTTCTGGTTTTTCAGAGGATAAATGAACCAATGAATTTTGGTGAAATAAAGTACATTAAGTAGAGATAATCAAGAGAGTCACAGCAAAAGGGCACTCCAGCTTCCTATATATATTTATATAGTTATATATACTGATACATATTATTTTAGGCACTCCCAGATAGTAATCTGCTTCAAAATTTCCCTCTTAAAAAGTTTTATTTCTTCCCATTGTCTACAGGAAAAACTTAATTAACTAGATCAGGCTTAAGCATATAATTATTTGACACCTGTATTAAAGCAGATAAATAACCATATTTATCTGGTAGAAATAATGAAAACAAATCTTCTTCAGGATTTTCTTCAGTCAAAGAATGTTAAAAACATGTACTAAAATATTGATGCTAAACACGCCAGGCAGAGATGGAATAGGCAAGAAAAGAAGAAAATTAAATAACTCCATCACTCAGTGTGAATGAAAACATAACAAATATGGGACTTCAGACCTGGCAGCTGCTTTTGAAACACTCTCCTCCCCTTCAATGGTATAAATTGGTACATATATTATAAATAAAAATGTAGAAAATATATGAATATAGAAAAATAAACAAATAAATTGTAATTTGATACAGGTCCAGGGAATCTAAAAAGTTTAAACATGATGATCTAGTCACTGGCCTTTAAAGTTGCTCAGTGTAAAACTGGAATTTTGGTAGGTGCTTTTGCTCCAGGTGGATCTCATGAGCACCATCAGGTGAATTTTCACTGCTGGCTCTTAGAAACATAGAATTATTAATGCTGGAAAAGACCACTAAGATCATCAAGTCCAACCATTAACCCAGCACTGCCAGGTCCACCACTAAACAATGACCCAAGTGCCACATCTACACAGGCAACTAATGCAGAGCCATGACCTTATTGTGACCTTCCAGGAAACAACAGGTGATTATAAGAAAGATGAGGAGAAACTTTTAGCAGGCTATGTTGTGCAAGGACAAGGGGTGATGGTTTTAAGCTAAAAACAGAGTTGATTTAGTCTAGATATGAAGAAAAATTCAATGAGGGTGCTGAAACATTGGTACAGGTTGCCCAGAGAGGTGGTGAATGCTCTATCCCTGGAAACATTAGTCAGGTTGAAAGGAGTTCTAAGTAACCTGGTCTAGTGGAAGGTGTCCCTGCCCATGCCAGGGGGTTGGACTAGATTACCCTTAAATTTCCCTTCCAACCCAAACTATTAAATGATTCCACAGTTCTTGCTTCTCCCAATCAGTGTCACAGCAGTAAAATGAAACGCCAGGAAATCTCCATCCTCTGATGCTTCCCCTGGACCCAAGGCAATAAACTGGCCCCAAGACAGTAAAAATGTGACTGTCAATTTATCCCCTAATGAAACAGTGCCAAGGCAAGAGCCACAGGGTGAAGTAGGGGATGGTGGTGGAGGGAGCAACTAAACTGTCTGCTCACTTGAAATAAAGCAGGAGAGATTACAAGACTCGTGTACAATTCTCCACGGTCCCTAAAGTCTCTTGCAAAAAGGTAGAAATGAACTAATTTATTAGTAAAATCACATCAGGGGCAGTAATTTCATGTTAGTGAATTTACATGTAATAACATTAGATTTCCAGCCCTCCATATCAGCACACTGTGGCCCTCTTGGATGATGAATGAGCTGCCTAAAGAAAGATGATAGTTTGATTGTTTTCACAGTGAACGGATCAGCATTTTAATTTCTTGCCTCTGTGTTTATTGCTTATTTGGCCCCTTGCTCAGCTTGTAAAAACTTGGCTAAATGGAAATGAATAAATGTAATTACTGCGGGTGACAGTGGTAATCTGTGTGGGTTTTTCATATTGCCTTTGCCAACGTTAATCTAATCACTAGAGAATATGTGTCACTGCACAAATACACTGACAGAAAGCAGAGTCCTCTGTCACTGCCAAGGATATGGAAGCTGGAAGGAGTCCCTGCTGGTGGGGATCTGTTGCTGGGACAAGGCTTTAATACCCTGACCTATAGATAATGCATATCATCGCTTTTATATACCCTGCATCCTGCTCAGGAGGAGCAGCAGCAGTAGAAACCAGTTCTGGAACTGAAAGCAAGTTTTTCCCAAGTATTTTTGCTGTTTGGATCTCTCCAAAAGGCTTGACAGAGTCTCTGTGTGCTATGGTCACATCTCAGATGATATTTGCCTCCTTCTTCTCTGCCCAGAAGCTCTGCTGTGTATAAGTCTGTCTCATCCTAGGTATGGGTGGAAAAGGTTTTAAAAAGCCATGACTCAAGAACTGGGACACTATTTTTTTCACAGTAAGAGGTAAAAAAATATACATGAGAATAAGAGTTCTGCTGCCTAAGGCTTTGTTGGGCAGTGGCCTGAGGAAAAAGATCTGGTACCTGACAGAGTGTAAGGATGTGAATTTATGTGGATATCATCTCCATGTTATTATTAGGTAAAAGAATTCATAGGGATTAATTGATTTTCCAGATATCACACAAGAAGTGAGATTCAGCTCTGGGTCCAAACATCTACAATAAATACATACACACCTGCACAGGTGTATGGATATGATCTGTGTGTTGAAGCTCTTGTTCTAGTCAATGGAAATCACAGTGGAATTCCACAAATGGAATTCAACAGCCTTTGTGCTTACTTATATAATGCCATTTTAAATATCTGAGAGACATCATAATGGGCCCAGAAGACACAACACGGGACTTAAGGGACACCTCTACCCTTCTCAGGAGACAGCTGGCAGTCTGTAAGGACAACATCAACCTACACTTAGGCAACAGAGACAAGAGGGTTATTCAATTTCCCAGGGTGTACTTTGGGATAAGCTGAACTGCTCTTTCAACTTCATATTGGTCTTATTGGACTACAGTGAGTCAGTGAGTTTGTAATTGTCTCTTTATGAGGCCATTTGTGCTGTCTCAGACCCCTCCAGCTGGCATCCAGCTGATAGTCCCAAAGAGTGAGTGAAAGTGACAAAACTCCTGGGTTGAGATAAAGACAGTCAAAAGCAAGGACTTTGCTCATAAGCAGAGCAAAACAAGGAATTCTTTCACACTTTCCATCACCAGGGAGATGCTCAGCCATTTCCAGGAAAGCTGGGCTCCATCACCTGTAGCATTTACTTGGAAGGACAAACAACATAATTCTGAACATCCCCCACCCTCCCTCCTTCTTCACCCAGACTTTATTGCTGAGCATGGCACCATTTGATCTGGAATATTGGGTCAGTCAGGGTCAGCTGTCCCAGCTCTGTCCCTTCCCAAACCCTTTTGCCCTGACTACTGGTACAGCAGTCTGAGGAGCAGTGTTGGGCCTGTTGAAGGTGCTGCTCAGCAGTAACTAAACCATCCCTGTAGTACCAACAGTGCTTAGGTCACAAACCTAAAACACACCTCCATTCCAGATACTATGTGGATCATTCATGACTGGCCTTAGCACTGTGTGTGTCCAACACAGTGGATTGAAGGAAGTTGGTTTGCATGGGAAGCAGGAAGACCCAAATCTGTTCATGGGTCTTTTCAGTGTGCCCAATAAAAGATTTATGGGGGTTGAACAGAAAATAATAGAGTTAGTCATGTGGCTGAAACCTCAAAACATCAGGAAACATCAGGAGGTTTCATGCTGTGCATGATTCCTCTCTGTCCTATCATCATAAACACTAATGATGTCCTCGTTGTCCAAAAATTGTATGAAAACTGGGCTTGCACCCAGGGAAATTATAATCAGAATAGTCATGAAAAGGAATAGAGAATGCTGGCACTTATTGCAAGTGTAATTCCAAACCCAAGGGTGATTCGGTGAAGCAGTTCCACAAGTTAATGATACATGTTCTTAATAACTTCATCTCTTGCTTAACTAAAGTGAGATGGGTAACAACATAACACAGCACCCTGCAAAACATTTGTTCATAGGAACAGGATCTGTGATTGGTTTTTTCCTTGCTGTGAAAGGACAGGGAGCCAAAATTAATGTAATGGATCTTGGACATTCTAAATATCTACAACTGTCTCTTCCATGTCCTCTTCCCCAAACTGCACACATGTACACAAAACACATGCAAGATAAGGCTCCAATTTAAATTTACAGAAGGCCACATCTGTACTAGTAAATAAAACTTCTCCAGGGCACTCTCTGCTCTGGAGCCATTTGGCATTTTCTGGGTGTGACTTTGTGATTAAACTCTCTTAGGCCTTCAGAATAATGTGACCACCCCCAAACTGACCACTGGGAATCACTGGATCTCAGAATGGCTTGGGTTGGAAGGGTCCTTAAAGACTATCCAGTTCCAACACACCTACCACAGGCAGGGAAACGGTTCATATCCAATGATAGCTCCTAAAATATATTTGAAATATATTTCAAATTGCCTAAAGAAGAAATTGCCTAAGAAGGGCTCAGTTCCCTTGTCTAAGCTACACTGGCAGCAGCTCCAGCTCCACCATGGTGATGACCACTGCAGATGTACTGATATGGGTGCATATATAAAGATGATTTCTTTACTGCCTGATAAGAGGAATCAGCAGCAATTCTAGGATCTGAACTTTGGCTGTCTAGGAATAGTTTTAGCCATGAGATTACCTCCTTGTACTAAAGTTCAGCCAGGAATGGTTCTTGTCATTGCCTTTTCTCTGTCACCTCTGTCACCTCTGACTTCTCTGACATCTGCAACTGTGCATTTCTTAACCACCCCCCTTAAATACAGACACTTAATGGCTTTAAGCTGAAAGAAGATAGATTTTCATTGGATATTAGGAAGGAAATTTTTTCCTGTGAGGGTGGAGAGGCCCTGGCACAGGTTTCCCAGAGAAGCTGTGGCTGCCCCTGGATCCCTGGAACTGTCCAAGTCCAGGTTGGATGGGGCTTGGAACAACCTGGGATTGTGGAAGGTGTCCCTGGCCATGACAGGGAGTTGGAATGAGACAATCCTTAAGGTCCCTTCCAAACACAAACCATCCTGTGGTTCCATGATTTATACACTTCTGTTACTATTTTTTTTGTTTGTTTTCTGTAGGTCAGCACTGCCTGGATGAAGCTCCAGGTACATCAGCATCTTCAGTGCTACCACTTTGGGCATTTCTGAGCATGTTCCTCAGATTTCCCACTTCAGTCCTGCACCTCCCAGTGCTTTAAGGCTGACAGCCATTGTTGGCAGAGACAGATGTTCACATCTTGGTCAGATTTGCAGCTCTGCTCAGAATCCTTCCACAAAACCCCTAATGGTTATGCTGCCACTTAATCTCCTCCTCAACTATTTCACTGCACCTCTTATCCTCACTTGGGTTTGTTTGACTTACTTAGACTCTTTTGTACTTTCTTCTGGCTGTTCCATCCACAGTTTATGCACCAATTTAACTAAATCAGTTTAGAAACCAATTTAGTTAAATCAGTACAAATCCCTTGGGTAGAACCAGATGGAGAATACCTTTAATTGATTTAATGTGAGTCAGGAGTTTTTTAGTTGATTTGCCCTATTTTCTTGTTGACGTGTATCAGCAGTGGTCTCTCACATCTACAAAGTGGAGAATTTGTCCATGAGAAAACAGGTCTGTTTATGTTCCCAAGGTATTTGAGTATGAGCATAAGTTTTCTTTTTTGCAGCCTTCTCTGATTAAAATAGTCCATATTTTTAAAATATAATGACTCATATGAAGAGGTGAGAGGAGCAGGAGTCTCTGGAGAACTGTGATGGCATAGAAAGCCAACACTGCAAATGCAGTGCATGCCACAAGTGGCTTGGAAGCTGTAACTATTCTTCCAATTAAAAAAATCTGACAATTTATTCCATTTCACACTGTCACCATTCCCAAACCATTCCATTAACCAGGCTGGGAGGGAAGTCTAGGACTGAATATTCAACAGGGCTACGAGGTCCTTCCTGCAAATTCCTCCTGAGCAGAGGCTGGGAGAAGCTGGAGTAGGAAAGGAATCCATCTCACTGCCCATGTCCCATCTGTGGGCAAAAATCCTTGTGCCCCGTGTTCTACTTGTCATGGACACAAAATTATTGTGTATGGAGAGACAGTCAATAATTCCAAAAATAATTGAATGTGGGAATTTAAATTGCTATCATCTGCACATTAATCTAAAGGAGCCTAAACTTTGTTGTTCCACCCAGTGTTAAACTGAATGAAGCAAAACTGAATTAAAGCCACTTTAATTCTGAATGAGAGAGTCCACACGGTGTTTTAATTTAGTTGAACTAATCCACTTCTAAAATTAATTCAGATTAATTTTCCTCAGTATCCCTGAGCAGATCTGCAAAGCTGCCTGAGGGAGTTGGGAGCAATTTCCCTGTACATGGAAATTGAACTAAATAGGCTTCAGTCCAATGGCAACTCCACAATAGTGCCTTGTTTCAGCACTGTTGTTCCAGAATTGAATAAAGAATCATTCCAGATTATCTGTTGTGCTCTACACCCTCGTCCTGACTTCCCTCACATTAATTTCCTTAATCCCAACGACATGCAAATTGAACTGTGAGGTATCCAAATCCCCCATTAAATTCTTCTCCACAAAATTAAATGACAACATGAAAAAGCAATTTAGGCTCTAGCTATTTTTATGGGAAAAATTCCTTCCAAAATGCAAATAAACATGCCTTCACCCTGCTCGGAAGGGCTTTGAATTTCAGTGGATCTGGGGCTAATTGGAACCCTGAAAACCAGTGAGAGTCAAAGTGAAACTGAGCTACACTAAGCAGCATAGCTTATGTTGAACTAAATATAGTGAGACAAGTAAGTGTTAAAAGCACAGAAAAAAAAGGAAATCAAACTGACTTTTAAGAGTTGTAATATTCTGGTTTTTATTAGTACAAGAGAGAGTTTGGATGTATTCTCCAAAGTAGTACACTGACAGAATCATTTTCTTGGTATATAAAACTTCAATTAAGTCAGTGTTTTTATTTCAATTTCATTTCTTCCTGATTTCTTACAATTTCTTAAATATTTCTCTTTTTTTAATGCTTTTTAGAAAAAAAATAATAGGAAATTTGCTTTTTTTGCATCTCAGTTTTATAGCAAAAAAAGGTTTCTTAGCTTTATTTTTCTCTGGAAATTCTCTTTTTGAGACAACAAAGTCATTTAAACTTTTGTGGATAAACTTAGACTACGGCCCATAAGAATCCTAAAGCATGTGAAAAACAATGTTCAGCAGTTTGTACTAACACGGTGCTGCAACTTGTGAACTCCTGATAGAATTCTCACTTTGAGGCAGCCTGTTTTGGAAAAATCAATAATCAGGCAGCAGAAGGACTTGCAGGCACAAAATAGCTTTTTTTTTCAACACTGGGCAAGAGATTTTACTGCTGAACTTCTTCACTAAAAATAGTGACTTTTAATCATAGTCATCAATGCTTCAGTTGAAAACATTTATTGTGATTTCTTAATTTCTCCTTTCTCTTAGCATCATTATTTTTCCTTGTGTATTGTATAAAAGGGAAATATTTTATGGGAGGTTTCAGATGCCTCTTGCAATCTGGATGAGAAAAAGCTGCATGTTCCACTTGGATCATCTGGAGGGGCAGTTGTGAGAGAGACAGTGCAGAAGGGAGCTTGTTACAGCAAATAAACTGATATCAGAATGTAAATTCTTCTAATCTATTCATTATCTCTTTCTGAGACCGAGCTGTTAGAGCAGTGGCTGGAAAAAAATGTCTATTTTTGTTAAACGTCCTGTTGGTGGCAGCAGTTACAGTACATTTAATCCAGCAGCAAAAATAAGAACCTGTTCTGTCCAGGTAATGTGAGAGTTTGCAGGCAGAAAGGTGATCTCAGGTGACAATCTCAAAAAAGTGATGACTTTGCTCTGGCTTCAGCAGTTCAGTTTACACTGAAAAACAGGGAAAGAAGAGGGAAAAGAATCAAAATTAAAAGCTGTCCCAGGAACTCTGTGAGGCAAAATTTTGGGTGAGAGTCAGAGCTGGCAAAGCTGGGTAAATAAAAGATAATTTGAGAGCTTGGTCTGAGGAAAGTGATGGTCTGTGAAGATTCAGAGGGAGAAAGAGCAGGAGGCAGACGTGCAAACAGGCATCACTGAGTTTAGTGATTAAGGAGTAAATCCCATCCTTTTCCCCATCTTTCAAGCAGAAAAAAATAAGTAACTCCCAGAGAATAAATAAAAACCTTTCATCTGTCCCATTTTTAGAAGCAGGGTTTTTCATACTTTCCTGCTGATTTTAGATGTTTCTGGGTTTAGACCACCAACTGGGGTCACTGTTAAGAGTGTCTGCCTTTTTTAGGATTTTTTGGGGACACCTACACTGGAATTGCAGCATCTTTAAATCAGATGGGGCATACAGTTATTGAAGCTGAAGCAGATCCTGAAAACAATATAGAGATTGAGAAATAATTTGCAGTGTCTGTAGTGATAGGACAATGGACAGGGGTTTAAAACTGGAAAACAGTGGGTATAGATTGGAGATAAAAAAGAAATTATGTGATGAGTGTGGAGAGTCACTGGCACAAGGTTTCCTAGAGCAGCTGTGGCTGCTCCATCCCTGGAAGTGTCCAAGGCCAAGTTGGATGAGGCTTGGAGTTGGCTGGTCTATGGAAGGTGTCCCTGGCCATGGCAGGGAGTTGGATCTACATGATCTTTCAAGTCCCTTCCAGCCCAACCCATTCTGTTGTTTTATGGTCTGTAATATCAGTCACTGCATGTCCTTCCTACTAATTTTGAGTCAGACACCTCACCATTAGATTTATTGGCTTCATTCATTTCAAAAGGGGTTGAGTAGTCCAGTTACAATTTTTTCTTTCATCAGCATCTCCTGGGATTTTCCTGTCCAAAGGGGAGACTGGAGGGTGTAAGGATAAGGAAGGAATTTGGAGGAACAAAAAGAGAATCTTGTACTAGAGGCACAGTTATGAGGTAATCTACACCATTTTATGTATTAGGATCAGATCCTGGTGATTTATTGGACTGCTGACACAACTTCCTGTGGATTAGATTTCTAATGCCAGTTTCTGCCTTGTAGGGGAAGAGTTTGTCCACTGAGGCTCTGGAAGGCAGAGTGGGAAGGTATTTTGTACCTGACAGGTGCAAATCCTTTTGCACAGCCAACATTCAGCTGCGTAATCTGAATTTTCATAAGCAAACATTCAGGAGTGCAAAGAGTTTTCAACATTCTCAGGGAGCCCCCGAGCTCCCCTTTGCCCAGAAAAGCTGGATTGTCTCCCTTACAGGCAGCAGCAAAGTTCCTTGGAAGAAAATGAGAAGAAAACAAAACAGACAAACCTCAAAGTCCCCAAGGGAATGAACAGAAATAAACACAGCCAATGTGGAAATCAGTGTTGATTCCTGCCATCAGATTCTCACTCTGTTTGACCTCAGGAGCAGCACTGACATGTACCAGAGGGCAGGGAGTAGGAAAAAAATAGGTGGGACCCATAACATGTGCAGTGGGGACATCTGATGTGTTTTAAAAAGCTCTGTGCCTTGAAGTTGTGAATATAAATCACCTCCTAATAGTTATAGTAAACTATTATTTAGATAAGCAATAGGAGTGGAATGTCTTCCAGTGTGCAAAGCCTTTAGTGAACCAGGAGCTTTAAGGGAGCATCCCCATTTTTTCATTCAGTGATTTTAACTACCCACTGTTAAATTTCCAGACATCTATGGCCCCACATTACAGATCATTTCCCAGCTCTGAGAGAACTAACAAATGAAGGCTCAGATTAATGTCATCACTTTTTTTTTTTCTGCCTTAAACTCAGCCATCTGATCTCAGCTAATTCTCAAAAAGCACAGAGGTGTCACCAATAGGCAAATTGTGTCACCTGTGGTTCACATCTGTCCCAGGAGAGAAAAACTTGAGACCAGAAGCAACTGTAGTTGCCTTTATCTGGTGGTCACCTGGTTGCAGAGTCTTATTCTTCCTTCCCCTCCCCAGCTAATTCAGTTTGTAAAGTCTCATTAACACATTATATCCTCCCTTACATAATCCAGGTTTGGTCTCTCCTCCTCTAACTCCATGCTGCATCTCCCACATTTGCTGGTGATGCAACTTCCATTTGCACTTTTTGCTCTTTCAGGAGAGGAGCTTGCAATACATTCAGAGATGCAGATATCCCCTTGTAACCACTGTGGAAAGAGAGGAAAGCACATCTTAATTTTGAAAGGTTTGTCGTGTCTGTATTTTCAAAGCAAAACACTTCAGATTTGGAAGTTTAGGTAAAAAAAAAAAAAAATTGGTGTTTCCAAAGGTCAGGAAAAAATATCCATCCAGCTTGACCAAGACACATATGAAAGTTTCAAATGTCAAAGTGTGGGTCAAGGCACAGAGAAATTCTTGTGTCTTAAACAAGCAGCTAAATGGATGAACTGAGGAGAGGAGCATCATCTGTCCCATTAGCCGTCAGCTGCCGATCGCCCCAGGCCAAGGCAACATATTGGGGGACTTTGTTATATTTTCTTTTTCACTTGGCTAGTTCTGTTTGAGTCAGTGGTTCAGACTAATTACTAGAAAATAAATAATAAAATATGTAAGAGCCTCAGCAGGAGTGAATATCTCTGCATGCAGAAAGAACCAGTTCAGGTCTCAACAAACTCCTCACAGAGCCAGGAAACTTAGCAATAAAGTGAACTAGAACAATGAAAATGTACTTAACTTTGTTCTGGTTTTTATTCACTTAGTCAATGTCTGGACATCCTTAGAGTTACCACCTTCAATCTCAAAGAAAGCAAGTGGTGTTTTTGTTGCCTTGGGCTCCATTCCTTGTTTTTTTCCACAAGTGGCAGAGCAGTGCAGTGATGGTGGAAGAACAAAAGACATAAATGAGTGATGGCATTAAACTTTGCTCACTTCAGTTTGTGCTAAAAATTAGGATGTCAGACCAAATTTCTTCTCCAGCACCTGTTTATGGTCAATGGAAACAAATAGACACTTTCTCAGAGCAATTTTTCTAATCCATTTTTGATACATATTTTAAAAAGGGATCAACTGTCCTGTCCAAGAACTTTTACTTCTCATTATTGATTTTAGAAGATTTCTAGAAATGTGTAATGAATAGACTATGGAACAAACTCAAGAAAATGCTGATGACTGAATTTTCTAGAAAAGTCAGAATTAAAGAGAAAGTGTCAGAATTGAGAACTTTGGGAAATTTTCACTGGGACAGATTCATCATTTGATATGTGGAAAATGAGCCTGTATATATTGACTGGAGAGAATGGAACTTATTTGGGCCAAAATAGAAATAAAAAGTTTGGTAAATAATGGATAAACTAATGCTACTTTTCTTTCACTTTATGATAATGGGTTACATTCAGTTCCTGTTAGAGTTGTAGATTTCCTTTTTTGAAGGACATTCAATATTGTTTAAATAATGCAAATAACTCTTTATTTGTGTCTATGCTGCACCTCTTTTATCAGATTCACATGCCTTGCCCCACTTAAACTGATTTCTAAACATGGAATAGGGAACTTATATTGCCAGAGAATTTGGTTCTAGAGATTAAATTATAAATTGAATAGCTGTGATGGCTGATGGCTCATTACCTGCCTGATACAAGACATAAATCCAATAAGGCCAAAGCTGTTTCTGAAGCTGTGGATCTCTCACAAACATAGGTGGAACCAGGGACTTGAGTCTACCATCATCAGCAGAATAAGAATAATTAGGAAGGTGTTGATTTGGGTATCTTGGCCAAGTACCACCAGATTATGAGCCTCTGTTTCATACCAAGCTGCTCATCAGCAAGTGGCTGATGTCATTTTCAGCAGGGAAAATTGAATGAAGGAAGGTTAGCAGACATTTGAGGGAATTAATCAGATCATTGGAAAATTGGCATTAAATGGCAAATTATCATACCAATGAAAGTTTCCTTTCCAGAACGTGTTTGTGAGGATGCCAACATTTTTTAGTTTAATCACAGAATTACAGAATCATTTAGGTTGGAAACGACCTCCAAGACCATCAAGTCCAGCCTGTGACTGATCCCCACCTTGTCACCAGCCCAGAGCACTGAGTGCTACGTCCAGTCTTTCCTTGGACACCTCCAGGGATAATAGTGACTCCACCACGTCCATGGGCAGCCTTTTCCAATCCCTAACAATTCTTTCCATGAAAAAAATCCTCCTAATGACAGCCTTAACCTCCTTTGGGGCAGCTTGAGGCTATTTCCTCTTGTCCTGTCAATTGTTCCCTGGAAGAAAAGTCTGACCCCACCTTGTTGCAACTTCCTTTCATGGTTGTGTTTAGCACCCAAACATTCCTGTGAATGAGGAAAATATTTTCATTTACTTCATTCATATTCAGAAAAACATTCAGGAGGCCAATAGGCTAATTTATTTCTTTTTCCCTTGGTACCCATCCAATTAAAAGTGTATTTTTTTATTTTTTTTTTCCAGAACTACAGTTTAAATGAAAAGTTTTTAAACACTCCTGCAGATGTCAACTAATTTCAGCACATGGAAATGTGGGGGCTAAAGGAAAAGCAAATTGAATTTCTAGTCTTGGAAAAAGCATATGTATGGCCTTATAGAGTCTATATTTGTGGTCAAGAGAAACGAAAAGACAGGCAAATAAATCTCTCTAGGACTGACATCTTATTAATCACCCAAACTAAAGAATGTTTGGTCAGTCTTCTTTGAATCAGAATTGGATTCTTACTCAAATGTAATTGATAGAAAGAGTGACATTAACAGCTTCTAAAAATGTTTATAGAAGTTTCATAGTACTTCAACAAATGTATATTTTCAGTGATCTTTTAAAGTAATTTTCATCTTGTTTCTTAGCCTTATTTGACAGTCCCAAATAAAATTAGATTTGGAGGACTAGAGACTAGAAAGTCTTGCTCTTACTTGAAGCTTCCTGGTAACAGATAACAGAAGTTTATTATGTGAAATTTTCATTAAAATAAATCTTTCTGTGAAAATTTAAAAATTTTAAGCTCTATACTTATTTTCTGTTAGAATAAGGAAAGAGCACATGTAAAAATGGCCACTGTGGGTGCCACATAGGTAGACTGGAGAGATGAACTTCAACATTCAGATAATTCTTGAAAATGAGTGACAACTTTTTTAACAACTTTTTAATCACCTCGCTTGGGGTCTAGTTTTCAGCCAAATCCTTCAAATCTGGATTTATACACATGAGAATTCAATGCAATGAAGATGAAGAAGACTGTAAAAGTTACAAGCCTTTGTAGCTGACCAGGGTTTGATTAGCTAAAGCCACAACTCATCAAAGACCTTTAAGCTGATGGGAAGTGGAATTAGGTTGGATATTCTTCCCTGTGAGGGTGGTGAGGCCCTGGCACAGGTTTCCCAGAGAAGCTGTGGCTGCCCCTGGATCCCTGGAAGTGTCCAAGGCCAGGTTGGATGGGGCTTGGAGCAACCTGGGATAGTGGAAAGTGTCCTTGCCCATGGCAGGAGGTTGGAATGAGATGATCTTCCAACCTAAACCATTTTATGATTCTGTGGAAAAAAAATAAAACCAACCAAAGGAAAATGATCAGATTTGCAAAGCATTTGTGCCATATTTTCATCCATGTTTTATACCAGAGACTATCAAGCAGAGACAGAGAAGGAGCAAAGAGATTATGAGAGTTTTGATCTCTAAGGCTGTATTTCCACCAATAAACTACACTTGACTGGTGTTCTATGCAGTCACCCACAATCCCAGTTAGAGTCACTGTGAAAAGTGCTGTCAGGGAGCAATTGAGCCCAGGCCAGTGGTGCACCACTCTCTGGAGAAGTTTATCCTTTCCCATGGATTATGGAGGGAGCCTACGGCTGCTCTGCATCTAAACAGGAGCTGCAGTCAAACTCCATGAATGAGGACCATGATGTGCCAGCAAGCTGCAATCTTTGAGGGCTTAGCCCTGCCACTGTCATCACAATCAATTACATTACTGAATAAATCAATTAAATGCTGTTTAACCCCAACAGAAAGAGAGGAAAAAGGTCCTTTGTGAGAAGGAGACTGGAATTAAGAGGGTATTTTCCATAGGAAAATCATGGCTGGACTCCAAGCTGTTTTATAAGTCTGATTTGTTTTTCCTCCCATGTTCTTCTGGTACATTCATCTGCTTATTTGTTTAATGAATGTGGTGCTGGTGAGGGATGCTGGATTGATGCCTTGGGGAGAACAAAGTCCTTTATTTGTCCCCAGGCGTGCTAGAGCAGTGCTCCACACCCACGTGGCTTCCCTCTGACCTGAAGGGACCACCTTTTAAGGGGCAAAAAGTGGTTTAGTTTCCCGGGCCTTTTGAAACTTGCCCTTTCCTCTGGATCTACCAGCGAGGGATGTGGGGTCATTTTAGCTTATTTTTACAGACAAGGGCACACTGTCAAGGGTTTCAGTTCACATCCAAAGCTTGCTCATAAATTTTGTTGGCCTTGAAACCTCACAATAGCAGGATTTTAATTTTTTTAAAGGCAACTGCTGGCTGGTCTGGCAGTACTTTTTTCTCAGAGTCTTCTCTGACCCTATTTCAATTCAGGAAATGATAAAGGATAATGATGATAATAATGATAATAATAATAATAATAATAATATTTATGGCAAGAATGTTAAAATGCACTCCACAGTTTTCTAGACCTCATTTCCTCATACAAATGACTACAAACCTTAGCAAAAAAAAGTAAAAAATTATGTCTTGCTATGCTCTTAGCCAGGCTCCTTCTCCTTTATCTCTCAGCACAGTTCATTGTCTTGAAGGTGGTTTGCTAAAATTAGCACACACCTCTGTGTGTTCCCCTTCACCTGTGACATTGAAAATCTCATGTAGTATTCCTGACCGTTAACAAATAATTTCTCAGGCAAATATTTATATTTGACAACATCTCAGTGCTCCCTACCAAGGCCTTGGAAAAGCTTCTGCAGGAGAGAGGGGAGGATGGAGAAAGAGAACAAAAGAAATAGAGAAAGGAAGATTTAAAAACTTCCCAAAACATCTTTGACAAGATTTTTGATTTTTTTTTAAATTTTTTTTTATCGTCTAAAGATAGTTGAAACATGGAATGTTGTTATTCTGAAGTACCTACGGGTGAAATCTTTTCTGAATGTGGGTCCCGGGGTCTGCTTTGCAATTTGGCTCAATAAAGGGTTTTTATCCTGAGATTTGGAGAGTCCCCATTTCTTCTGAAGGACAAACTCCCAACATTGGGAAGCAGGAACAGAGTCCTAAACATTTTCTTTCTTCAGTGAAAATCACCTAAGCTCCACCAATGTGGATTACCCTCCTCTGGCATCTCTTCTTCAAAGGAGGGGAGGTTGCTTTGAAAACAATATCCCGAATCTCATGCTGGTTATGAGATAAACACACTCACTATGGGTCTTTTTCAGCACTTTGGGTTGCTGAGGAACTTCTGATTACAAGCATGTTCTGGTTCCTGCTCTCTCTGTATGAACAAGGGTCTTGGAAATCCAGAGCTCCACGGGTAACTCTGTTCCAAGTGGTATCTGCAATTTCTCATTATAAAAACTGCAAAATCAGAGCTGCTGTGCCTTCCCCTCTTAATGGACTTCTTTATTGAGTGTGTCAGGAAGCATCTCCCATTTTAATATTTGATAAATAAAAGGAGATAGGAAGTGCTGCAAAATGCTTGATACCACTCATTAACAAAACTAGGGCATCCTCCTCAAATTATCACCCTGTGCCCTCCCTTCATCTTTTCT